>CM031239.1:1051945590-1052019779 GCA_018340775.1 Taxus wallichiana var. yunnanensis
TGAATTAGAAGAAAAAACACAAGTTAAGGTTTATCTAATAGAAATGTTTAAGAAGCTTCTTATCATTCACAATATCCAAAGGTAAAATGATTTATTCCTAGATTTTACATCTCGCTTCTCTTTCGTCTTTAACTTGTTTATTTTTCTTTACAATGTCATGTTGGGTTTGGATGTTAGACCTTGTGAGCCTTTGAATATCAAGGGCTCTATCCTCTTCATTGTTAAGAACTTCACTAGCTTGTGTAAACTATGCAACAGTGGTTGTAGAATCCCAAACAACAGTTCAAATGTCAGAATTGATATCCAATTGAGTATTCCCAATGAGTAAACCAACTTGATCAAGAGGTGAAAAACCCTAATGGTCATTTGAAGAAATCAAAGAGTAGATAGCTAGAAGAAATCTACTATGTGACAAAAATTAGAAAAGAAGAGAAATTGAATAGTTAGATGGAAATCCACTTATAAATAAGAAATAGAAAAGAGTTCCTAGTGAATTCACCAAAAAATTGTCAACAAAAATTAGACCGAAAACTAATCAACCCTTTCACCTAATGCAAAATTTCAAGATGGAATCAGACCAGTTTAATCGTAATTGAACTTAAGAATTGGATTAAGCATGGGTAGTTTAACATAGGTTAATCAATGAGTCAACCTAAGGTCCTGGGATCTATTTCTTGGCAAAGAAAGAGGATGTACATAATTAAACAAAATAACGAAGAAACACTCCAAAAAGACACATCAAGACCACATAAAATTTAATTAGATTAATGATGAGATCCTCTACAAATCTTACCACATTGTATAAAAATAATAATCACTTATAAACCAAACTAATTTCTCACATGAAATTTATTATCAACCTTTATCTGACAAAGTGAAACCTATTAATTAGGTAACCTCTTGAAAAGGTGAAATCTATAAGTGATATATTTATAATATCTTATTTTTCAAAATGATATAATGATCTTGAAGATGAAAACACAACAACAAACTAAAGAAAAGAACACAAATAATATTCACATATAAACATATTTACACAAGTGATAAGATGAAAATAAAATAGACATGATGAAGAGAAACAGATTTTGCATTTACGAAAGATGTACAATGACCACTAAAACAATGTCTTAACAAGAGTCGTGATTCAAATCAAGGCCAACATGGCTACAAAATTTGCATTTATCTTGAGATCAAATGAATATGTCATCAAGATCTACTCTTCTACATTCAATTTTCATACTCAAACTTGATTTCTCATCCCTTGAAAATGTATCTTCCAAGTCCTTTTATAATCTCTTCTTGTACAAAATCAGTTACAACCGATTGATATCATTTGAAGAATTTCCAAATAATAAGTTATTACTTTATGTCTTAAGTAACACTTTATAATGTTTCATTTGATTATAATCAAAGGACTTGGGAAACTTTAAATACACATGAAATTTTAATGAGGCATGAGACACTAAACAGGGGCCCACTAAATATCAATGCACTAAATAAAATATTTAACACATCCATAAAGCATTCTGATCCTTTTAAAAGCAAACACATCATCACCATCAAAACAATTATCAAACTCAAAATGTAAATTTCATCCAACACACACACACACACACACACACACACACACACACACACACACACACACACACACACACACACACACCACACACACACACACACACACACAAAAATAGGAAACCATCATCATATGTTTACCAATCACAATCCAAAATATTAAGTATCTAGAATGATTAATGTATGTCTATCAAGTTCATCAGTCTAAAATATCATAATCAATCTTCTCCAGTTAGGTCTAGCAAAGGGGTTCCTGCCTCTATAGTCATCTCAACATACTCATAGGGCTCAACCGGTAAGATGGTGCGAGTAATGATTCATGTATCTTCTTCCACCTCCAACTTGACTCTTTTCAATGCACCTATCACCTTAGGTATCACAAAAGAGGACCTAACATGCTTAGAGGGTAGGGGTGAGTCATGTGAATGCAAAGGTTGATTCTACCCAAGTAATAATGGTGAGGTAGTGGAAGGTAATACATTGCGAGGAGGCAAATGAGATGGGGAAGATTGAGCAGACCGGTTTGAAGAAGACAGATTATGATTAGCATGGGAATGTTTGACATTATGCAAATGGGGGTTATTTATATTGTGGGAAGGTTGAGCACAGGGGTACGACTCAATAACTTGTAATAATTCTTGTATGCATGGTTCATTTGCATCAAAGTGTACAAAAATTTAGGTAGGACCATGTCTCACAAAGGGTCTCCTACCTTGAAGCGTACTAGCTCCCCTTCGGCCACCCCTAGGTGAGCCTCTCTACCAATGTGGCTGACCTTGGAAACTATCATGACCCTAAGAATGATGGGACCCATATCTCCTAGAACCTCCCCAACCATCCCATCTAGACATGCTTGCAATACTGAAAAGGAGAGACAAATACCAATAATTTAATACACAAGAACATTAATCTTTCCACAAAACGAGTAATCTCGGTTCAATAAAAGTAACAGGTGGAATTCATCTATATGAAAACATTGAGCTTTGAAATTGAAAGAAATATACATGTACTTCTTCAAGTCATTTTCCCTCAAAATATCCATATTTCATCTCTACTTATTCATTTAACAGTCAATGCATTTCAAAAAGAAATAATCATTTCCAAGATGATATTATTTTCTTTTAAAACAAAATCAAATGAATGTCTGATATTTATGAAAATTTGAAGAAAAATATTCCTATAAAATGTACATGCACAGATAAAAAACTTGTCCAAACTTTGTTCCATTTCATTTCAAACTTTATTACTGCCTTAAAAACCCAAATGCAGGAATATTACCATCAAAATTTAAAACCCAAATCTTCATATTGTTTCCTTTCTAAAAACGATGAACTAGGTATATCTAATCAAATGCATGAATCAACATTGTCTCCTTTTCATCACAAACTATAAAACTCAAAGATTATGTCGAATAACCAGACCAAATACTGCAAGTGCCCAAATAATTTCAAACTCATGGTTGGTGTTTATCCTTCAAAACCATTCAATAGAAAATGAAACCATTTAAAAGCAACTGAAATATTATCTTGTTTTCATTGAAACATGCATCTCTATTGCGACCCAGAAAGAAAATACACAACACATAATTCTTTGTTTGACAAGCTTCCACAGTAACATATATCCAACTTGATTGTATTCAAATCAAGCAACTGGGATTTTATATGAGCACATTTCATTTTATTATGAATAGTGAGAGCTCAATACTTTAAAAATGACATGCTTTAGAGAATCGAATAAAATTCAAAGGAAATCATCTTTATGTCTCGTAAATGACATCTATTTCACCATTTATAAAATTTTAAAATCTTGGTAGATGGGTATGAAAAATAACTACTCGAGATAGATTTAAAACTCTAAAGATGAAATATCCAACATGAACTAGGAAACCTAAGAGCTGTAGGTGGAGGGAGCCTAATCGAAATCATCTTGGTCATATCCTTATTACATATCATGGCCCTATGGGAACCCAATCCAACCACTATGTTGAGGCACTTGTTGCTCTATGGGGTATTAGAGCTGCTAAATATTATAAGATTAAAATATTATTATAGAGGGTGACTCACTAAATATAATCAATCACCTAAAAGGCACTCATCCCCTAGGTGGACTATCAAGGACTTTATTCATGAAGCTATTAATATTTTTAATACCTTTACAAATGTCAAAGTATGACATATCTATAGGGAGGGAAACAAAGCCATAAACTCCTTAGCCAAAAATGGGTGTCTATTAATCATCTAAGATTATAACATGAGAACAATGAAATCCCACAATTCTCAAATGCAATCATTTCCAAAGATAACAGGGCCAGTTGTCCATGAAAAATAATGCATGTCATCAGAGAGGGAAATTAAAATATTAGCCTCATGAGTATACTTTGCACGCTTGGGTCATGCCCCTCTCAAACTCGTTCATTAGTGATACTCATATTTTTATAATTCTTACAATTTTTGTGTTGTCAAGAAGCATTTCATATGTTGTAGTCAATCTATGGGAGCTCTTTTTGTTGTGACTCTCCACTCTTCACAATCATGGGAATCCCTCCATGCATAGTTGAGACAATTTACGACCCACTTGGTAGGATAATGAAGAAATGTGGAAGGCTTTGGATGTTGATAGATTCATGAATTTCATGTAGAGAATTAAAAGCCATAATAAACACATTTTGGTTACCTTTTCCAAACACTGAAAGGAAAAAGTCATAAATTTCAAAGGTAAGTATTTTCCCATTACTAAAAATCTCATCTCCTTTGTCATGGGCCTAGGTATGAATGGTGTTAATTTTTTTAGATAAAGAGGCAGAGAGAAAAAATTGTGGAAGGGACTAAAACCCTTAAGATTGTCAAGGTGGGATTGGTCTGCTCCTCCATCCTTGCCCCTTTCGATGAGGTCTCTAGAATGTTGGTTAGATACATTACTCTGGAGGTTTGTTTCTCTACCCTTCCTTTACACCATTTATTCCATCTTAATCACTTTCACATGAACCCCAAAGTGAGCCTCTCATATTACATTCTACAATCCTTGTAAAAATATATCCTTGAATTCCATGCCCACCAAAGAGGTTTACCTCTCCATCAAGGAGTCATACTTCTTTTACACCAGTACTATCATGATGTTGTTGTTAATGCTTCCCCTTACCCTTTTCATCCAACCCAACCACCACAAAAACATAAAGTAAGGACTAAAAACCTCATACCTCCCTCTCCACCTCTGGAAAAAGAGTGCTTTGTAAATGTGATAAGGGTAAGGATTTGGCCATTGTTGAAAGCTTGCTTTCCATTAGCCAAAATTCCTAGGATCTCTCGACTAAAAATGATTTGAAGGCCCAGATTAAGTTACATGCAGAAAAGATCAAGGCCCTGGGAGAGGATGTGGAATTTTTACTCAATGAGGGTGGTAAAGATGATCATGGCCCTGATTATAACTCAAAGTTGGAGAAAAAACTTGAAGAACTTGCCAAGAAATAGAAGGCCATGGAGGAAAATTTGGAGAAGATCATAAGCAAAAAAATTGACCATCTTATTATGCATAAGGCCTTACTTGATTTTATTGAAGTATAGGTTAAACAATTGTGTGATCTTAGTGGCATTCCAAAGAGGTATTTGGAAAGAAGGAAAAGAAAATAAAAAGGTTATCTCTTATATCAGCAAAGACCCCTCTCAACACACAACTCTTAATCTATTTAAGGCTATGGAGGAGGTAAAGAAGGTCTTCAATAATTCTCTCAAATGATGGTTTTGAGATCCCTTATTTTAGTTCTTTTGTTATCTATGTCGGTTTTTTATGAATGTATAGATGTTATGTTTCTTTTTTATTTTGTTTTAGCTCCATGCTAGCAGGATGTCCCCTACCCATGTTTTTTAACTATTTTATTTGGTTGTTAGGTTTAATTTTATGGGGTGTGTTCCCCACAGTCAAAAAACCACTGCTACACTTTTTTATACCGGATTTTGATCTCTTTTGTACTACAGGTATGGTCCCCTTTAAAACCATTTATCAATAATAATAAAACATGAACTAGGCAAGAACTTCCATATTTCATTTGCATACACCAAAAAGTAACTTAGGAAAAGGAAAACAATTGTCTAAAAGATAGCCATACCTATCAAAATCTTCCACGTGCTTTCCCACACCAAAGACTCGAGTTCACAACCATCAATGCTAGCTCACCCAAAACCATAACATACAAGATCAAAAAAATGACCCAAAAATCAAAACTCCCATAGTTTAATGCTCATACGATACAATTCAATGCGCATTTTCTCACAACCACCAAATCCACCATTACCCATTTATCACTCATTTCCGTGAAAATGGTGTTTTGGGATAGTAATTTACACAACGATTAATGAAAGGCATACAATATGCTATGCTTCACAAAAATCACCTAATAACATTACCTTCCAAAATACCATTCGAGTTAAACCAAGCATATTGTGTTATTTAACATTTAACCCATAGTAATATAAATATCCAAGTTATGATATAATAGTTTAATTATAGGGTTTCAACCTTATTACCTCTAACATTCGCATTTGATATGAAGATAACACATTTGAAATGAAAAAGCTAGGTGGAGAGATACAGTTCATTAATCAACTTACAACAAACTGAAATCAATTTCAAAATATCATCTTCAACTACTCACCTTCAACAAATTATTTCCAGAATGGGAAAAATAAGAATATCAAAATGCGAGCTTGAAACCAAACAAAGATATCATGAAGCGGAATTTAATATCCATTATTGAAAACTCACCATCCATGTTGGTAAACAAAATGACAAATATATATCAATCTCATGATGATAGTCGACAAACTAAAGAATGCCACAAAACCACTTAGTGTTAGACAAATTAAATACCTAGTGGCCCCTGTCATACTCGTTATGAATGCATAGCAAGCAAGAAGTAATGGGAAATATTTGTGAATTATTTGAAAAAGGAGGTGTTAAAATTTCATCAATAACACTAACATCATACAACTCAAAAATTAAAATGATATACTACACAACTATGGTGTTAGTAAATCACCGAAATGGTAGGAGCAGATTTGTAGATAAATTACAACTAAATACGAATGATATTCAATAAGATCCTAAGATCCTTCTATATTCCTTCATCCGGCAAATACATATATATAGGAAATACATATCCTATAAAATAGGAAGCCTATTAAGGCTCCTACAACCACTCACTTTTTTTTGTACATGAATTGTTTAAAACAACTCATAACAACTACACTAAAATACATGAGTTGTTATAACTCCTAAACAACTCATTCTCACACATAATATTATTTATCACGTAAAATATTAATAATGTAAACACTATTTTCCTAACATTCACCCCCTCAGTGTGAACATTATTAATTTCCAATACTCACCCCTTAATGTGAACACGGAAAAGAACCATATTTCGAAGAATTTCAACCACCTCCTGAAAGTACTACTTAGACCAGTACAAACTCCATAGATTATCTCTTTACCCTCATAAAGGTGTAGTGTCGAGCCGAATTATGTAGGAATACTCCCTTCCTCTTTGGGTTCCCGGGACTTTCCCTTCCTCTTTGGGCACCCGAATTATGAATCTCCAAGATCCACAAGCTTGGCACTAACTAGATAACCATCCCTTGAGTCTACCTCAAAATCTTCTCCTACTCCCCAAAAGTGAGTTTTCTAAAAATATGAATCTTCCCCAAAATTATGGAAATGGGTTTATTCAGCACACCGACACACTAAAAAAATAGGAACTCTGAAAACACACATTGAAAAAATGTCACCAAAGCATTTTACGGCCCGTCGTTAGTGGTCGACGAGAGGTCGTTGATCGACCTCCAACCTCCAATGCCTTCGTCCTCCAATATCATGCTCCTAGATCATATTGGATTTGATCATTAAGCTTGTTGTACAATTTATCCCTACAACATGGATGCCGCGTACAAGCTTAAAATGCATTTAGTTATTGAAAAGTGGGGCAATTTTTTATTTTTTTAAAACAAATTTTTGACATTGACTCTCAAAATGACTAATGACAATGACAA
This sequence comes from Taxus wallichiana var. yunnanensis, assembly GCA_018340775.1. NCBI lineage: Eukaryota > Viridiplantae > Streptophyta > Pinopsida > Cupressales > Taxaceae > Taxus > Taxus wallichiana. Next base: position 1,051,953,210 of record CM031239.1, read on the forward strand.
CTTTTGACTCTTTTTTTAATTTATTGACAACATACAAAATCTTGAAATTTTTACTACAAAAAGACTTCGACAATGATAATACCATAAAAATAATAAATTGAGTCTTTTAACGACTCACAAAGATTTAACAAAATAATTACAAAACTCTTCAATTTGATACTTTTACAAAACACAACTTAAACAACGGATATAACTTAGGATGACTTTAACACTATGAAACCTATATTAAAACACTAAACTATATTTTTGAATCTACACTGTATGGACCAAACTTAAAGTAAAAACAATTAAATGTCTAAAAAGACATTACTTTTATTTATCAATTTTAAAACACAACCTAAACTAAATAAAAAGAACCCCACTAAACTAAAGAATGGGTTTTAAACATGAACACGTGGAGAACTCACAAAATCCACAAATACCATCCTCCCACTGAGATCCAGAGAAAACTTTTGTGTTATCTACATATTTATCTAATGATCTCCAAAAGTGTGAATTTGTACCTTTCCAAGGCCATGCAAGTGTTTTTTTGGTCAAACTCGACATGGTAAGTGTGATTACTCACTCCAATGCAATGATCCAAAGCTCAGTGGCACTAAAATTGCATACGTAAGATCAAATTTACACACACTTTTTTTGTATGGAAGAATGAACTGGGAGTATTATTGACCATCGTTCTTGACTTTCTCCAAAATTCCAGATTTTTCCCGTCTAACTGCAGCATGAAAAAAACTATTCAGATTTTATGGGCATGAAAACACTATCATCACTTACCACTGTGAATGGAAAACTCTGAAGAATGATAAAAAATAATTATTGCGCAAGATTTGCACAAATTGATGGAAAATTCATTAATGTCTGTGAAGCTTTGAATAGAACAAATATCTAGGAACTTTGGAAGAAATTTTTTTCAATAGAATCCCATGTGTTACTTGCACAAAGACATCAATGATGGACCAATTTACCCACAAACTCCATGCAAAGATAAAATCCAATGCATAACCAATGTTAGAGGATCAGAGAAAGTGTAGTCCATATTGTCAAAAACATTTGGTGTATCTACAGTAATTGAATGACTTTATCATGCTGGAATATCAATTCTACATGGATGCATCAAATCTGATACTCATGTGGCCATGAATGCACAGTTCTGCAACAACTTCGTCAAACTGTATGGTTGAATGTATTTGGCAATAAATCCTTAATACAAATTATATCCTTAATTCTTAGAAAATATCTTATTTTTTCATGCACGGGGAATTAAGGAAAATGGTGACTCTTCCCCTTACACGATCTCCCAAATTCATACTTGTTTTGGTACCAAATGAAATGGTAGGAGTAGATTTGAAGATAAATTACAGTCGAATATGAATGATATTCAATAAGCTCCTAACGTCTTTCTATATTCCTTCATCTATAAAATACATATATATATATATATATATATAGGAAATACACATCCTATAAAATAGAAAACATATTAAGGCTCCTACAACCACTCATTATTCGTATATGACTTGTTTAAAAAAACTCATAACAATTACACTAAAATACATGAGTTGTTATAACTCATAAACAACTCATTCTCACACATAATATTATTTATCATAGACAATATTAATAATGTAAACAATATTTTCCTAAAAATCACCAAATCAATTGCCCTCACCATAGATCTTATTGCAATATATATGTAGATTACAAAAATTTCCCAATAATGGTTCTTAATAAATGTGTAACAAGACATCAAATTGTATTACTAACATTTCCTAAGAGGGTCTTATAAATACATTATGTCTAACACATTTCCATAATTTAAACATATGAAATATGGGTATCAATTCCCTTATTACAACATAGGAAACCCAAATGCTCAAAATAAAATGAAATTCAACTATGCCAATTTTTATTCATCAAAAAGATTCCTTACTAGCAAAAATAAACCTCTGTGTAGTCGTTTTCCCTCAATGGTTGCCTCATGGATCATCGGATGATGTTTCTTCTTCATTATCATCTCCATCAGTCTCGAGGTGGTCTCTGGTACATATGAATCCAAAGACTCGCTGATGAATCCATGACATGGTTGGGTGACATGATCTATCCCAAACTAGAATACATAGTTGTGGTCCAAATTCAACTCAATATCATCTCCTTGCCTCGTCAAGGATGCATGTCTAGAGGTAAGGTATTTCCCAGAACAATCTCATCCATCTCCCATGGAATTATATCGAGATTGATCATATCTGAGAACTTCCCTCCTACAACAAATCTCAAGGTACAAAATTCAATCACCATACCTTGAAGGGTATCATCTCTGGTCCCAAATTTCCTAGCATGAGGCAAAGGTATAATGGTCAAGACCAAACGGCATACCACATCGGTTATAATATAACTCACACCAATCTCCCAATCAAACACGAGTCAGTCGAACTGGCCATGACTTAGAAATCACCATAACACTGTTCTAGATGCCTCTTTTTAACACATTATAATTGTAGAAGAATCAACTAGAAAACTTTAGCATGTCATCAAGGCTTTGACTACTAACTACCACTCGAGTGGTAGTTTCTTTCCCTCTGGATTCATTTCTCTGAAAAACCACTTTGTGGTCCCCAATCTAGATGAAGTAACCAACAACACTCTACATCATGTTTGTGCCTAAAGAAATGGTTACAAACTTACCTAGTCAATATGTGGAGATCCTCTCAACATTATTTCCTTTGTCGACATTCTTTTCCAACTCAAAACATAGAGAATCAACACTCCTCTGAAGCTTAGAAATATATTGGTATTTTGCATGATGATGTATATTCATCGTCTTCATAACCATTCTCAACAAAGTAAGTAGGGTCTCTAGCATCCTCCGCAATCCGCCACATGGAGTTAGAATCCATCTCTCGAAAAACTAGGTCAACAAAAATTTTAACCACAAAAGAAGCATAATAACTAGCTCTAATACCAAACTTGATCTCAAACTATAGTACACCCCCTATTATTAAATATTTTAAAATCGGATCTTAAATTGTGACCACAAAACACCCGAGAAATCAACACCGTAGATCACCAATCAAATAGAATGCAAGTAATTAAAAAACCATGACACATGTAAAAGTGATTAATAACAAATTTCGATGATGAATGCATGCGTCTTGGAGTCCACTAATGTGACTGATCCATTAAAAATCTATTGCAAGTACAATTTAAAAACTTACAATACCATAATGGAATCAAAAGACCTACAAAAATATACCATCAAAACTTCATAGGACTTGGATTACATCCGGCAACGCGTCCTCTACCTTCATGTAGTACTTGCATGTTCAATTTCCCTTAGTTCTCCATCAAAATAAACTAAAAATGCTTCCAATAATGGAAAATGAACACCAAAATAGGAAAATAATAGGCTCTGGATAATCGTCTTAAAATTATGAAATTATCACGCTTTACTCGAGTCCTAAAAAACATCATTTGGTTTCTCGAAAATGAAAAATGTATAAGTATTCCCTTAAAGGACACAACACCATCCTCAAGAAATGTGCACTTCATTACTCCACGAGCTTCATCTCGGCTCTCCTCTTTGAGCTTCCACAAACTCTTTGATCTCCTCATTCTTCTTGAGTTACGCTTGAATGCCTTTGAAAACTCCAAGGCTTGCTTATAGAAATGGGGGCTTAGGGGACTTTAAATATAATACTCAACCTGAAATATGGGTTATACCCTATATCCCATATGTTAATATTAGCATATGCATGGATAACATAATGGTTAGACCATTTTCATTAGGGATGGGATGTTGTCGGTTTGAAACCCTCGTTGTCATTATTACTTTGCTTCATCTGTCAAGCCGTCTCCGAATTGGCCAAGTTGTTGCGTTGTGCGGTGGGTTTTATCCCATATGCATTGGGCACATGTTGGGGAGGGCATAAAATATCATGTCCCGCCCAATCCATTCATGGATTTACCTACATCCTCCCTATTTTTTTTTTGGACTCCATCCTCCACGAGATGTGTGGCAAGTTGGTTAGTTAAGTAGATTGGTTCTCTAGCTCAATGTTTATCTTGATGAGTTTCTTGGAAAAATGAGTTGTTTGAATAACATGGTAGTCAGGTCCCCTTCTGAAACAAGAGTTGGACCCCTTAATTGACAATCTTTTTACGCCCGTCAAATCATCAAGGTTCGCAAACCATTTTTTTGCCACTCATCAACTTTTTGGCCCCTAAACGCATTGCTAACAAATGTGAATAGTGCCCCGGGTAGTAACACATGTGCCCTCTCGTGTCACAAACTGAACTTTGATCCCGTATCAGCGATATCTTGCACATATGATGTTTGTTTCATGTGCTCTACTAGGCATTTGAAAGCTAATGGAGTGCTCTTCCTTATTTTACTAGTTCGAGAGATAACTTGGGAACATTTGATGTGCAAAAATGTCCTTTGGATCACGAGATACCCTTCTTACTTGTTGCTACATCCACTCCTACACCATCCTAGAAGTATGCCTCTTTGATGAGACACGAGGTGCCTTACATTTCAAAGGATCCATGATAGTTGCACCTCTTTTCAAAAGAGGAAGATCCTCCTTAAGAATCCCTAAGCCCTATACTCTCTCAACATCACGGTTTTCTGAAGTGACAAGTCAATTCCCTTCTGCATAATCCAATTCAAGGTTATCCTCATAACATCAGCAGTCATTTCATGTAGTTGTGTGGACTCTCTCTTTCTCTAATTAAGTGGTTCTACGGGTTGTGCAGCCAAGTTTTTACCAACAAAATACTTGTTTACCATTGTTCATCATCCACAAGGCCTTATGGAATAATTACAACTTTGTAGTCAATGATTTATGTCAAGGTCATCCTAGAGAAATATCTAATCCTAACCTCCTCTTCATCCTTATAATCCATCCAATAGTCCTCGTAATGAGGCTCATGCTCATATGATCTCCCTAGGACTATATGCATTACCCATCGATATCATAGTTGGGCCTTTCTTGGAACTTCTCCATGACCATTATATTCATTTTTGCATCCAAAATTATTGCTTTAACAATGGTGGAGCATGTATACCTCCTAATAGTAATTAGGAACTTGATATTTGTCTTGTGCTTCCTTATAATCAGCTTATATACTTCATAAGTTGTCTAGACAATTCAATAAGTGCCCACTTATCATCCAAGTACCTAGGCAACATATATGGAGTGCCTTAGAAGCCACTCACTCTTATGTAGGTGAAGAACCTAAATTATATAAAATAACAAGAAAAATCACCGATCACTTTCCTTGCATTAGCATTTATTCTCTATTATTCCCATTTTCACCTGAATAAGAAAAAAATGTGTGCAAAGAAAGCATCATGATATCTCCTAAAGTTAACCCTCTAATTTTCCAAATTCAACTGAGGGTATACATCATAGACTCGAAGTCTGAGAACTCTTTCATCCTTGGGATTCTAGGAAGAGATTTATGACATGCCACATTGTACACAAGATAAGATGTCATGTAGAATTCACATCTCTATTTTGATCCTTCATGGATTTGTATAGTCATTTTAATGAGTTGATCATGGATGGATTTGCTAATGATTTCAACCTAACAAATATTCTCCTTGAAAGTGAGGATAACTTATATATACCTAAACATCCACTCTTGGAAGTAATAAGCAGAGCTTAAGCCTGCCATTTTTCTTAATAGGGTGATGATATCCTCAACTTCCTCAATGAATTCTGATCTTGTCAATTTTTTAGGAATCCTTGTATAAGAACCCCTAGTCTTTTATAACCATTGATTGTTCATAATCTTGGATAATGCAACATGGTGGGTGGTCCACATATTCTTAGCTGATTCAATAGTGATGTCCACAAACTCCTTTCTTCTAGGCAACCCTAGTATTTCTTGGAATGTCTCTAGTGTTAATGAAAGAACACATACACCATTGTCATCTAGGACCTCCATGGTTTTAGGGTTGTAATTATTAGCACATTCCCATACCAACTCTATGCATTGAATGGAGGGAGGAAAATTGGAGGCCAAAGCAATGCCACATGCATCAATAGATGCCATTAATTCACTTTAGTCATGAGCATGAAGCCTTTGGAGAAAATCAACTAAATTAGCATCCCCGAAATTTGTATCAATTACTTCATTTAGGTTGCTTGTGATGTTAGAGGTGATATGGATACCATAAAATTGGATCTTCATCTTAGAATTTAGATTGAAAAACACGGCCTTGATATACGGGAATTATAATTAGTATGAAGGAAAGATGACATGTGCTCAAAACCACTTAAAACCCTCAAAACAATGAGAACATAGAATTATCGGGTCGTGGAACTTTCCCGATGCATATGCATCTAAAAATTCCGATTGTGAACTAAACAAGGACACAAAGATGCCAATTATTCTTCAATATTAACCATTATAACTCATTCTCAAATTTATTGCCCTTGGATCCCTTCTTAGGGCTTTAGAAATGCTCGATCTCTTTAAAATTTTTATCGAATGAGGGACTTCTCCAAATGTTCCAACATATAGTTCTTCGTATGAAGCACATTAATATAAAAATCTTTAAATTCTCTCACGCAATCACAACCATTTATTTATAATTCAATTTTAAATATGGGTCATCCACATGTGCACTTTTGGGGAGGATTGGAAATGGGGACGCATTTTGTATTTTCACAAGAATTATAAAAATGCAAATTACAAAGATTCGTAGGATACCCGGTCTCAATATATACCGAGAATATGTCATGTGTCCTCTCCAGTGTCGACCTTAGGACACGCTCTACATTTTTGCATCAACTACAAAAATTTAAAGTACAAAGTTGCATTGGATGTCCAATCCTTAAGTGCATTGATAGATCACCATGTGTTCGTCTTTTGGGTCTCGAGCCCCATGATGCATCTTGCATGTTTTCATAATATGCAGACTTGTAAAGTACAAGGATTTAAAGTACACTCAACCACTACTTACAAGACCTCTAAAATATTCCTCCCATCAGGGCGTCGAATATTGAATGCATCTTGTAACTTTTCATAAGTTGTGAATTTGTTTACAAGGCTTGCATGCGTGAAAATAACTTGAATACTCTATCTTATCAGGTGGCGAGAAGGGTTTGCATTTTAGAAAATTAACATTAAATGGAAACCTATGAACTTTCACAAGGAAATTTTCCAAAGGAAATAAGCATTTCTTCAAAGGTGATCCAACCTATAATTTACCAGATAGCACCCTAGACGCATGCTAGCACATCACTCAGCCTAGACTGAGTTCTCACTCGAAGCGCGCAAAGGTATCAGGTCCCTCTTTAGGGTTACTATAGCAGGATGTTAGCTTGATGAAGGAAGAAACATATAGATCCATAACTAATCCATCACTCTACAATGCATGCCATATTCAAATCTATAAAAGAACAAACTTAAACAATAATCATGATTAAATCAAGAACATGTACTACTCAATTACACACAGAATGACACTTAGATTCAGCCAATAACTTCCATCTATTAATAAACACGAAGCTCCTTACAATAATGGCATTCTATACTGATGTGCACATGGATCTGATATAGTAATCCAGTCATATGCACATAGCTCTTTATGCTTACCTCTTGCGTTCTACATATACCTATATCTCTCTCTACTACTATGTGATTCACATCATATATATAGGGTGGGGACTTTCCCTTCACCACTTATCTATTCCAAAAATAGGCCACATGTTATTAATAGCCATGCACTATTTACAGGCATAGCCACACATGCAAGTGTGCTATCTATAGACCTCTTACAGTTAACTAAAGTGACAATCCCATTCTTAGCTCGCCTCCATGCAAAATGCTTCAATCCAATCCTCTAAAGATAGACAATGCGTGGCGTGCACGTCTCTACATCGTTGGTGTGTTCTACATGCCATCTTCTAAAAATAGGTCTTCATGCTCAAAATCGGCTAAGTCCTGAATGTTGAACTTCTCTCCACGCGTGCATTCTTCCTACCCATTTGCGCCCTTAAACCTAGCTTTGTTTTCTCATGCAAAATTCTTGTGTGAGTTTTGTCAAGTGTTCTCTTATTAACATTACCCCACACTAATCTCATTTTCACCCCGACAATGGGTATCTCCAAAAACTGAAGTAAAGAATAGAATAATGGAAAGAATAAGAAAGAATGTATATGAATAAAGAAGTTTAATGAAGCAGCCTCCTCTATATCATTTTGAAGGATCAACTCTAGATATTCCTCCTTTATTTAGACCTCCAAGGTATGTCATTCAAAGAAGTGCTTGTTCTTCCTTTTCTAGAATGTCCATAAAGAATGGACTCCAATTCATCCCTTACAATTTTCCCTTTTTCATTTTGCAAAACCAACATAATGCTAGACATTGAGGTCATTCTTCCTTCTAGAAGATCCATCTTCTACGCAATTATCTTTACAAGCTCTTCTAGCCAAGTCTTGTGCGCTCTTGTGCTCTGTCAGGGCCTCACGCTTCTGCTTAACCATTGAAAATATTTCTATGTGGCCTAATGTTTCATCCTTCATTGCATGTTGGACCTCATTGTTTTCTTCCAGGGTCTTTATGTTGATAAGCACCTCTAGAGCTATGTAGATATTCAAATCCTAGTCTACTTTCTTTAATTCTTCTTGTAGCACTTACAACAGCCCTTCATAGGATGCAATCTTTCGCATCATTGAAGCTTTCTCTCATTCTACCTCTTGTTCTAGATTCTTTGGCGCTAACACATGCGTAGAGGTTCATCTTCAAGTACCAGGTCCAAAAACTTTCCTACATAATGTATCATTGAGGGAAACGTATGTGGTACCTTGGTCTCCAAGTGTGGCCTAGCTCTTATGACATTGTCTCCAATCTCCTTTGCGATGCTGATAAATACTTTGTTCTTCTTCTGCTCTAAGTCCCTCACTTGCATTATGTGCGCTATCTCTGTATCCTTTGTCTTTAGCTTCTCACACAACACTCTTATCATTGAAGCTTTGTCCATGTTTCTTCTTGCAACTTGAGTAGAAACCTTCACCAATGCATTGTTGACCTTCTCATCTAACATGACAGTAGGATTTACCGTCATATGTCTAGCTTGGGGTGCCTTCTTCATCCATCTCAAAATACATAACTCTTCACATACATCAAATTCAGGCTCATCCATATGGGTATGCATTGACCATGAGAGTTTCTTTCTAGTGCAAATAGTCGCCATATCCCCATCCATTAATTCCTAGAAAAATAAATCCTTTTATTCTATAGTGCTTTGGAAACATGCTTTCTCTCCCCTGATTCCTCCACTTCTTCATCCAACGTCAACTTTCTTCTCCTCTTTAGCTCAACGTCCTCCTTGTGTGGAGAGATACGAGGTGATTTCCTTACCATTTTTAGGGTTCCACCTTGAGTCCTTGTGCATCTGAATACTTTCTTAAATCTATGCTCCCCCTCAACCTCTGTATCTTCCTCTTCATCATGTCTCTAAGGTGGAGTGGTCACACGTTGTGACTTTTCTCTGTCATAAGTTTACTTTCTTCTACGCTTTAAGCCTCCACTATCTTCACGCTCCTCTTCTTCATCCTCTACTTCAACAGTTTATGTGGGCCTTTGCACCGGTATGTTTTCCATTGTGTGCTTACCCTTCGGTGGCCATAGGAGCACAAATTCATTCTCCACATACTTATTTTTCTCCATCTTGGGCTTCAGTTGAAGATACACTAATGCTGCCCCTATATCTTCTATAGCTAGAATTATTGGCTTAATATTCAATACCTCTGAAATGAGCCTCTCGACATAGGCACTTCTTCCTGGATACACATACTTCTTCCTCAACGTGTGGTAGTTGCAGTCTACCTTATCTGCATTGAATACCAGTCATCGTGTGTCTGTGAATCTGTGAACAGATGCTTAGAAATACCTTGCAGTGAATGCATAAGGCAATTTACACCAAGGTATCCATACTCCATTTCTCATTAGGAAGCACACGATGCAAAAATGCTAATATATAGAAACCGGACTTGTTTCCCCACTATAGATAGTAGATCGTCCTTCGGGATGCACCATTCTTCTTCAAATGTTGTGTAGATCCTCAATCATACCATTTCTCTGCCCTTTGTTTGACTTCATCTGTCATGGACCCTTTACATAGGTACTTGTTAAACCTTTCATTGGTGACTTATTCTCCATGGGGTATTCCCATACCTTTTCCTTCGGCCTGTCTGGTACTCCAATTTCCATGAATACCAGTGATAATAGAACAGCCCCAAAGCTAATATTCCCTCCCGTGTGTGCTTCTAAGTATTTTCTTTGTAATGTAGCCTGCAATATTATAGACTGCTCCTTCTGACATCTTACACGCAATGTGTAACCACATAGTATTTACATGTGACCACCACTCTTGATCATTCAACTTTGTAACAAGGTGTGTTACTGCTTGCATAACTGCAGACAGTTCTTTAACTTGTTCTATATCCATATCGTGTGGACCCTTTAGGTACCCTAACTCCTATAGTATTTAAGATCATGGCTTTGTCTGTGAGATCATTCTTTATATCCTATCTTGTGGCCTTCAAACCTATCACCCTTGAGATAATCATGGATGAGATTCTAACTCTGCATCTCGCAAAGTAGAAGAAGTCCTCATGCACTCTTCTCATGAGCCACTAGTACAAGGGCTCATACTTCCCAAAATATGGAAGCTCATATAATTGTTAGACCCCAATTATCTTCAAAGCTTCTACCTACATCATCATAAACCAAAGATATCATCATCGGACATTTGTTCATCCTAGTAGTGAGAAAGGAATCAAGCTCCTTCTTGTTCTCTAAGGTCATGTGATTGTGTTCGCTTACTTTTCTCTTTCTGATGTGTGAGTCCCATTCCTAGACAATGATGACTCCTTATGGATATTGCATTTCTAAAAATTACTTTCAGGTGCCATCTCTTCCTCCTCGATGACCACTTTCTTCTTTCCTTTTTCTCCTACTATAGCTACCATCTTGGGTGCCATTTTTACCCGAAAATCATCTCCTCTTTAACTTTGTAGTTTTTGGATCAAACCCAAGCTCGATTCAATCATGCCCTAGGTGGAAAATTCATGCTCTAACTCCTCTCTATCACCTTACTTTGCTCAAACCCTTCACCACAGGGGAGGCAAGCTTATTTTCACACAGATCTGTTTTCACACTTGGTTTCACACCCTTCACACCTTAACCCAATCACTCGGCTCTTCACACTTAGTTATTTCCTCAAATAATCTTAGTCGCAACAATAAAAATGAATTCACATCCCATCCTTATATAATTTTTCAAATTTTGATGCATTTATTACTCCTTCACCTACCAAATATCCTCTCATTCATTGACCAAATTTGTTCATTTTACACGGTACACCCATAGCATATTATTCCTTTCACCTTTCAATTCCCCCAGTATTTTCCTTGGATAACTACAACCACCCCACACTAAAAGTATGTGTAGTCCTTTGCACATAAACATTCTTCACATAGTAATTAGCTTCATGCATGCAAGCGTGCTTATTACACAAGAACAACAACTAAATTGACAAAGCATAATGACAATGAAGGAAATACATTAAGGAAATACATAATTGAAAACCTAATCTAAATGGCAATACTACCTTATTACAAACACTAAGAAGACTTATTTATAGTAGGGCTTGACTACTACTTAAAGTAAAGTAACCGGGTAGCCATGTTCCATTAAGTGCTTCTAACTGGAAAGCACCTTATTCAAGTATGTAAGTGATGACATACAATCCCAACCAATGTACTTTGAGCTTTCTGGATGGCGTAAGAACTTAAAGTCATAAAAGTACCATTTTCCCAACCGCTAACTTCTTATCCTTTATATTTTTATCATGTCATACTTTCTACTACTGGCCTTTTCTTGCTTTTGACTCCATCATGCTATGGCTCATCACTCATCTAACTAAATCATTTTTTCAGTCTACTCTTCTAAATTGTTCTCATCGAGATAGACCTCCAACGCACACATGCACAAAGAAGGTAAAATAAACTTTATAAGGAGAATGGCTTTGACGCCAAACACTAAGCGAAATGATGTGGCCTTGTTCAATCTCTTATAAGTGGTTCTATATGACCAAAGAACAAGCCGACACTTTATCATCCCAATCCTTTCTTCCAACATCACAAATTTTTGTCAATGTCTAGCTCAAAATCTTGTTGAAAACCTTAGCTTCTCTATTTTCCCGAGGATGATAGGGTGTAGTTTTATGGTGTGCAACCATAAACTCATCTAATAAGATCTTGATTGTCTCATTCAAAAAGTGTGTACCTCTATCACTTGTTAAGATTAAAGGACATCCATATCTTGTAAGAACATTCTTCTATATAAACCTAGTTGTTGTAGCTATTGCAGAGTCCTTCGTAGGTGCTTTTCGCCACCGTGTGAGATAATCTGCATGCAAGTAATGATATAGCGTGATCCACTCCTACGTGCGGCTGGTGAAATAGGTCCTACAAATTCGATGGCCCATTTCTCAAATGGTTTGGCACTAGTAATTAGTCTTAAAGGCATCTCATCTCTTTGCCCTAGTTTACCTAGATGTTGATAATGGTCACACACTTTGCAATATGATTTACAATCTTTATACAGTGTCTCCCACCATAATCTAGAAAGTAGGATCTTCCGGGCAGTTGCATCACATGCATAGTGTCCTCCTGCAATACCACAATGGGCTTCTTCCATAATATCCTTGCGCCCATGCTCTAATACACAACGGCATAATACTTCATCTCTGCTTTAACGTGTAGAGGTCATCAGTGATTAACATAAACAATGTCGCGTGTGCGTATAGCAAGCTATTTCTTTTCTAATGCCTTCATTCCTTTTGGTGCCACACTAGTCTATAGAAAGACAAAAATGTCTTCTAATTCTGATGGCGCATGTTATAACCTATATAACTAGGCATCTAGCATGGTTTCTTCAATCGTCTATGCCTCTTCTCCTGAGTGAATTATAGATAGGTGGTCTGGTCCAGAATTACTTTTCCCTGGCTTTACCACAACTGTGAAATCAAATTCTTGAAATAAGAATACCCATCTACATATGTGCCCCTGTAAGATAGGATCGTTTACCAAGTACTTCAATTCCATGTGATCTGTATGGAATACAAATGGTGTAGCTAGAAAATACTGTCGAAACTTATGTAATGTATAGATTATTGACAAAGCTTTGCGCTCTGTAGTTGTATAATTTTGTTTAGCGAGAGAGTCGGCCCTACTAGAAAAATAGATTGGTTGGTCTATAATACCTTCACCAGTTTGAGCTAACACAACACCAATGGCCATGCCATAAGCATCCACATGTACGTGAAATAGTTTATCCCATGAGGGAAAACATAGAATGGGTGCGGTAGTAAGTTTCCTTTTAAGATCTCAAATGCACGTTGTTGTGGTGCTCCCCAATAAAATGTACCTTTCCCCTTCAGTAACTCTTCTAAGGGTGTAGTAATTTTGGCATACCCTTTGATGAATTTTCTATAATATCTGTATGACTTAAAAATTTGCGCTCCTCACTTTCACTAGTAGGCACTTCCGAGCCTAGAATGACTCTGCAACCTTAGTTGGATCAACCAAGAAACCTTCCTTATAGATTATATGTCCTAATAGTATCCCAAATGGTGTAACAAATATGCACTTCTTGATGTTCAAATAGATAATCAATTATCTGCACACCATTCAAACATTAAGCGCGAGTTATCACAATGATCTTTCATAAGCCCATATCTTGTCTAATCATCTAGGTAGACTGTAAGAAGTTGTGAATAAAATCTTTGAATTCTGAATAACTATGCGTGAGAATACAAAAGGTGCATTTTTCAATCCAAACTACATCACAAGATAGGAAAAATTTCCCCATTCGGTAGTAAAAGTTGTCTTTTCTAGATCCTCTGAGCAATCCTAACTTTGATGATACCCGGAAAACCCATCTGTGAAGGAATATATTTCACGCCCTGCAACTCCTTTTAGTATTTCCTTAGTAAATGGCATAGGGAATGGGTATGTTACACATGCAACATTTATCTCCTTATAGTCCACACATATTCTAATTCATCCATCCTTCTTGATACTGATCACCATTGGATTAACCCATTTTGACTCCTTAAGGGGCTTGATAATTCCATATTTCAACAATTTATCAATCTCTTCTTTTACCTTTTCATGTAAATTAGCATTCATTTTGTAAGGTCTCTTTCTCACTTTGGACACGCACCTTCTTTAAGTTTTATCTTCATTTACCCAAGTGATTCATGCACACCTTTAATTTCATGATACCCTCGAGGAATAATTCCCGATAATAACTCAATGATATTTTCCATTTCTGATTATGACCAATAGCCTCCAATTATGACCTCCTTAGGCTCAGCCTCAAATCTTATATTGACCTTCTTTGTCTTCATTGGTTCATGGTATGTGTGTGTATCCTTATCTACACTATCCAAGACCTCGCGCCCCTTTGTGAATGGTCATATCCAAGTTTTCAACTTCCTCATTATCCATGATGTACACCATCTTTCCTTTTTATTTCTCAATGCAAGCACATTCAAGCAATATGGAGTCTCCTCCTTCTTCTTCAAAATGTGCGACTGATTCTGTCTCACCAAATAATTCCTATATGAGTTCCTCCACCTTTGCACTATCTCCCATGGTTAACCGCTTGACAAATTTTAATGCCTCTTCTATTGGAGGTTGGGAAGAAAATTTCCAAAGGTTTGGATCATTCCTGCGGTCAAATTCTACCAATTTCCGGTCTCTCGATGTAGTTTTGCATATACATAGCAGAAGCACATGTGCACCCTTGTAGAGTGGAATATAATTTATGTACCTGAATAAAGGTGGTAATGTTTCTGTCCTATTGTCCGAGTCTCTCACAATGTTGAATGTGGTGTTGAACAGGTTGACCACCATTATAAATGTAAATCTGTAGGTTCATTACTTCTTACAAACCTGGTAGATAGGGTGATTCGATCTCCTTCCACTCCATAAGATTATCTCTGTGAACTACCCACCAACGCGTTGTTGTCCCGCGTAAGATATATGCTAACATGTCTCTTCTCTTGACCTAGTCTATCCTTTGTGCATCCATGGGTTGTAAGAATACGGAAGATTTTTGCTCCTATATACCAAGGTACTACACTACCTATCCATCAAATAGAATGAAGTCCATTCTTGCATGCAACCATGCTTTTTACCTCGTGCCCTACTAGTTCATGTGTACCATAAGCCCAATTGTCACAAGCAATACTCATAGTATCACTAATAGAGTGAGAATCCTCCCACTTTAGGATGTCTTCCTTTGATGGATCATTGACCTCTGGGTCCTTAATAGCATGTAGATAAATTATGTTTAAGTCCTCCTCACTTAGAGGCTCAACATACGGTGTAGAATTCCCATTTGTCAAAGTTATCACAACCCTTTCCTCTTTATTCTCAAAGCTGATATACCCCTTATTGAATCTCAAATCAGCATTATTCGCATAACACCAAGGGCATCCAAGAAAGGTTGGAAAACTATCTGCTTTTGTAATTGCTAATACCTCAAAATCCCTAGTGAATTTGGCCCCTTGTATGGTTATAGATGCATCCTTCAAAACTCCTATGGGAGTGGCCTTAGTCCTATTTTCCATAAACAACACATTAGATGATGGTTGTAATAGAGGTCTCCCCATTTGTACCCATGCATCTAAAGTAAGCACATTGACTTCCGCACTTTGTATTAATCAAAATATTTCTCAACAACCATCCATCTACAACATCATTCGAGTGATATCTTTATCATAGTCAATTCTATCAGGGGGAATATTTACATGTAGGATCTATCATTCATTCTCAGTGCTTTCACATGGAGTGTTCCCCTTCAACCAATTCCCTAATAATGGAATAATATTCTCCTGGTGCAACATTTTACACACCTCTCTAATGTCATCAATATTAGAGGGACATTCCCGATTCTTTATTCTATTCCATCTTTACTGGACTGCTCTTTTAAACATTGTATTTCACCTTGAATATTTTTTAGGACCTCCATGGTCTCTTAATAGACTTCCTTCTGATGGGTAGGATCTCGAGTACCTTACATGCGAAACCTCCTCCTTAGTGATTGTAGGCTTCTAGTATGATGTCTCTCTATGCGTGCCACTTCACTATGTGTGGTAATATTCACAATTAAGGCCTCAGTTCTAAGTGTTATCTTGGGCATCCATTGATTTTCCTCTACACGTTGGATCTTAAACATCCTTGTGCCTTTTTTTTCCTACTTATGTTGTTTATTGAGATGCTCATATAGGTCCGGGCACTCCTCATAGCTATGATTCTTTCTCTGAAATAACATGTAACATTCTCGGGAACATTCGCGCCTATAATGATCGGGGGATCCATGTGTATAGCACTTTCCGTGAGGAAACTTTCTTCTTCCTCCATCACAACCTTGTCCTCCATATCCACCTCGATATCCATGCCCTCTTGCACGACCTCCTTTAAAATGGCCCTTAGTCTTATCATAGCACATTTGATTATGATCCTCATCCCGGGTGCTCGTTCTTGTTCTTAGAGTTATCTGTTACACTTGTCTTTCGTACCCCAATGTCTATAGCATCATGGATCTGACCAATCAATCATCCTCAGTATCATGGGTCGTGGACCTACAAATCTTACAAAAGTAGGATACATTCTTCCTTATCATGCACTTGTAACAAAGGAAAGTGGCTAGCATCATGATTTAAATGATATATTTCACGGTCAACAACAGAATGAACATATAGATCTGAAGAAAACTATCCTTGGTGTGACCTTCCACTTCACAATCTGTACACCAAATCCCTAAGCGCGTTTCATGAGCTGAATTTTCCGATAATTTTTCTAGTTGCTTTGCCATGGCTGCAATATGTGCCTCTAAGAATGGACTAACACCAATGTCAATACTCCCAACTACCTCAACACGTAGGGTTGCCTCCAATGCTTCACGTGGATCAGTGTATGTCTTATGCGACAGTGCCCTTCTAAATGGTGTAATCAATCCTCTAACAAACCATTGTGCATGTTGGTTGGCATGAATATCATAAGACATCTTAGATAGAAGTGTCTTAAAGTGGGCATCATACTCACATACACTCTCAGTAGTGCCCTGTTTGATATCTTTGAGCATGCTGATACTCTTCTGCTCAAACTCGGGATATAGAACTCTTTTAAGAAAGCATCCTTCAATGCTACATAATCCACGCAAGTTTGATCAGGGTCAAACTTTCTATACCAGCTGTGTGCTCATCCCTATAATGTAGTAGCAAATTGACTTGCCTTACACTCAGAAGTCATGATCCCTTTCGCGTGCCATAAGATTTCACACATATGCACATGTTCGGTAGCATCCTCTATACCTCTATACTCTCAGGAGATGAAGATACATCTTCATATAGATATTTTTTGGTTGTTGATGGGCCTTGACCACCTGATCTAGAACCTCCTGTGTTTCCTCTGCCTCCAGAACCACTAGATCCACTAGAACTAGAACCACCTATACCTCTTGATCCTCCACTTGTAGTTGGAATATGACATGTAGATGTACTCCCCTGTGCTCCGACAGTAGTACTATACTTGAACCCCTACAGTCTGTGAGGTAGTTCCACTTCCAGAGGTGAATCCAACATTTTGCATGCTCACGTTATGTGCGGATGATGTGCCTAAAAATGTTCCTCTAAATAATGAAGTTGTCTGACCTACCATTGATGTGCTTGCTTCCTGACTTACTCCTGCTCTCCTACTTCCCAAGTTAGCTTGTTGGTTACTTTTTGTACTAGATATTGGAAAACCAAGTACAAGGGCTAGGTCACTAGGTGGATTAAGATGCTGCGCCGTGGCCCGGTAGTCTTTTTGGTGCACTTTTGTGTGAAGCCAAGGGGGATCTCATCATGATTTCCAATATGGGGAGTTCTGAAGCTCTGCTCTCCACGTCTTCTATGTGAGCTTCAAATCCTTCACGAGCCATCTCTCTCTAAACACCATACTTTCTCTGAATGGTACATTGATTCTCTATCTCCCTTTCACATGCCTCATTATACTTAAGTTGCCTTTCCTCTCTCTACCTTTCTACCGATAGGTCTGCCATCTTCTCACCAAACCCGTTTCTTCCTCGCACATGTGGTGAGGTTTAGTTAGCCATTGGTTTACTCTCCAAGTTTAAAGTTACCAAAGAAGATCTTGATCGCTAGTGGAATACCTTGCAAATATGCTCCTCTAGGATACCACAAAAACTAGAATTCAGCTACCTCCGGGCAAGAATACGTCAAAATTGAATATTCCAAGAATATAACTATTTAGAACACCACAAAACCATGTATCCACAACGTGATTCCAAATCAGATCAGCATCATAAAGGGCCTGAAATTCTTCCTGTGTCCAAACAAGTGCGTGATACCTCCAATTCCACTTAGATGCATAAGCAATCAGCCACTCGTATAATTCTATTGGAAAGATAGTGAAAAATATCTCATATAAACTGTCATACATATTCTTTTCTACCCAAGTGTGTGTGTTAAACTCAGATCCAATGTTGAACCGATGTGCATATTCTTCCTCCAAATCATGTATCCACTCCTCAATACTTGCTAGAGTTAACTAGTATGTCTTCATCATGAACCATCCTGAAAACAACTGAAAAAGAGGTCCTGGAAATGGAACTAATGATGCAACCTAGAATTTACCAGATAATACCCTAGACGCATTGGCACATCACTCAGCCTAGACTGAGTGCTCACCTGAAGTGTGTAAAGGTACCAGGTCCCTCTTTAGGGTTGTTGTAGCAGGATGTTAGCGTGATGAAGGAAGAAACATATAGATCCATAACTAATCCATCATTATACAATGCATGCCATATTTGGATCTATGAAAGAACAAGATTAAATAATAATCATGATTGAATCAAGAACATGCACTACTCAATTACACACAGGAATGACACTTAGATTCATCCAATAACTTCTATCTATTAATAAACACAGAAGCTCCTTACAATAATGGAATTCTATACCGATGCATGCATGGATCTAATACAATAATCTAGTCATTTTCACATATCTCTTTATGCTTACCTCTTGCGCTCTACATATACCATATAGCTCTCTCTCTACTACTATGTGATTCACATCATATATATAGGGTGGGGACTTTCCCTTCAATGTTTATCTATTCCAAAAATAGGCCGCATGCTATTAATAGCCATGCATCATTTACAAGCATAGCCACACATACAAGTGTGCTATCTATAGACCTTTTACGGTTAACTGAAGTGACACTCCCATTCTTAGCTTGCCTCCATGCAAAATGCTTCAATCTAATCCTCTAAAGATAGACAATGTGTGGCGTGCACGTCTCTGCATCGTTGGTGTGTTCCGCATGCCATCTTCTAAAAATAGGTCTTCATGCTCAAAATCAGCTAAGTCTTAAATGTTGAACTTTTGCTCCGCACGTGTGTTCTTCCTACCCATTCAAGCCCTTAAACCTGGCCTGTTTTCCCACATTAACTTCTTGTGTGAGTTCTTTCAAGTGTTCTCTTATGAAAAAAAGGTTTTAAAATATCATTAGAACCGCCATGAGCTCATCTACTTCCTTAGAAACATGTTAATCATGAATACTTCATAAAACATGCAAAATGTGAAGATATTAGTTCAAAACAACATGACAGATTTACATATGACACAATTATCTTTAGACATGAAGCTCGTGGATATGAGGTATACTTTAAGAACATGTATATTACACAATGTAGCACAATGAAATAGTCGAGGATATTTAGAATGTAAGAAGAGAGCAAGGTTTACTTGAAAGCTCAAAATGGGCATAAACACATTGAGTTAAATAGTATTTTTTTGGTTTTGTAACTTATTATTTTTATGAAGTAAGAAGTAGTGTTTCTACTACAGTTTTATTATTGAAAATATGTATGAACTCACTATGGTCTAGTGTGTAACCCAACATGGAAAATCCATTGATAGAAGATTTCATATAATGACTCTACAAGGTGTGTCGAATTGTATCTCCTTTATAATGGTCACATGTTTACACCCTTATTAAAAATAATAGATTATTGAGTTAAGTATACTAAAAGGATGTAAGGGGAGCTACAAGAGGTTATTATGATTAATTAAATTCTAACATTAATTATGTAATATCATAACAACACATTAATTCTTGCAACTAATGTATACAATATGTTATGAGCTTAAAAACACAAGAGAATGAGTGCACTTAGCTGATTACAAATGGATCTAGGAAGTTTTGGGTGTGCAGATTGTTGGAACTAAGAGATATGAACTTGTAAGTGCCTCATCTCTATAACTTAAGATGGAAAGTGACTTGGTTCAAGATCGTACAAATGTGTTAAAACTATTCTTATGGTTTTACACATGTTGTATGGTTTTGACCCTGCTCTGAATCCTTCTCTATAACTTTCTAATATTATCACCTACATAGAAATATTTGTTGTTATCAAACCCAGGTTATTTCTTATGTTTTGAATCACTCTAAATATTCTAAGTAAGATCTCAAACCCTAGTTATGGCTAGGATATCTTACAAAAAAAATAGCTACCCAATGATAACATCATGAAGAGGTGAAGTAATTGTTTAATAATGTGGAGGCTTGAGCCTCAATTGTGCTAAAAATTTGACTCAAATGCAAGTGGTACATTAGTAGTGATGTATGCCAAAGAAGGATTAAGAAAATAATTGGGTGGAGTAAATTAATAAGTAGATTACAAGGTATAAGGTCTACATAGAGGATTAGAATAGAGATTTCTCCTATTCATACCATGTGAACTAGAAGACATGTGAGAAATTGTGGAGATAGCATGTGCACTAGAGGAATGACGTAGGATCCTATGAGAGTGAGAGCCACTAGAGGAAATGTGTGAAATTGAAGGTTTATCTAAAGACCTAAGGGGACTAGAGCTATGAGAATAATATGTTCAACCAAATGCCTATCAATAGACCTAGGAGGGCTTGATCCCCTTTAGATAGTGTGTAAAACCAAAGACCTATCCATAAATGCACTAGGATATAAATTATAGAAGAATGACTAGACAAGTTAGGAGGGGCCTCCAAGGGAATACCTCAAATTGTGACTTGTTGATTATGAATAAACTTGACACATTGGTGAATGACTCATAGAATATTCCTAATAGCATGTAGCCAAGGGATACATAAACTCATTGCATCAGAGCTAAGAGCAGCAACAACCAAGAATGAAAATTGGTGTAGTGAGAGAACTAACCATAAAAGGTAGTGTAATATGTCGTTAATGAGGATTATAATTGAATGTAAATTAATTTGTATAAATTACAAGAGAGTGAAGTATCATCAAAGAGCATTCATTATCCTTGTTATGTGGATTAACAAAAAAACCATGTATATGTACTTGATTAATAGAGATAGGAATGGATAAAGTATTAGAAATAAGTGTGTCATCTATATTAAAGTCATCGAAAGTTTCAATCAATGTAGGAGATGAAATATGAGTGATAGTGCTAATCATTACATCTAAAGGGTGATCATAAGAGGGTGGTGGTGGCACCACATGATGAGTATTATACACAAAAAAAGTAGATTCGTCATTGTTATGCTTTAGAAGTGAATCATTGAAGATTTTCAATTTTGCATTATCGTGGTTTGTTTAGAAGATTTGGTGGGAATATCACATTCATTTGTATTTGAGTCAATAATATTTTAAATAATGCAACAAATCTTGATACACCAACCAGTGAGGTGAGAAATACATATATGATAATCGTAGTAAGCATTAGCATAAATCTCAAACTTTGAGGATTTCTCGCATGAACCTCAAATAGTGGAGGGAGAGACATGAGATTACATTCAAGTAATTGTTTCAATAAAACATGTGGAGCACAAGGTAAACATGTGAAATTTTGTAATGCAGGTTGTAATTTTATCTTAGTAGGTTGAATCAGACACATTGATAGTGTCCTTAAAAGTAGCCTTAGTATCCATAGTCTTTCCTTGAATGAATGTTTATATGTAACAACTTAGCTTCATGTTCTTTGAGTGTGTGATAGAGATGGTCAAATGATCTAAATGTTTTAGATAAGACCAATTTTTATAAAGGAGAAAGCAAGATTTGTGTGAAGAGATCTTGTAATTCACTATCAACCAAGATATTGTTCATCTTAGTAAGCATGGTCTTGTAACGTAAGACATAATCATTAATAGGTTCATTAGATCCTTGTCACATTTTATAAATTTGTGTATAAGAAACCTTGTCCCCAATGTTGATAGAGAATTATGCCAAAAATTGATTTTCCAAAGTAGTGAAAGAGTGCATAGAGTGTGTGGGGAGATCATAAAACCATTACAATGCAAATTCCTTAAGACTTATAGGGAAGAGCTTAGTAAGTAATATGTCATAAGATGTGTAATCAATACAAGCCACATGAAATGATCAAAGATGTTATGTGGGGTCACATTTTCCATCATAGATAGGAATTTCAGGAGATAAAAAACAAAGAGGCAGGGATAAGAAGCCACTTCAGGTGAAAGTGGGTTGTGAAGCAACTAAGTAGAATCCATAGCATGAGGAGAAGAGGATGCACCTTGTTGTAATTGTAATATTTGAGATTGTAATGTATGAACAAATGCTTCAAGATCATGTGTGTTGGATGTAGAAGAGTGACAACCATTATGATTTCATATAGAAGATGTAAAATATTTGTTGTGAGAATAGGCATAGAGACATTATGCATTTAAAGATTAGGTGCCCCCACAAATGTAGGAACTATAGATGTAGGAATGGTAGATATCTATATATGAGATAATGACGCATGCTTAAGTTAATCTCATATAGTATATAGAATAATATCAATATTAATGGGATTCTCTTGTAATAAGTTCATATGATGTTGTGCCTCATCTTTGGGAAGGCGATGAGAATGATTTTCATAGTTAGTATTGGAGCCTTCACCTTGGACATGATCAACATTAAAAGTAAAAACAACATTAGCAAAGATATATTACTACCCCCTTAATCATATATCTTACATTGGATGTATATAGTTGACTTGTGGCTATCATAACTTCTTATCATTATGGATATCTTTCATATATGTTATATTATCATTAGTGGGTCAGCCTTGGTGTTGGCCATAGCATAGGAATATTATATATAAGGGTTAGTTGGTAGTATTTGATCATCATATTGAGCATTTGAGTCTTATTATTTGGTTTGGAGGTTGCCCCCTCGAAGTGGCTAAGCTATTCTACTTGCATATTGAGATCATTTATCTGAAATATTGTGTTCATTGGTGTTATATTTATGCTAATAATCAGATTTATACAAGTAATTCCATTACAAGTGGTATCAGAGCTTGAACTCGGCCAACGTTGCATCAAACCCTAATTGTGAAGGTTTAGCCATATCTCAAAATTGGTAGAAATTTTCTGCAATTTTTTTTTGGTGTGGTGAAATTAGTCAAGTAAGATCCTCTCCAAATTTTAAGAATTTTTGACTTGGTTTGCAAAATTTATAGTGGTTTTATGTTTTTCATAATTCAGCTACCTAGGGTGCAATTTGTGGAATTTTTCAAAGTTATTTACATTTCAAAAAGAGAATTAAACATTATTTTAAGTTCATCCTTTGATTTTTTTTAAATTTGGCTGAATTCCTATTGAAATCCCAAACCCTAAATTTTGACCTTGATCCCTAAATCCTACCATTTTGGGGCATCATGGTTGGGCCTTCGACAAGAGGCAAAAAGAATCCCATCACTCCAGGTAAAACCCCTGACAAGGATGAGATAATAGTTGAGGAGTTAGAGTCAGAAGGGGTATCTACAAAGTCCTCAGGGTTAGGGTTTACTTCAATGGACCATAAGGTCAGCTATCTTGAGTTAGAGTTGCGAAACCTCGAGGGTAGAGTGGCCAGCAAAGAAGATGTAGACAAGATTGGAAAATGATTGGAGGATTTCATTCACCAATTTAGTTACAATATAATGGGTCATCATATCCTTCCTAATCATCCATAACTCAATCATACTCATATTAACCGGTGGGATCTTCGTGTCAAAGTAATAGAAAAACTAGCCGGGTGGATCTACAAACATGCATGACTAATATAAATACAAACACTCTGTAGGACCGTAACATGATTCCAAAAGTGGAAATGCGTAATTTTGATAGAAAGGACCCACTCAATTGGATTAACCAGATGGAGAATTTATTTTATCTTTATCATATTCCATCGGGACAAAAGGTTACCATGGCATCTTTATACCTCAAACCTGACCAATTCATTTGGTATCAATGGTTATGTGCTCAAAGGAAAAATAGTGGCCTCAATGTTACATGGATAATCTTCAACGAAGATTTACAATTACAATATAGTTCTAATGTGTCGAGAATTATTTTAGTCAATTAGCAAAGCTAAGACAAATAGGAACAGTCAAAGATTACATCCATCAATTCCAAAACCTTAAGGGTGGAAAATATTCTGAAGAGAATCGAATGACTTATTTCTTGGGGTTTTAAAGAAAATGTTGAGTCTAAGGTGTGTATGTTTAATCCTCATAAGGTTTCATTCTATGATCATGGTACATAGGGGGCGGAGGAAAAATTTCTTCCCAAAGTAGGAAACAAACTTTCACTAATATCAGAGATTGTAGCACCTTTCCACCATCATTCCCTTGGCCAGTTAGACTGACACCTCAACAAATTAAAGAAAAGAGAGCCAAAGGGTTATGTTTTAATTGTGACAAAAATTTGGACCAAGACATAAGTGTGCTGAAAATAAGTTGTTCTACATTGAGGGGCCTAATGAAGAAGAAGAAAATGAAGAAGACGAAGAGGTAGAGCCAGAGGAGGAATTAGGAGATCCCCAACCAACAATATCATGCCATGCAATTTTAGGTATTATCACTCCCCAAACTCGGTATTTGAATTCTTTAAAAATAGGGTAACGGTGTTGATTGATTCAGAAGTACTCAACACTTCATCAATCATAAGATGGCGATGCTTGAACTACTTTGTTTATCCAGGCTCCATAATGTCAAGTTATGATCATTGATGGGAAAACTATTAGTTGTTCAAGAAAATTTGATAATATTAATCTCACCATGGGAGATTACTTGCTAACTAGCAATATGAATGTCATTGCTATGGGATGAGAAGACATTGTGTTAGGAGTTCCGTTTCTTACAACCTTAGAAACCATTGAAATGAATCTCCAAGAGTTGTTCATGCAATTCTAATCAGAAGGGAGGACTTTTAAACTAAAAGGATTAAGAGAAAAGTCCCCACAGATGGTAAGTTCTCATCAGATGTAAAAATTTCTTAGAAAAGGTGTTGAGGGGTTTGTGGCACATATATTTTCATTGGAAGCACATAATTCAAATACATTTATACCCAGATATGCAAGCAGTTATAGATGAGCACTCAGTGGTGTTTGGAGAAATGCCAAAGGGTTTACCTCCAAAAAGAGACCATGACCATGCCATCCAGCTAGTACCAGGGAGTCAACCACCCAACATCAAACCTTATAGGTACCCCTATATGCAAAAGAGTGAGATTGAGAAGATAGTTCAAGAGATGTTAGAAGTAGGACTTATTTTCATAGTCAGAATGCTTACTCATCTCCTGTAGTGATGGTATGGAAAAATGATGACAATTGGGGCATGTGTCTAGATGTAGACATAAAAATTTGGTCATACTCCCCTTGGTCCCACTCACCCTCACTCCATTTATTAATTTAATTACTTTAATTAAATGGATGCACACCTCACCTAGCCACCTCACCTAGACACCTCACCATAAGACCTATTCATAGCATGTTTCCATAACTAACTAAGACTTAGCCCTACTTACCTTAATGAACTAAGACTTAGTATAACCCTAAAATCACATGCATATTTTTCCTCTAACCACATTCTCATATATCTAAATGTAATGTTCCATTTAGACCCGAAACCAACTGGAAAAGCTAGAAAAAGATAGCCAAGATCTGTTATTTTAGACAACCTAGGATATCCCGCCTTAACCGACGTCGGTCACCCTAAACCATCATTGCTTATCATATAACCATTTTGGTAACCTTGTTTTAGAGGTTGGACACACTCTCAAGTTTTTGGAGCAAAGAATATTTTCATGCAAGCAAGAACCAAATCTCTTTCGCACATCCAGACAACCATAGCCAAAGACAACCATCGATTAGAAGGTATTCACATCCACGGTAGCATTACGGGAGGAATTGCCATGGCATTGACTTGTTATTTCACTAATCAACCATCACCACCACTTTGGTGGGCATTGTTATTCCCTTCATTTAATCAACTTCCTGTTGATGTCATATTCAAACCAGGGGTGTGTCTAAAGCTATATGCAACAAGAATAATCCTTTCGATCTAGTAGTTGACTGTAGTTATTTTTGTATTTTCTGGGGGATCTTTTCAATGTCTTAAGGACTTCTTGGTAAAAACCTTATTTAAATCATACTATGAAAACTTTGTTGAAAGGAAACACACTGAAAGCTTTGAAAGGAAACACACTGAAAGCTTTGCTAAAAGGAAACACACTTTGCATAATGGAAATAAACACATTTGCTTTTGAGAAATAAACACACTTTCTTTTGAAATAAACACACTTGCTTTTGGAAATAAACACACAACTTAGAGTGCTTAAAAATGGTTGCAAGAAGAATAAGAATCTATCTAGATGCCTACAGGAACAAGTATACAATAGAGTTTAACTAGAAGAATTAAAAGCGATACATAATTAACAGATCTAAACTATTTTCTTAGGAAATATAAATACCAAATAGATGAATATCCTGGTCCTTGGGGAGTGGGCCCTTGCTCCTCCTTGAATCAGGATTTAACAACTTAGAATTCTCTCAAACAGGAATGGCTATTTATTGATAAAACATTTGGTATTACAAAACATATTGGATTTGTGTACTTTGATCTGTATTACTTATTCTATATCTATATCTATCTTCTTTTTTCTATCTACTATAGGTATGCTTATATATACATTTACAATCATAGTTGTCTCTATGATTCTGATGAAATCAAATTGTGCCCAGAATAGATGTTGACTTGGATTGTGGCTGATCAGACAACTGTAAGATAACTATCCCTGGATCTGTGATCGGAAATCTTCTCATCCTTTCCTAATTGAAAGGGTTGTTGATGTTAAATCATTGTGGTTAGAATAGATAAACTTCCATCGGTTCTGGAACTTCAGAGAAGTTCCAGAACCATAGGAAATCGTTAAAGATCAAAACTATGAGAGTTCGGAGCTATACCCAGGAGTTTCGAACTAAGTCTAAAAATTTTTCTTTCACTAAATGCTTAGTTCCGAAACTAAGTCCGAAAGTTCTGAACTAGATGATGAATGTGTAATGGAGTTCGGAACTAGCTTGGAAGTTCCGAACTAAGCCGTATTAGAAAAATGCTACCAAAAACATGTTGAATGCTACATACTTGATTTCTTCGACCGATTAGACCTGTTTTATTACAAAACTGAATTTCCAACACACTTTGTCAGGAATTTCAGAGCTTTTAAACATTAGAATCACAATCAATCAAAAGACGAAAAATTACATCCTAACTCATATCAGATCAAATAAAAGTCACAAAATGTAATCAAACTTAATAAAAAGGAGAGTAAGATGAGATCATTTATTGTACATTTAACGGGCATATTCTGGCCTCATCAACCACCCATCCATTGAACCTTCCCATTAGCAAGTGTGTTTCTAACTTTGCACCATTTCATTTCTATTCAATTTATAAGAGTTCTTCACCTTTGTTTATCAATCACCATTTATATCTTTCTCTCACCACTATTTCCTTCCTGTGAACCCACCATTCCCATCACTCATAATCATTTTAATCACCTCTACCCATTTCATGAGTATCTCTGAATATTCCCAACACCTCCACAGACCTAAACCAACTCCTTACCATCTTTGATTCAGCCTCAAACAAATCCCCAAAACCATGAACTATTGAGTTATTATCTGCTCGCCTTAACCATCATCGGTTCTTACTAAACTATCATTGGTCATACCAGACCGACATCAGTCTCTGTATTTGGAAATCCTACTAATAACAGATCCCAATAACCTTTTTCCAAGTGACCCAAGTGACCCAGAACCTAACCCTGACTTGTTCCAGCACCTTGATTATTTACCTTATTTCCATATCTGATCATAGCCTATCCTGTTATGTTAGATTTGCTTATTGTATTTGGATGAGATACCTAAATCATATCAACTACAGTAGAACCTTGTTTATTTATGTCATTTCTTGCATTAAATTGTATTAAACAATGGGTTGACTACCACCGAGGAAGTATCACACTTCCTGGATCTAGCATACGCTAGGCAGCCCACTGACATATATTGTTTAACTCTTTCTTGTGGTCTTGTTTTGTATTTCAGGTAGTTCCTCCTAGCCAAAAGGAATCTCTCACAGTCAACATTGGATCAAGAAGTCAGAATGCACGCAACGACCTCTAACCGACCATCATAATATGTATTCCTCCTTGACCCATACCCTTATATGTTTCATCTAAAAACTTAAAGAAAATGGTGAAACATTTTGGCACGCTGGTGGGACCCATCCGGGTTTCTTGCATTTTATTCATTCCTAGGTGAAAGTGGTGTGTTTGTTTCCCTTCTAAAAATCTTACACATTAATTTTCTTCTCTGGAATCTTCCCTTCTTTCTTTTTCTAAAAGCAATTGTGTTTTTGGTGCTATAAAAATAATACTTCTTTTCTTTCATTAGTATTGCATTAGTGAAAGAGCATCCCTCTTCCTATTCATTACTTGATATACCGAATATCACACTTCGATTTGGGCTTTAAACACTTGCATAGCATTCTAATTTGTTGCATTATAGATCACATTAAAAATGAGGGCAACCTATATGCTGGAATTCATGCCTAGCTGATGGTTGACACAATTGAACCATAGAAAGCACTTGCTTCTCTCTCTCTCTTTTCCTAAACTGCACAAATTTGAAATTTATACATCTTCTTAAACAACATCCCACCCAAAAGAAGCTATCAATGATCACACGATCAGAGGATTGATAGTGGGCACCTAAGCTGGTTATCTCTATCCATTACCCCATCAAAGGATGGCCCGCCCCCGCCATAACATAACCTGAAACCTCACCTTTAGAATTTCCTTCTTCGTAGGAAGCCTTCCCAACCAAAAAATCTACTCTAAATTCACAAGTCAGTCTTTTAAATAGCATAATCTAAACACACTAAATTCACTTGTTGGATTACGTATTTTTCTTAGCTTTGTGCTTGACTTGCATTTTGAGGTGTGAGGATACGATTCTTCATTTTTATTTTTGCCTTTCACACTCCGCCATCACAGTTGGAGTATTTTGACTTTCTTAGAGTGTGTCAGACCTCATCTTATCATCCCCAAACTTCTGTTAATTATTCATCTAATCTAAATTCACAAAAACTCATTTCTCTTCATTCTTCATATTTCATAGTAACCAGCATCAACTCGGCGGTGCCGTTGGTTTATATCTGACCGTCATCATAACGTTTATCTAACCGTTCTAGTTCCTTTTTCTTTTAGTTAAGTTTACCCAAAAGACCCTTATCTCATCTTCTCTTTTGTTTAGAGTTTATGTGTATAATTCTATTCTCTCTACTCTGTAATAACATCATCAAATACAAATTTCCTTTCAAAGTCATCCCAAATTTTCCGCCTCATTTGATGAAACTATTATTTTCTCACAAGAACTGTAGTATCGGTTCCGTAAACCACATCGGTCACCCTTAACCATCATCGTCGCTTAGACCAGGTGTCGGTCATTCTATTTTGATTTTAATCAAAATAATTACCAATTTCCCTCTCAGGGTCTATTTTATCCCACCTCTGTTGTTCCTATGTCATTTATAGAGTACAGTTCACCTGATATACATTGATTCACATGGTGTTGACTCACAACCAAACTAATGCCCTCATATTTCACGCCAACATCAACCACTCCCACCTAGTCCATCACCGCCATCCATCCTTTCACCTATGGATCCAACTTAGTTCTTCCCCATCACTACCGGAGACGAGGAGTTTGTAAGACTCCTCAACCAGAATCTCATTGCCCTCCAGTACTACCTTTCTCATTCTTCCACTCGAGATTCCTCGGGATAGTTAATATATGGCATGCCTATATCTATCCCTCTTACTCTAGCCCCCACTTCTACATCAGCTAGTACCAGCTCGGTGCTACCATCATCCACTTTATCACCTGTGGTATCTCAGCTAAATCCCATAGCCGCTATAACTGTAGCATTTCTACATCATCTATCACACCCACAACATCGATTGTCCCTCTAACAACCACTTTAAGTATAACCCCATCTACACCCGCCGCTTCACATATACCCATTACATCATAACCACCCCCAATGTCGAAGCTTACACCCCTTTTCAAAACCTCATCCTTTCCATCCCGTAGTCCTTGCCCCATCACCACTAGAGTTGTTATGACTACCCCACCCATTTACACATACTACCAACAACCCCCGACCTCATCTATCGCTTATTCTGGCTATGTGTCACCTACATATATTCCTCCTGCACAGTTCTCATACTCAGTACCACCATACACTAGCATACCACCCACCTCATACATTCAACGATCAACCCCCTTTTTCTATAGGGGGCACCCATTCATCCCAACCTACTAACGACCTCATTAAAATGATGATGGAGAAGATGCAAACCTTAGAAGCATTTTTTTTAGCTCCCATAATTCTTTAACATATGATGAAATCTATAATGAGCCTATCCATCCATCTATTCCCATTCATCCTTACCCAGTGCATTGGGAAATGCCTAAATTCAATTGCTTCAATAGTAAAGAAGACCCACAACAACACTTGTGGTCATTCAAACATGGGTGTTACCTAATCGCCCACGATGACACTTTGCTCCTACAAACTTTCCCAATGTCCTTGACAGGACTAGCATTGGATTGGTATAGTGGACTACCTCAACATTCTATTTATTCCTTTAATCAAGTAGCCCAAGCTTTCTTAGATCATTTTTCAATCAATGTTACCAAGAAAGTCACCATGACCGATCTCTATTCAACCCGACAGTATGAAGATGAATCTATCATAGATTTCGTTGCTCACGATGGTGGAGTCTTATTAACCAATTGACATTCCAACTACCTCAAACTGAACTTATTGAGTTTTTCACTAGAGCTTGTGCCAGACACATCTCACCAACTCTGCAAGTCCAAACCTTCGAACCTTTGATGAAGCATTCACCATGGCCCGAAAACTAGAAATTTGTGCCATTGAAGAAAAGAAGATCCAATTACGAAACAAGAACACCCCATTCAAATCAAACAATTCTTCTTCATCTTTGAAACCTCAAAATAACTATTCAAATCCCAAAGGATCTATGCAACACATGGTAGTCCTCAAGGTGGGTCCACCTCATCCTTCTAATCAAGCCCAACCTTCTTCTAATCTTTCTCCTATCCAGGCCTTTCAGCTCCGATGGGAATAGCAAAAGTACACTTCGATTGGAGAGCCATATTCATCGGTCTTGGAAAATCTTCTTAAAGTTGGAGCCATTACACTTCCTCCCATAAAACCTCATATAGGTTTCGATCCTGCTCATCCCATGCCAACATGGTATAAAGAACACGACTACTGTAATTATCATTACATTAAAGGACATAGTGATGGTAACTACATAACTTTTAAACATTGTTCAAGAGATGATAGATAATGGAGACCTTGTCATGGATAACCCGAATGCACCAAAAATCAAAATTTACACATCTTCAAAAATTCTTCCTAATCATAAACCATCATCTAATCAAAATAGTGATCCTTCATCCAATGACAGTAATGTCCGTGAAGTCCACGAAGTTTTTGATATCGTACCAACTGTTCCTCAAAACCTACCTACTTCATCTATTGAGGAAATCTTGGCATGGATCCTCTACCCAAAGATGAGCATACCCCTTCTACTCCTCCACCATTAGAGGAGTCCCCCTTATCTCCCCTTGTTCTCATGGAAGAACCCACACTTTCTACCGATATCGTGTCATCATTTTCCTCCCATCCTACTGAACCCATCAACACTTGTTATTCTCCCATCCACAAGAGAATCATCATCACCTTCTCCTCCACCAAGGGATAAGTCTACCTCACCCCACCTATTATCTCTCCTACCCATGGGAGATTCTTCAGACATGTCACTACCTATTGGGGATAGTTTTCCCCTAGCATCCTAGGACCCTATTGACATGATCTCGGCTCTTTTACCTATAGAATCCGAGGCTAGCCAATTCCTATCTCACAAACATATTTTACAAGGATTTCCACCCAACCTATTCCATCCTCTTCTTCAGTAGTCCCGTTTTCATGGTTGGTCGATCATTTGGATTACGTTGATCATTCCATGCTCTAGGGATGTCTTCGGCTCCCCTTTTGACCCAAATGAAAATGTTTCCTGAAGATACTTCCACAATCTACCCAAAGGTATTTTTGAAACCAAAAATACATTGACCATCCCATTGAAATGGCTTCTTCTTCATCATCTCTACCTACATCCAAACCTTTACCCACGACCAAAACCATTTCAAAACCTGAAATCCTACCCACACCTATCTCCTCACCCATATCTAAACCCATCACTACTTTGGGTGTCATGCCGACATCAAGCCTTACTCACCCACCTATCAGACTAGACTTAACTGCATCATCTCAAACCCACACCAACATTATCCCTCCACCTAAAAGGAAAACCCAACCTTCTAGGTTGCATACACCGGTCTCGCCTACCACACCTTTGTCACCTTCCCCCTTGTCCATCCTAGGGCCTCATCCATCAACCTTGATCAAACAGTCTCATACCCAAGGCTAGTCAAAAGCTAAACAACCTACTCCTACCTCATGAGCCTTTGTTACACCTCATTCACCCAAAACCAAACTCCCTCACCCTCACCCATGCACTTCTTTCCACCTATACCTCCACCAGTTAGCATAACCCCAACCTTTCCTATATGACTTCAACCAATGTCATCTACCCAACCTCTACCAACCACCACCACCACAACCCGGTTGCCCCCATGGGTAACCCATCCTCTTCCACCATCTACTTTCCCTTCTACATCTCGTACCCCATGTCACCTTTACCCAAGAAGGTGCAACCCAAAGATAAGAACCCACTACCCTCCAATAAAGTAGTCAAACAAACAAAACCTTCCATTGCTAGCTCTTCTACCCCACCTTTACCCAAGTAGATGCCATCAAAACATAAGACCCTACCACTCATCAAATCAGTAGACCAACCCATTCCCCCTCCTATAAAGCCTCTTCCCTCACAATCATCCACACATGTACCCAAACCTATGCTCACTTCCCATTGTGATCCATTAGCGGGGTCCTACACCAAAATTTTAACCAATCTCTTAGAGACTTTCATCATCACATTACCACCACTTTGACCTTACGATCCTCTCAAACCCAAACCAAAAGGGTTTGATGAAACCAAGATTTGTGCCTACCATCATGTGTCAGGACATGATGTCGAAAATTGTAAGGCTCTAAAGACCATTCTTCTTCAACTTTTCCTCCTGAACAAATTTTCAACGATGATAAGACCTTCTTGATGAGGACCATGCTCCACCTTCACCTGTCACCATACATCATCATCCTTTACCCATTCAATGATCAATATCTCCACCCCACAACCATTTTTTCCACCTCCAAAATTCGAGATCAACATGGTCCGTATTAGAGAGTTGGCCAAACCACCACCCAAATGTCAATGCACCCTACTCATTTCACAAGGCTCTTATCCACCGCTAGGATTTTCCCCTCATGTCATTATACCTTTCATGACACACCCTCTCCATCCACCTCCCCTCATATTAACATGGTTCACATGTTGCTACACATGCTCAAAAATACAAAGGCAAAGAAAACGTAATTGGCCCATCAACCAACCTTGTACCCAATATACCATCTACACCCACTCCCAAAATCACCATCCGTGGAACCTACATACCCTATCTCTGACAAGGTCACCCATCACATAATGGTAAAACAATTACATCAGTCTCCTCTAAAGATGTCTTTATATGATCTCATCCAAACTTTGAATCCCACAGACAAGACCTTATCAAGATTTTACAATCCATTGAAGTTATACCCAATGACCCCACACCAGTGGCCTTGATTATCACCCCTCACCATGTGGCCTCACTTACCAAATCATCTCCTTCTTCTACCCCCATGCCCACTCCTCACGTCGCCACCCTCATCTTCTCTAATGAGGAGATTATACCTCTCGAGTCAGATGACCCTAATCTCACCCTATTCATTTCTATCTATATCGATAACATACGCGTATGACACATCATGATCAATGGTGGTGCTAGCATTAACATCATCTCCTCCCATGCATATAATCAAATGTGTATCCCTTCTAATTATATACATAATAACCCAGTTATGTTGCGCTCCTTCAATGATGCCATCACCTCCACCCTTAGCATTATTATCCTTCACATTTGTAGGCCCTCGCATTGTCCTGGAATTATTCTACATCTTAAGGGGAGTTCTAGTATAACATATTTCTTAGAAGGCCCTGGATTCATGTCATGGGTTGTGTCCCTTTAACTTTACACTGCTGTGTAAAATTTGAGCATGAAGGACATAACTACACCATCCCCACTGACCCGTCACCATTCAAAACTTGTAACATGTTGTACCAACCCAATGATGTACTTGTACCGGTCAAGGCATCTGCCACTACCCTAATTCTCCTTCACCCACAAACCCATCCACCAATGTTTCCGTCACCTCTCCCACATCTAATTATTCTATTCCTACTACCATTGCAGCTTCCACAGTTGACCACCCTACTTCCCAACCAACCGATACCCCTCCTGCCCAATCATCTAATGATTCATCTATCCCCACCACCCACATATCGACTACCGATCCCTTAGAAGGTGTTTTTCAATGCCTTACTCTGGGGGAGTACCGCCTATACAATATCGACACATTCCTCACTCTGCAAGAGTATGGGAACCTGCACCAACACCCTAGTTATGACTACCATGTAGGTGAGGTTTTTCCTTATGGTCCTCCCCACCTTTGCACTAATCTAATGTATGGGGGACTTGACATTTCTACTATTCACCCGAACCTCCATCCCAAACATGACCATTTTCATCTAACCTACAATCCCTTACTAACCTCCTGTTTTTCCCACACTTTCCTTCATTTTTGCACATGAAAGGCTTTGGCTTTGGATTTTATGAACAAGGCCACCATACTATCATTTCATGTACCACTTGTAAACACAATGATCATAGTGGCATTGGCTTTGCCACATCACCTTCCAAGAAGGCCCGTTGACCTCATTGAGGAAGACAAACCTTCTTCACCCCATTCACCAACATCACCACCTTCACCCACGAGTCCATAGATCTCGAATCTATCCCTCCCTTCATTCTTCACCCCATTCACCACATCACCACATTCACCCATGGAGTCCATAGATCCCAAATCTATCCCTCCCAACTTATTTTTTTTCATAAACACAATTTCCTTAGGACGTCTAACCTATCAACAAGATGGTGAGGTTCCTTCTTCTCTTCCCTTCCTGTATCTTGACATGATCGATGATGATACACCTTCTATTAATGTCATTCAATGTCAGGATGATGAGTCTATCCTCACCTATATGGGTGTCGAAAGATTCTTATATTCACTTGTCATTACCCTCTGAGATGCAAACCATGTTGAATGAATCGATTATCGAAATCAACATTAACACTCAGATGACCCACACATCTTAAAGATAGGTCAGTCTTTAGATTGTTGCTTGAACAGAAACTTTTACCTCTTTCCTCTGGGACCATAGAAATTTTTAGCTTGGTCCTATGCCGAATATGCCCAGTATTGACCCAAAAATCATGGTCCACAATATCATAACCATTCCTAATGCCAAACCCATCAAACAAAAGCTACGGAAAATGCATCCTCGTATTGTTCTTTTGGTCAAAGAATAACTTCAGCACCTTCTCTCAATTTCCTTCATCCTACCCATTGACTATCCCTAATGGATTTCTAACATCATTCTTATCACAAAAGTAACAGGGGACTCTGCATTTTGCACAGGACTTCCATGATCTCAACCTAGCTTGTCCCAAAGATGATTTTCCCCTCCAGGCATTGACCAACTAGTTGATCTCATCGCCGACCATGAAATGCTATCACTCATGGATGGTTTCTAGGTTATAATCAAATATTACTCACTCCAGAAGATCAACACAAAACTACCTTCATCACTCCTTGGGGGACCTTCTGCTATCGAGTCATGCCTTTTGGACTTAAAAACGCTGGTGCTACATATCAGCGAGCCATGAATTATATCTTCCATGACATTATGCATCACATATTAGAAGATTACGTAGATGACCTCTTGCCAAATCCAAACATCGGGCCAAACACCTGATAGTCCTTAAGGTCATCTTTGACCACCTCATCAAGTATTGTGTTCGCCTTCAACCTAAGAAGTGCATCTTTGTGGTACTTTCAGAAAACTCCTTGGTTTCATTGTTTCTTTACGTGGCATAGAAGTTGATCCTGCTAAAGTGAAGGCTATTCTCAAAATTCCTCCACCTACTAATCTCCATCAACTTCAAATCTTGCAAGGTAAGTTGCAATCCATTCGTCATTTTATCTCGCATCACTTTTTGACCGATGTCAACCATTTCATCATCTCCTCAAGAAGGACATTTCATTCAAATGGGATGATGAATGCCATAAAGCCTTTGATGCCTTAAAACAATACCTTCTTCAACCACCAATGCTCATTCCTCCTAAGGATGACCAACCATTTTACCTATACATTTCCGCCATTGACCATTCTCTTAGGTGCCATGCTCACTCATCATGCATGAGCAACATAGAGAGCAAGTGGTTTATTACATAAGCCATACCCTTTTGGACTACAAAACTAGATATACCCATGCCGAAAAACTCTTCTTAGCCTTATTTTTTCACCACCAAACTTCGTCATTACCTACTCAACCACAAAACCTTTGTCATCACCAATACTGACCACATTACATGTACAAATCCTACCAACATCATGTGTTACATCACCACCAAACTTCGTCATTACCTACTCAACCACAAAACCTTTGTCATCACCAATACTGACCCCTTACATTACATGTATGCCAAACCCTACCAACATCAATGTGTTACACGCTGGCTCATGCTTCTTGCCAACCTTGACCTCGAATTCATCCATCAAAATTCTATCAAAGGCCAAATCATCATTGACCAACTAGCAGACACACCTCTTTCTGGGAATCAACCCTCTAACTTTGATTTCCCTGACGAATCCATTGCTACCCTTTCCTTGGACAATGTCGCTTACCAAATGACCCTCTTCTTTGATGGTTCCAAATGTCAGCGTGGGGGTGGTGCTGGTGTTATCCTCATTCCTCTTAGTGGTGAACCCATGCCTTTATCTTTCAAACTTGGATTTTGATTGTACAAACAATATCACCAAATACAAAGCACTTGTATTGGGTCTCCAGGTTGCTTATGCCTTAGATGTTAAGTCAATAAATATCTTTGGTGATTCACATTAGTTGTAAACTAAGTCAATGGTATACACCAGTTTCGTAATGAAATACTTCAAAAGTATAAGCATCATGTAGACATACTTTTGACTACCTTTGACCGTTACAAACTTCAAACCACCCCATGTTCTACCAATAAATTTTCGGATACCATGGCCTGCTTGGATTCTCAGATACCCACTTCACCTTCCGAATCTAAAATATTTATCACAATACAAAGGTTATAATCACCCTCTTATTTACCTCATGAGGTCCACTCCATCGGAACCATTGCTCCTGACCCACGTGACCTTTAATATAAGCAGTTTGCATACTACCTTTCCCTTTCCATTCTACCTCCCATCTCACTCGTAATGGACAATGTGCCTTTCTTAAAAGTGTCTCTCATTATGTCATCATGGGTGGTCTCCTTTATAAGCATGGCTTCAATGGTATTCTCTTACGATGTCTTACAAGTTCTAAAATTCCCTACACCATCAAGGAAGTTCACATGGAATTTTGGAGGCCACTTTAGTGGTTTAGCTATCGCTAAATGTATTCTTCACCTTGGCTATTATTGGTCAACCCTAAACCACATGACTTTTGTGACTATGTCAAACATTGTGTGAAATTCTAGCAACATGTTAATCTTCATCACACACCTAGTCATGCCTTACAGGTAGCACGAGACCTTTGGCCCTTTTCTCAATGGGGCTTGGATCTTGTCGGATCAAATCCCCATTCTTCACAATGCCATCAATGGATTATAACCACTCTTTGAATATTACACTAAATGGGTAGAATCCATTCCCCTCATCTCTACAAAAGCTGAGAAAATATGTGAATTCATTAACCATCACATCATGTGTCACTTTGGTGTTCCTCACCATCTCATCACTGATAATGGAAAGAAATTCAAAAACAAAACCTATGTAAGTTGTGTGATGCTTTTGGCATCCAACTCGGTTTCTCTCACCTTATTACCACAAACCAATGGCCAAGCAGAATCAACCAATAAAACCTTAAACAAAATTCTTATGAAATTTGTTGATGATATTGGCAAGGATTGGCATTCACACATTCCTTTGGCTTTGTGGGCTTATCGCACTAGTATTCACACTTCGATTTTCCCACACCTTTTTCTCTGGTCTATGGTACCGAGGTTGTCTTTCCTCTCAAATTCCATATTCCATCTCTCCATCTCACTACAAGACATGCTCAATGATGATGACTTTCACCAGGATCGTTTTGTGTAATTGAGTTATTAGATGAACTTCATCTCAATGCTCTTGACCATCTCCAAATTTACCAAAAATGTATCAAGCGGGCCTACGACAAACGTGTCCATGAATGCACCTTCCAGGTTGGTGACCTCGTCCTGAAGGAAAATCAACATGTAACCAAAGAAGAGAAAAGTAAACGGGGAAAATTTTCTCCTAATTGGCTTGGACCTTATATCATTACCCATGCCTATGGATCAGGTGCTTATCATTTGTCTTCACTCGAAGGTAAACCCGAACTTGAGCCCCTCAATGCCTTGCATCTTTGACCATTTTATTGTTGACATCAAGTCCTATATCACTTTTATCAATTGACCGCTCATCCCTTGAACATTGTTCACCTTCCATATTACCCATTTTTTAGGATCCACAACTAAACAAGAATCATGTGGTTACCCGTCACCTTTCAGCCTTATCTTTAATATGAGTACCATGGCTCTACTCATAGCATGATTCTCATGGATACTTTTCATCTTTTTAAATATGGAATCCCATGGTCGTTCATCACTCAAAACCACCTCTTTCATAGTTAACCTCTGTGTGTTATGGTCTTGTCTTCTCAACAAGAACCTAATCTTCCTATATAGTCTTGTCCATGACTTAAACATCCAAAAACAAAATGAGATTCAACTCCTTGAGTCAAACTTCCAGCAAAAGATAAATCCTTCAAAAAGTGCATCTCTCACCGCTATAAATAGATTGCTCCCTTGAAGGACAACTATATAAATTCATTGCAAAAATACAATAAAAATATCTAGAAGCTTCCCACATCAATCAACTTTGTGAAGACCTCAAGGAGATAATATACTCATCCCATATAGACTTCCCATCGATCAATCTATTAAAAACAAAAAAATGAAGAAAATGATGAAATTTTTGTCATGGACTTTCCTATTTTTGATCCTGGGTTTCTTGCTAAGTAAACATGTTGTCATACACTAAGTTATGCTAAACCACCCACTTTCACCTCATTTGCCTTTTACACCCTAGTTTTCTCTCTACTCAAGGGACTTGCCGTAACTACGACATTTCATGATCATGTGGCTTCCTTCACCCTTAGAATATTCCATTATGCAATTCCTTTAGGGTCTTACGTTCATAAGCCCATCTGGGTATGGTAGACCCATTAGGATTCTTATCAATTAGAGGCTCTTTTACCACCTCTTACCATTCACCTTCCTCATTACTTATTGATTATCCTATACAGGAACATACCATCAACACCTACATTTAAAATGGCTCAACCATGTCTATGACCTACATTCAATCATGCCTAAAATCTACCAACCCATTCCTCTAATGCATCATATTCTTCCCTAACTTAAGGGAGAACTACATCGGCCTGAGACCCATTTTTGTTGGGGCTATGTAGGCAGCACTCTGAGGGCATGGGGCCCTTGGAGGTTAGCTCGGCCACTCTTTACCCTAACCTATTTTCCCCTTCATTTTCCTATTCACATCCTACCTTAGTTAGTTTCCATTTTATATCAACAATTGGAAATTAAACCAAACAAGCACCAATTAATAAACATTTTTACCACATCATCACATCATTCATTTATCATTTTCACATTTCCACTATAGCAAATATTTGGAAACTTAAACCATAACATGCATATACCTCATCATTTATTTCCCACGTTACCAATAACTTGGCCATTAAATCAACATTAAAAACAAGACTCCATCATGCCTACACCTAACTCCACCATGCCTAAATGACCTAACTCAAACATGCCTGCGACCTTAACTCCACCATGCCTCACTGACCTGACTCAACCATGCCTAAATGACCTAACTCAAACATGCCTAAGTGACCTGACTCCATCATGCCTCAACCAACCTAACTCAACCATGCCTATGACCTGACTCCACCATGCCTAAAACACCTAATTTCCATCCATATACAACTAACAATCAAATTTTCCAACACAAATACATCACCCACAATCATTGATCTCATCATAAAGGTCTGTATCCATCCAATATACACTGATATAAAATAATATCAATCTCTCAAAAACTCTCATATACAACCTCACCATCTTTGGCACGCAGTTATACCAAAAATAATATGATTAAAAATGTCAAAACTCTCATATATAGCCTCACCATCTTCGGCACACATGCCGTATATGATCAAAAATCTCAAAACTCTCATATAAAAATGTCTCAAAATATTCAGCACACAGCCGGTAGAATATATAAAAAACTCAAAATCTCTCATATACATCCTAGCATCTACAGCATGCGCAGGCTGATACATATATCACAAAAATCAAAAATTAGGGTGCACGGGGGCTCAATCATCTCCCCATCTGATGTTCATCCCCATCTCATCTGTCTCCTCCTCCTCTTCTCTCATGTGGCACCCCACTAACATCTCTCCACCCTACATAGGTCTCGGATCATCGCATCTTCTCGGCTGCGGCTAGGTCGAGCCTCTATGAGCCAGGTAGCCTCTCCATGAATATTTCTATGGGATCGTCGGCCCCCGTACTCTCTATACTATGTGTGCGAGATCTCATCCTCTCACTTGAGTCCTATTGAACCATGTACTCTACATTAGAAGGGAATCTATCCTAACACATAAAATAATCCTAATAATATCTAGCCTCACCTAGGGCATCCCTCAATCTGGCCATCAGTATTATCTAAGGTGACCCTATCGGTCTCGGACCCTGCACCTATACCATGGGACCATATCCTTAACCCTATGTTGGTTCCTAAGTTGTGACTGGCTTTTAGGGCCATAATCTACACCTAAGTAGTGGCCAACTAGCCCTGCAACCCTATTACTTATGCCTGTAGGGTGGCTACCTACCCCCGGCTCCATCCCCTCCCTATGTAGTTGCACTTGCATCCTCATGCTGTAATCTGGTCCTTAAGATCCACCACCTGTGCCTATAACGTCGCCACCTCACTGCCATCTCGTGACCCTACCAAATGCCCCTATAAACTGTAATCCGGCCCCTTAAGGTGGCCACACGATCCATAGGGATCTAAAATGACTCTACTTTATCAAATCATCCAACACGAAGAAGAAAAAAATGATACACGAGGTTTTGTCTGTTTAGTGACAGGACCGCCACCCCACTGTAGGCAGCGGTCCTAAGACCGGCCGATCCGCATTGGGCGGCGGTCCTGACTCTTGTAGACGAGACAAAAATAAAATATGATGCGAACAATCCCAGAATTCCAAAGGGTGTCCATGTCTCTTCTTCTGCATGACCTTTCCCATTCTCTAGTGCATGGGAGAACATGAGAAAGGCTATAAATGCATGTTATGGAAGAGAACAAAGGCATCAAAGCATGAAGCAAGTGAGTAAGAAGCTCTTAGTGTTGGAATTGTGATTTGTAGAAGCAAGGAGTAATTGAGATAGAGTAAGCAAGTAACTGGGAGGAAGTGTGAGATATTATCTACTTCTCTTTCATACTTATTGTAATTTTTGTACTTATTATTGAATTGGCCAATAAAAGTGGGAAGAAAGAGCAATTTCCCTTCCCAACTAGTTTTTCCTCCTCTGGAGGTTTTCCAGATAAAATTGTTGGTGTATGAGTCTATATTCTTTCCCTTTCTACAAATTGTTGTTTATAAGCACAAGTATAATTCATTCACTAGCTATCTCTGTTATTTTCTAATAGAAAGTAGAATAGCAATGATTAATTTGTGATTCTATGGATAATTCCAAATTTGAAGAGTTTACATATCATTTTGGTATCAGAGCTAACAATTATCTAGGACTGTGGTACTTGTTCTTGAATTTGTATGAAAGTGACAAGGTCTAAAGGCGAAGAGGCTTTACCTTGCAATCTAGAAATTTCTACCAGGAAGTGGAAATAGAGAATTTGGGGACAAATGGAGGAAGAGAACTTGGTCCATAGAATCGATATGCTGGAGACCATGATGGATAGGATGTTAAGAAGGCAAGAATAGCTTGTTGATTTATAGAAGACAACTTATGTCAAACAAGACTCCATGGACTCGATGGTTTGGGGCCTAGCTGAAAAGTTTGGCATAGGAGGAAGCCACCACGAGGAAAGTTATGGGGAAGAGCATGAAGAAGAGACTTCTAACATGAGAGAAAAGGTAAAATATGATCATACTCCTTTTAAAGTTGAGATTAAATTTGATATGAAAATCTTTGAAGGACAAGTAGATGCGGAGTTACTTGATAAATGGTTAAAACAATTAGAAGTCTACTTTAGTGTCCATAATGTCACTGAGGCACATAGGATCACCTTTGCACGTCTCAAGATGGAGGGACATGCTCTGGTTTGGTGGGAAACCCATCTAGCCACTTGTGAAAATAAGAAGCATCCTATTGTGAAATCTTGGCAAGAATTTAAAGAATTACTTAGAGCTAACTTCTATCCTATTGGCCACAAGACATGCCAAATGATTAAATGGCAGTATTTTAGACAAGGCAGTGGTCAAAGTGTGTAGGACTATACTACGAGTTTCGGAGGCAAGCCATGTTGCTTAACATGGACTTGGAGGATGAGGATATTCTGACCAAGTACTTGGGAGGACTTCACACTCACCTTCGAAGAAAATTCATCTCCACAAATCCCAAAGATATCAATGAAGCATGCGTACAGGCGTACTACATAGATGATGAAAAGAAGCAAGGAGAAGCAAAGCCAAGGGTAAAGTAGTCAACAAATCAGCAGAAGAAAGAGTTTGGGCAAACAAATAACAAAGGTAAGTGGAAAGGTAAAGGTAAACAAGCTACAACTACTTTGAATACTTGTAAAGATCCCAAGAATTTTTGCAAGAACTGTGATATCAATGGTCATACTGACGCTACATGTTGGAAGTTGCATCCGGAGTTACATCCAAAGAACCGAACCAAGGACTCCAAGAAGTCCATGACAAATGTGAAAATAGAAGGGGAGGTGGAAATCAAAGATGACTCTGATGTAGACAAAAGGCTTGGATGCACAACCACCAACATGG
The DNA here is from genome assembly GCA_018340775.1 of Taxus wallichiana var. yunnanensis. Classification (NCBI taxonomy): domain Eukaryota; kingdom Viridiplantae; phylum Streptophyta; class Pinopsida; order Cupressales; family Taxaceae; genus Taxus; species Taxus wallichiana. The sequence continues at coordinate 1,051,997,123 of CM031239.1, forward strand.
ATAGCTAGGAAGAGGAGATGAGTAGACTATTCCAGATCAAAATCTAGATCAAGAGAACTAAGGTAAATGCTTTGGTTGATACTGGTTCTCAATCTAACTTGATTTCTGAAGTAGTTGTAAAGAAGCTTGGTCTTGAGACTTACGAGCATCCACACCCTTATCCTTTGGGTTGGGTGAAGAAGGGTGTTGAAATTCAGGTAACAAGAAGATGTAAGGTCAAGTTTGGGATAAATTCCCAATATATTGATGTTTTTGAAGGCAGACATTATTCCACTTGATGCTTTTGATGTTGTATTCGAGTCCTTACTTGTATGTTAGGGATGTTATATTTATGAGGAGGGAAAACCGGTATAGATGGGTCAAGGATGGGATCAACTACAACATCCGGGCACACCAACGTAAGACACGGGTTACTATGGTAAGTGCTAACCAAGAAAAATGACTTATTTAGGAAAATCATAATCAGTTTTGTTTACTTTTATTAAAGGATAAACAAGATGGGGTAGAAGTTACAGAGATTTCTAACCAAGGAAAGCATGATTTGGATAGTATTATTCAGTCTTTTCAGGAAGTATTTCAAGCTCTTAGTGGGTTACCACAAAAACAGGAAGTAGAGCATGAGATTCAAATTATTTCCGAGTCCCCTCTACCAAATTGGGTTGTGAGGCAATCCTTGAGTAATCTTGAAGTAAAGAAACAACTCCAGGAACTACTAGACCAAGGGGTGATACGTCCGAGCACCTCACCATGTGGTTCGCCTATTATGATGGTGCTAAAGAAGGATGGTTCTTGGAGAATTTTCATCGACTACCACGCTTTGAACAAGATCACCATAAAGAATAGATATCCACTTCCCCACATAGATGATCTCTTGGACCAACTTCAGCATGCCAAATTCTTCACGAAGTTGGATCTCAAGTCTAGTTATCACCAAGTTAGAATGAAGGAGGAGGATATATGGAAGACTACCTTCAAAAAAAAATAGGGTTTGTATGAATGGTTAGTACTTCCTTTTGGGTTATGCAATGCACCTGCTACATTTATGAGATTGATGAATGATGTATTGTGGGATTTCATAGATTCATGTGTCATTATATATCTAGATGATATTCTAATTTTTAGTGCCACATGGGAAGAACATCTAACCCATTTACAACAAGTCTTGCAAGTTCTCAGGGAGAAACAACTTGCTTTGTAATATGAAGAAATGTGAGTTTTCCAAATAGTCACTTGTCTATCTTGGGCACATGGTTGGAGGAGGAGAGCTACAAGTGGATCCAAAGAAAGTGGAAGCCATCACTAATTGGCCAACACCAACAGAGCCACAGAGACTAGGATTTTTGTGGGAGCAATATACAACACATGCAAAAGTTCATTTTGGGCTTCTCGTGATTACAGCACCTCTACACACAGTGGCCGCAAAGAGTAAGGGTTTTGACTGGGTAAGGAACAAGAAAATCCTTTGAGTTATTGAAATACAAGATTAGTCATGCTCCAATACTTTCTCTTCCTAATTTGCAACATCCTTTTGAAGTAGAGACAGATGTTAGTGATTACGCCATGGGCGCAGTGTTGCTTCAAGGAGGTAAACTCATATGTTATCATTTTGAAACTTTCACTTCAGCAATTAAAGGATATTCAGTATATGATAAGGAAATGTATGCACTAGTTCAGGAAATTAAAAAATGGAAGCATTATTTGTTGGGTAAAGAAACTATTGTGCACACTGACCACAAACCTCTCTAGTATTTGCAAAACATGTCTAAATTACAACAGGAAAGGCACTACAAATGGATGGGGTTCCTTTAGCAGTTCCATCTGGTGATTAAATACAAGAAGGGTAGTATAAACTTGGTGGCAGACATGTTGTCTAGGCCACCCACATAAGAGAATTTTTCCTGTTTGGCCACTATCTCTCATATCGAGCCCTTCATGAAGGAAGCTTACGGAGAGGCATATGCCCAGGACAAAGACTTTGGGGTGACATTTCAGTAGTTGCAGTCCCAAGGGGTTGAAAGGATAGGGATTGAAGATTGTTATCTCAAATACGGGCTACTCTACCGATGGGGAAGCTTTGTGTGCCAAAAGAAGAGCGAATTCTATTGATGAGGGAAGCACATACCTCAAAAGTAGCGGGACATTTCGGTGTTGGTAAGACCCTAGCCCACTTGCAAAGGTACATGTATTGGCCCAATATGCAAGAAGAAGTATCAAAATTTATACGGGGATGTAAACTTTGTTGTACTAGCAAGCCTAAGACTAGGAAGGAAGGTTTGTATATGCCTTTGCTAGTACCTACTCGTCCATGGGAGGACATTTCTATGGATTTTGTAGGAGGATTACCTATGTCTAAACATGGCCATGACTATCTCTATGTTGTTGTTGATAGATTTAGTAAGATGTGTATTCTTATGGCATGTAAAAAAAATAAAAGCACATGAGGTGGCAAATCTTTTCTTTGCTAATGTATGGGTGCATTTTGGTTTGCCAAAGTCTATTGTTTCTAACAGGGATTCCAGGTTCTTGGGGAAGTTTTGGACTACTTTGTGGGACAAGATGGATACCAGGTTACAAAGGAGCACAACTTTCCATCCACAGATAGATGGACAAATAGAGGTGGTAAATAGGACTTTGGTATAGTTGATCAGAGGGTATAACAACAAATACCCAAGGACTTGGGATGAGTCCTTAGCCTACATTCAACATTCCTATAACTAGAAGTACACACATCCACTATGAAGTCACCATTTGAAGCATGCTTGGGATATCTACCTAAAAATCCATTGGACATAGCAGTTGACAGCAGGATGAGAAGGATACATGAGACACAGAGGTGACTAGAGCAAACAAATTCATTGAGAGGATCCGAAAATCAATCTCAAAGTCAAGGAATAGTTAGAGAACTCTCAGGCCAAGTACAAAGCTAGGCACGATAAGCATAGAAGGTAAAATAATCTTCATGTTGGAGATAGAGTTTGGCTTTACTTGAGCAAGGAGAGACTACAAGGTCAAGCACGAAAGCTCAAGCCACTACGATATGGACCCTTCACCATATTGGGACAGGTTGGAGAAAATGCCTTTCAACTTGATTTTCTGTCATTCATGAGGATGTACTTTGTAGTAAACTGTGAGAACTTGCACCTATATGAGCCATCCATGCTAGATGAAGATGAAGAACTATAGTTGATACCTTTCATTGAGGATTTTTCTTGGACTCACAAGGTGAATTAGAGGAGGATGTAGTACTACAGAAAAGGTCAGAGAGACTAGGAGAGGTCCATAGGAGTCTTGGCAGATTGGAATAAAAGGAAAGACACCAAGGTAGGCCCGGTGGTACCTGAAGGAGCAAATGAGGGAATTATTTCCTCATCTACTCCCCACTAAGTTTTTGGGACCAAAAGCCTCCTAACTAGGGAGGTGTGATCCATGGGGATCCAAAATGACTCTACTTTATCAAATTATCCAACACGAAGAAGAAAAAAATGATACACAGAGGTTCTGATCTGTTTAGTGACAGGACCGCCGCCTTATACAGGGTGGCGGTTATAGAACTGCCGCCCCACCAGGCGGTGGTCTGAGACCGCCGTCTGCATTGGGGGCGGCGAGTCTTGACTCTTGCGAATAGAAAATAAAATATGACATGAACAGTCCTAAAATTCCAAAGGGTGTCCATGTCTCTTCTTATGCATGACCTTTCCCATTCTCCAGTGCACGGAGAACATGAGAAAGGCTATAAATGCATGTTATGGAAGAGAACAAAGACATCGAAGCATGAAGCAAGTGAGTAAGAAGCTCTTAGTGTTGGAATTGTGATTTGTAGAAGCAAGGAGTAATTGAGACAAAGCAAGCAAGTAATTGGGAGGAAGTGTGAGATATTATCTACTTCTCTTTCATACTTATTGTAATTTCTGTACTTATTATTGAATTGGCCAATAAAAGTGGGAAGAAAGAGCAATTGCCCTTCCCGACTGGTTTTTCCTCCTCTTAAGGTTTTCCAGGATAAAATTGTTGGTGTATAAGTCTATATTCTTTCCCTTTCTGCAAATTTTTATTTCTAAGCACAAGTATAATTCATTTACTAGCTATGTTTGTTATTTTCTAATATAAAGTAGAACAACAACGATTAATTTGTGATTCATGGATAATTCCAAAGTTGAAGAGTTTACATATCACCACTTGTCCTCGCAACACCCTGTATCCCTCTAAACTATGAGGGTGACCACATCTAGCTAACTTGGCCTGGGTGGTGCTACTCATAGCTAGGCTTCCCACCACCATCTGTATACATCTGTATAGCCTGCATCATCAATCTTATGGTTGACTGCCCTACTTCTCCTACTACAGTCAAGATTTGACGGATGTGGCTATGGTAGAGGCATAGGCCTCTCCACGTCATCTCTCCTATACTATGGAAATGGAGGTTACACATCCTAGGGCAAACCCAATTGTCATCTAACCACACATAAGGATCATCATGTGCTCACCATAAATGACGCCCCTATATCCATCTCAAAATTTATAATTCATCTAGCTCTCTATCATCTTCCTATATGAGGGGAAGCCGACATATGGCCTCTAGATAATGTCTACACCAGATAAACCCTCCAGCATGCACCTGTAATATGCTACATCATGTGTAGCTATGGCAGCCCTACACTCTCCAACAACATGCACCCAACATGTGTTGTAGCCAACTCGAAAAAAATCCCGCCTTGAATGCATCTAGTTGGGGCATACCAACTGGATGCACACATACGATGTGCTCATATGCCCAACAGTGTAAGAGAAAGGTGCAGCACAAGTGAACCTCTTCAACCGCCCAGGCCCATAACTCCCAGCATAAAATGTACCAAATACATTTGTGCCAAGGAAAATCGGGTCATATCCTCCATCATGTCATGGAGAACCCCCATCATTTCCTATGGGAAATCTCTAACCCTCCACATCTAGCGAGTGCAAAGTAACACATTACCTCCATAATCTAAACCACTAGCCTCATCTCCTTAGGATGGGTCGTATACATCTCTCCATAACTCAGGCTCGCGCTATGGAACCTCATCTCTGCCATCCCCTCTCCAAATACTGTCAACATCAGCTCCTCTGATGCCTCTAAAGAAATAGAATACACCTACGTCCCCACTATTGGTAACCGTAAGATCATGTACACATCCTCTAGGGTGACTATGATCTCACCCATCGAAGATGAAATGTGTTGGTCATTAATCCCATCTATCGATGAGTGCGACCATCAAGCTTGGCTCTGAACTATGTGCCTATACCGTCTAACCCCAATAAGGACAACATCTCGAAATGTGAAGCCACTCCTCTGTTATCACGCTCCCTCGTACCGATAGTAATAGAGGTAGTACTATGTCTCTCATCCGTAACTAGTCCCTCGCCTGCACCCAACAAATCACAACATTGTTAAACCTTCACCATACCCCACACATCTCTTACCCGAAAAACCTACTCCCAAAACCCTTATAGCTTATTATACCCAACCCTACAAATCACCCCTTGTTACCACAATCTACTCATACCATTTATACATGTTACCCTACTCATTACCCTCTGAATATATTACCCTACCCATCATCACTCCACTTGTTGTTATATCCCATCACCTACCTTTTCCCTCCCAACCTTTCCCACTTATTGACCTATTTCCATCTAACTCCAACTAGCATCGGTCTCGGTGATCGATTGGTCCTCACGACCGCATTGGCCACCTACTACTTTAACCAATGTTGGCCAATGCCAATCGACGTCGGTCAAACATCGACCAGCATCGGTCACACGTCATGGCAATAAAATCCATAAAAACCCCCACTTTTACCCAAAAATTCCAAACTAACCTAGAAACCTATCCTACCCTTCCCACTCCTAACCTAAACCCCCACCCCTATCTAACCTACTTCGACCTCCCCCTCCCTCATTACACCAATTTCAACCACAAATTTAAGTATACACCTATACCTAAAAACACATACCCATACCTTATTTTTCTAAATAAATACATGTAGAAAGGATGAAATCCTACCTCATCTCAGTGTCGTCGGTGTGGTGGCACAATTGGCCATTGTCTGCTTAATGGCCCACTCGAACCCTCTCCTACTTCTTCGCCATGCCCAAATCACCACAACCCACTCCTCTAATCCAACCAATCAAATCAATACCCCTGAGCTCGTGGACCCGTCTCCCTAGCTCCTCTCACCAACTCATACTCTCCACCTCAGTTAGGTACAATGCCTTGTCCTTCTCTCTTAGAAAAAGTAGCAAAAAGTCAAACGGCTCTATCATTTTCTCCAAAGTCACAAAACAACAATGATTCCATAAAATACGGAATTTTTGTTTTATAAACCCACCCGATATGACCGACGCCGGTCATATTTGTTCCCTAGCCATCTGATGTTGATCACCCTATGACTAGCATCACCAACCCTTCTACCTATTTAGCCTTGCTACACTTCCTTTGCTTGCAACCATTAGTGCCAACACACCTGTTATCATTTTGGCCACCCATTGAAACATACCTACAAACTCAACCTACCCCTATATTTCCTTTGTTGCATCTTAGGAGTTGTTATTTTACCTATACCTTGGTTTCACCCGTGCCATGACTTATTTTTCTTGAACTTGACCTACTTGGTGTGACCATTTACCTTATGTACTCGTTATACCTTGTGATGTTGTTACCTATGTTGTTTTAGCCTAACAACCATACCTTGCCTATTACCGTGTCATTTATCCCAACCAAACCTTTGGTGTACCAAAACATACCTAAACGTTCCTGCACCTGACCTACGTTGTGTTTCTAGACCATATCCTATACCTTGGATACCTAAATCACTTCACCCTTGTTTAGATAAACCTATCGACCTTGGACGATGTAGAGTTTGTAAGATTTTCAACCTGGTACCGTGTTGTAATCTATATGTGTGTGTGCTGTGCTTTGATTTCCATTACCCATGACCTGATTTTGACCACATCCTACTACACATTACCCGAGTTGACCGTTAGCCTTTCCCTCAATACTCCAACCCTTCCCCACCTACCTTCCCCACCTACACATTTATCAAACCACTCACCGATTCTCAGATTTCACCTCATCGATTACCTAGTTTAAGGGATCACCTTCACCCACACATGGGGCAATCACTTCCTATTTTTGTCGGCAAATGTCGCTTACCAATACAAGCTACGTAACAAAAAGGGGTAAAATGTAGACACCAAAATTGGGTCACACTCCCCTTGGTCCCCTTTCAAATAACTAAATTAAACATACTCACCTAACATTAACCCCCTTCCACCCCATATTAACATTAATTTAATTATTCGCAATTAAATCAATACTCACCTTCATTCCATTTATTAATTTAATTACTTTAATTAAATAGATGCACACCTCACCTACCCACCTCACCATAAGACCTATTCATAAGATGTTTCCATAACTAACTAATACTTAGCCCTACTTACCTCAATGAACTAAGACTTAGTATAACCCTAAAAGCGCATGCCTATTCTTCCTCTAAGAACATTCTCATGTATCTAAACACAACGCTCCATTTAGACTTGGCACCAACCGGCAAAGATGGAAAAAGATAGCCAAGATGTACTATTTTAGATAGCCTAGGATATCCCACCTTAACCGACACCAAGTTAACCCGAAATCAACACCGAACACCCTAAACCATCGTCGGTTACCATATAACCATTTTGGTAACCTTGTTTCGAGGTTAGACACACTCTCAAGTTTTTGGGAGCAAAGAAAATCTACATGTAAGCAAGAACCGATCTCTTTTACACATCCAGACATCATAGCCAAAGACAACCATTGATCGAAGGTATTCGCATCCACAATAGCATTTTGGGAGGCATTGCCGCACCGCTATTTCACCGATTTCAGCCATCACCATCACCACCACCCAATCATTGAACCTTCCCATCAATAAGTGTGTTTCTAACCTGCACCATTTCATTTCTATTCAGTTTATAAGAGTTCTTCACCTTTGTTTATCAATCACCATTTATATCTTTCTCTCACCACTATTGCCTTCGTGTGAACCCAACCATTCCCATCACTCATAATCATTTTAATCACCTCTACCCATTTCTGAGTATCTCTAAATATTCCTAACACCTCCACAGACCTAAACCAACTCCTTACCATCTCTGATTCAGCCCCAGACAAATCCCCAAAACCATGAACTATTGAGTTATTATTTGGCCACCTTAACTGTTGTTGGTTCTTACTAAACTATCATCGATCATACCAGACCAACGTCGATCTCTGTATTTGGAAATCCTACTAATAGCATATCCCAATAACCCTTTTCCAAGTGACCCGAACTCTGACCCTGACTTGTTCCAGCACCTTGATTATTTACCTTATTTCCAGATTTGATCATAGCCTAGCCTGTTATGTTAGATTTTATTATTGTATTTAGATGAGATACCTAAATCATATCAACTACAATAGAACCCTATTTATTTATGTTATTTCTTACATTAAATTGTATTAAACAGTGGGTTGACTGTCACCGAGGAAGTATCACACTTCCTAGATCTAGCATACACTAGGAAGCCCACTAACATATATTGTTTAACTCTTTCTTATGGTCTTGTTTTGTATTTCAAGTAGTTCCTCCTAGCCAAAAGGAAGCTCTCACAAGGCATTGGATCAAGAAGTCAGAATGCGTGCAACGACCTCCAACCAACCATCATAATAGGTATTCCTCCTTGACCCATACCCTTATCTGGTTCTTCTAAAACTTAAAGAAAATGGTGAAACACCATATTACAGGGAACTCAATAAGTACACAGTTAAAGATAAGTTTCCTATTTCGTAATTGATGATTTGATAGATGAGTTACATGGTGTTGTTTACTTTACTTAAAATTGATCTTCGCTCGGATATCATCATATTAAAATCGGGGATGAAGATATTCATAAAACCGCCTTCAAGACACTTGAAGGACACTATGAGTTCTTATGAATGCCTTTTCGACTAACAAATGCACCTCTACATTTCAAAGCTTGATGAATTCCATCTTTAAGCCATTTCTGTGAAAGTTTGTTTTAGTGTTCTTTGATGATATATTAATCTATAGTAAAACATGGGAGGAACACCTACATCATGTAAATAAGGTGTTGAAAACTCTTGAACAACATCAACTTTATGCAAATCCTTCTAAGTGTTCTTTTGGTGTCAAGGAGGTTGAATATTTGGGTCATATTGTCTCTTATGAAGGTGTTAAAGTGGATCCTAACAAGATAAAAGCCATGCTTGAATGGAAGGTTCCCAAAACCCTAAAAATCTTTGAGGATTTTTTGGGCTTACAAGTTATTATCATAGATTTGTAAGGAATTATGGCAGCATCGCAGCTACCACTCACTTTGCTTTATTAAAGGACTCTTTCCATTGGAATGAGCAAGCTACTATAGTATTTGAGAAGTTGAAGGAGTTCATGTGCACCACTACGGTTCTAGCCACCCCAGATTTTTCCAAAACATTCATTATTGAATGTGATGCTTCAGGGTATGGTATGGGGGCAGTAATCATGTAAGAAGGTCAACCCATTACCTTCGAGAGCTATCATTTCAAAGGTAAGAATATATTTAAACCAGATTATGAAAAAGAAATGCTAGTCATACTTCATGCAGTGAAGCAATGGAGACCATATCTAATGGGTAGACATTTCAAAGTAAAGACAGATCATGATAGTTTGAAATACTTCTTAGAGCAATGTTTATCATCTAAAGAACAATAGAAATGGGTCTCAAAAATGTTGGGTTATGATTTTGAGATAATCTACAAGAAAGGGAAAGAGAATGTAGTTGTTGATGCTTTATCTCGGAAGGATGAATCAGCCAAGGCATTGTTGTGTGCCATATCTATATTACATGAGGATTGGATAGAGGATGCTAGTTCGAATGGAAAATGATCCAGTACACAAAATCTCATTCAGAATCTCCAACAAGATCCAAGAATGTCAGAAAATTTTGTATGGAAAGGAGATGCTTTATGGTATAAAGATAGATTATATCTATGTAGGAATTCAATCCTTAAAAATAGGGTTCTATCTAAGCTCCATGCTTCTCCAAGTAGGGGCATTCTGGCTTCTTGAAGACTTATCATCGAATCAAGCATGATTTTTTCTAGGAAGGGCTAAAAGGGGATGTCCAAAAAAATTGGCAGAATGCATGGTTTTTCAGAAAAATAAGGGTGAAAAAATTAAGTCCCCAGGTATTTTACAACCTCTATCTATTCCTAGCCAGAGGTGGGAAGAGGTGTCCATGGACTTCATCACAAGATTGCCTAAATCAGAAGGTAAAAATGTAATCATGGTGGTGGTGGAAAAACTCACTAAATATGCCCATTTTTGTGTGTTATCACATCCATTTGTTGCGAGTACAATAGTAACAATCTTCAAGGATACAGTTCATAAGCTACATGGGACACCAAAGATTATAGTAAGTGACCGAGACCCTATCTTTACTAGTAATTTTTGAATGACTTGTTCTCATGCTTGGGCACACAACTAGCTCATAGTTCCTCTTATCATCCCCATCGATGGGAAAACAAAGGTGGTAAACAAGTGCTTGGAGGAATATCTTCGTTGTTTTACCTCAGATAAGCAAGTGAGATGGGTCCAATGGTTACCACTTGCATAATGGTGGTATAACACCTCCTTTCATACTTCATCTAAAATGTCTCCTTTCTTGGCATTATATGGGTACCATCCACCATCCATCACCTCATCTTTGAGATTCCAGCTAAGGGTTTGAGTAGTTGAAGAACATATTCAACACCAACAAGAGGTGTTTTCTAGTCTCAGGGAGAATTTGGCCATGTCACAAAACCACATGAAGCAGCAAGTAGACCAACATCGCAATGAAAGACATTTTGAAGTTAGTGATTGGGTTTTTGTTCGTTTACATCCATATAAGAAAATTTCCTTGAAACAACATAAAAAGGATAATAAGATTTCACCTAAGTACTATGGCATGTATCAAGTGTTATAGAAGATTGGCGGGTGTAAAATACAAACCTGGAACTTCCTCCTATTACTTGAATTCATCCAATCTTTCATGTATCTTACCTGAAGAAGATAATTAGGCAGACAGTATAAACCTAGATAGTGTTACTAGAGCTTGACAAAGAGGGACGAATCATCCTAGAACCAGAATGCATCCTTCAAACGTGCACTAAGTGATTGAGGAAAAGGGTCATCACTGAGTATTTGATCAAGTGGAAAATCTAGACAATGAAGATGCAACTTGGGAGGATGCAAACTTCCTATAGTAGCATCCAGATTTTCTCAACATTGGGGACAATGTTGCTTCAAAGGGGAGGGGCATGCTACGCCCTTAATCATATATCTTACATTGATGTATATAGCCAACTTGTGGCTATCATAACTTCTTATCATTATGGATCTATTTCATATATGTTATATTATCATTAGTGGGTCGACCTTGGTGTTGGCCATAGCATAGGAATAGTATATATAAGGGTTAGTTGGTAGTATTTGAACAACATATTGAGCATTTGAGTCTTATTGTTTGGCGTGGAGGTTGCCCCCTCGAAGTGGCTAAGCTATTCTACTTGCATATTGAGATCATTTATCTGAAATATTGTGTTCATTGGTGTTATATTGCTGCTAATAATCAGATTTATACAAGTAATTCCATTACATATATAGTAGAATAAAATCGAGTATTAGGCACCATGTTTGTATGATCGAAGAAGGATGAGCAAAGGGGTTACCTTTATAACACCAAGTATGAGCATGTGGGCCTTTGAGATTGATTTGAATATCATGGAAAATGGAGGTAATGACATGATGATGTAAAGTAGAAAGATAAATACAACATCAAGAGTGAAGAGGAGGATCATAAATAATCCCAAGGAAACTACGGTTCTTTGTAAATATTGAGTCACAAGTTAGGTTCACCAAATTTTTAACACCCTTATTAAAAATAATATATGAGTGATTTAAGTACACTAAAAGGTTATAAGGGGGATACAAGAGGTTATTCTGATTAATTAACTTCCAACATTAATCATGCAATATCATAACAACGCATTAATTCTTGCAACTAGTGTATACAATATGCTATGAGCTCAAAACATAAGAGAATGAGTGCACTTAGTTGATTAAATGTGGATCTAGGAAGTTTTGGGTGTGCAAACTACTGGAACTAGGAGATTTGAACCTGTAAGTGCTTCATCTCTGGAACTGTAGCTAGAAAAGTGACCGGTTCAGACCATACAAGTCTATCGAGAATTGTGCATACGATTTTGCACCTATTATGCAGTTTTGACCCTACTCGGAATCCTAATATATAACTTTATAAGACTGTCGCCTACCTGGAAAACCCTAATTGTCACTCATGTTATGAATCCCTCTGAATATTTTGAGTAAGATCTCAAATCTTATCCATGGGTAGGAGATCCTACAAAAAAATATTAGTTGGGTTGAAGTGTAATCCTTGCACTACCAACATCAACACTACTCGAAGAGGCCTCAAACCACATGTCATTCTCCACCTAACATGTGAAATCTAAATAAATACAACTATGATTTGGAATTTGGAACCTTTTTGAAAAAATTCAAAATGAGTTTGTCTCTTGCTATTACTTAAAATGGGGATGTTTGAGTACTTGCAAATGAGGGAAGTTGACTCCTTGACATGGTAGAATGCTTTAGACCTGTAGTGATTGTTGCCCTAATGATTGTGCATAAGCTTTGGCGAGATTTAGGGAGCCTTGGGTGCCTTTAGTGCTAGTGTTTACAATAGGAGTTCATGAGAATTCCATGTTAGTAAATGAGGTGATTTTAACTTGCTTATATATGGATCTAAGGGTAAAGTATCATGGAAAGGCTACCCCGCAGGGGTTAAACAATCCAAAAAGAATATAAAATTGAAAGATCGGATGGAGGCTATGTTGGTCCAAAACCGTATAAGTTAGCTGTGACTTGATTCCACAAGTTGACCAAGTGAACATTTTTGGACAAGAATGGAAAACATGAAAATTGGAGGTTACATCTTGTCAGGTGGAGTTTTCCTATGGATTTTGTGCATCTAATTCTCAAAAAATTTAAACATATCAGCATGTATGAATAAGCAAGTTAGACAATAGACCTTATAATATATCGAATGAAGATAAAAAGAGTGTGTTTGTCTTAGCAAGAGTGCATTGTCAAAACCAACAGTGTTAAAGGGTAAATTGCCAAATTTGAGTGTCTATCATGTCAAATATGAGATCCCAACCATTTCTTATTTTTTAGTTATTTCTCCTTATAGTTGATAAGATCAAATTTAAGGCCATAAGTGAGTGTAGAAGCCAAATCTCTTATAATGGTGTGGAAGGCATATTACCCTTAATGCTCTCATAGTTGATACCTAACATTTTTACATGTTCATCTTGATGTATGACTATAATATTATTATCACCATATCTACCTATAAAGGTTAAGTCAAAAACATGCCTTGTGTTAATTTGAAAAGAAAACATGGCTATGCCACATCATATCAAAATAGTTTTTGCCTTTATTATGCCTCAATTTTGTTGCATGACATCCTATGAAAAATTCTAGATGTGCAAACCCACTAATTTCTCTTTCCTTTGTAACAATATATGTCCTAAATCTTATAATTACTCGTATGATGATCGTGATCGACATCATTACATTATCTCGAGACGACCATCTCATCAACTTCTTCCCTCATTGACAATAATGGAAATTATTTTACTATACAACTTCACAATTTAAATACATTTTGGTGTTATAATCATATACCATTTAAGGTTATATATCAATTGATAAAGTGTAGCTATATGTTACAAATAATAGTTTCATGTCGGTATATGCATTACTTTTAGTCATATTACTAGATACACAATAAAATTTTGTGTGTTTCATTGCATTACATTTAACTAACGTAGATGTGGATGGAAGTATTTTTCAAGCTATGTTGAATTAGAATTTTGTCAATTTGTTTTGTTGAGTTGAGTATTGAAATTGTTTATTTTATGTTAGATGTGTGATTTTATATGGTAGTGTTTGTGAAAGATTTACTTTTGTATTTCGTAGTATAAAATTGTAATTGGGAAGGAGAGAAACTACTCCAAATTAAAAGAGTTCAAATATATAATATATTATTTAATATTTAATATATGTAATTGTATTACTTAAAATATATGATTGTTTAAATAAGACATAATTCAAAGAAGACCTAGAATTTCAAATTATCGGTGTTTGTCAAATCAAAATTTGTTGATGGCTTCGCTCATTCAAATGGTTGTAAATTCCATTTTTATACGTATTTATATAGTTTTTTCATATGCATACAAATGATTTTTATATTTTAACATCTTATATACATATTTATTAAGGATTATTTAAAAATTACGTAGTTTTCTAAATTTTCAACCCGTATTTGTCTACAGATTCATAATTTTTTTATCAAGTAATATACAATTAAAATCACAAAAATAGCCCATAACCTCGTCGATTTTCGGGCATAATCCAAAGAATATTCTAAAATTATTTTGAAGGGTGGGAAATGATGATTGTGTACCTCTAAATTTATGTCACTCGTCATATCTCATAAATAGTGCAAAAATATATGCCTATGGGGTGGGAGTGGTGTGGTCAAGTCACACGGTTGTGTGCTTTCCCACCCGTGTTCAAATCCCCTCGAGGCACGATCCTCTCTAAGGTGGTTTTGCCACTAGATGTGAATTCTCTTCTCACCGCAATCGTAGCATGCTAGTTTCTTTACTCGCTACTATTGTAGCATGCAAGTTCTTGCTTTGCTCAGGCCACTGCTTCACTCGATGCGGTTGTTGCATTCTCATTCGCTTCACTCTGGAGATTGCTTCACTTGCTATAGATGTTGCATCATTGTTGCTTCACTCGGGCTACTACTTCACTCGTGACGGTCACCGCATTCTCGTTTTGGCTTCACTTTGGAGATTGCTTCACTCGCCACAGATGTTGCATCACCATTGCCGATTACAAGGCTGCTTCATTCGGGTTCCTTGTGTTAGTTCCCATCATTGTAACAAAGGTTGTGGATCCTCTAAAAAAACCTCAAAGATGTACAAGGATGTGGGTCCTTTCAAAACCCTCAAATTTACCCTCTATCCAAAAAAATAGTGCAAAAATATCTTCGTTTAATTTATGAAAAAATAATTAAAATGCATAACCTTTTAAAATATACTTTCTTTGTTTAATCCTTCTTAGAAATTCAAACCTCTCCTATAAATGAGTTCTCTAAAATTTAAAAACAATAATTTATTTAAGTTTTTAATAAACTGAAATATATACTTAATTTTGAAATGGAAATATTTCTTAAAAGTTTTCATCGAATGAAAAGATTGAATTAATATATCATTTCACTAAAACTTAAAATTTTAAAAGTGACTAGCCCTTCAAATTTGATTAAATAAATTTATAAAAAAGAACACATCCTTAATAAACTTAATATTAGAAAACACGTTAAATGACTCCATAATATTCAATCAAAATGGCTATTCCGGACGCCAAAGTTAGGAAAATAACAACATTGAATAGTCTTTTTCCCTATTAAATTACATTCCTCCTCTTTGTTTGTTCTTAACTACACTTTCTCTTTATTGATTTTTGACAAATTTTCTTATACTTTGCATGGGGATGGAGAAAAGAATCAAAGACTTTTAAATGTTAAAAAAGGCCGATTCCCCTCTTATTTCTTTCGGTGTCCCACACGTTATCACTTTCCAAGTCTTTTGATGCAAAAACTAACATTTGTATTCCAATTTCACTTTCCTTCCATAAGAATTAGATTCCCCTTCCCCCCGCGAATAACCGACAATTCCAAAGAATGGTTCCTTTTGATTTCCTTTCCAACTATACATATAATTTACATGCATATGACATACAACATTATTAGTTGTGTTTGTTAATTGCATTTATATTTTATTCTCATATCTATGTGTATTATTACAATGGCGGTTATGTTTCATCGACTCAAAGGTCCAGTCAAATAGACATGAGATGGGTTCTTGTATGTAGATATCGGTATATTTGTTTGTGTTTTATAGAGAGTAAATTGTTGATTATACGTGAATATTTATATTGAAGTTTTCCTTTGGTTAAGCACCAATGATTAAGGGGCATCCAATCTATCAAAGTCACATAGGAAATAATTTTGGCCCTAATTGTTTGACTCTTCATATTAAGTATCTAGAGGGATTTGTAACCTAGTATATGATTTAACGAGCCATCATCCTCACCATTGGACGCTAATCCTTTCAATATGAAACAAGAGATTATGTAAATATAAGATAGATATGAGATGTAAATATAAAATATTTATGAGATAGACTTCTTTTTTTTATGCGAAACTAACAATTTTATATAGATATTGACATTTATGCCTCATGTTTTATGGAGTATACATATAACTTATTACACTTGTTGAGTACGTATATATCTATATATAGAAGCCTTTTTTTTTGGCTAAGAAGCGATGACTAGGGGCATCCAATCCATCACTTTTCATAATTTTTATGCAAAAATGTTTCATAGATTGAAGGTGGTGTAGGCTTATTGGTGATGTTGATGGTATGTTATGTCATTCATCAAATACAAAATTTCAAAGATATTTGATAAGGTGAGGGTGACTTTCAATGAATGGATCCCTCTATTCCTAATAATTTAGCCCAAACATACTCTAAGTTTAGTGTACACTTACTTGATATATTATAATTAGTTATTTAAAACTAGAGATGTTAATATCTCGCATAATTCAATTATATCCAATACAAAATATTTTGTAGAACATATTAAAATATATTTACTAATTTAATAACATTTTAAGATCTAGATTTACTTATTTAAAAATAATTACGAACAAATATGTGAGAGTTATTGTATCTTATTGTTTTGATGATTGTGTAAAGCCACCATGGAAGAAGTACATGAATACACTAGTAAAACTATCTTAAATATATTTATCCGAAAAACGTCAATAAATATCAATCTCGAGGTACTTCTTTAGCATTTGGTATGTGGCGTTGCTTATTGACGGGTTTTGCATTGATCAACAATCCATCACCTTATCCACAAAAGTTCTAGTTATTAGTGAATGATGACATTAATCTAACTACACCAATATGTTAGGCTCAAAGAAATCTTTCGAGAAGCTTCAAACTCTACCGTATGCTTGAGCTATCAAAATTCTTCAATTACCATTTTAAAGCAATTTTTTCCCTTATAATTAGTAAATAGAAAGTTAATCATGTTTGTTGATATCTCACACTAGTACACTTCACCACAATCCCTTTTGCGACCATTATAAGTTACGTCTATCGGCATAATTAATGCATCAAATATTGTCAACAATCATTATGTGTTTAGTTAGTGATATTTTCAAGGCTTGCCTCCTTATCTACTAGTTTAGAGCCAAACTACCTATACTTTAGATATCAATGTCGGTCTTATTTCTCAGAGAGAAACATCTTAGAGGACACCTAACTAAGATAGAAGTTAAGAAATGAAAAATACAAATGGAGGTAGTTATCGAGAAGATGATAACCCTAAGGTTAAAACACGATGTTATTATAATGAACTAATGATAATAGAATAATATTGAAGTGATAAGAACATGAGCACAAGAGCAAGGAACAATTCAAAGCATCTCATGGAGGCTAACATCTTCATCACTTTTTATCAGTATACCTACTAAACTACTCCTAATTTAATCATCTACTCTATATGAGCATGATAAGATTATACTAATTTTGGGGAACTAGGGATTCAATTTTCCTTTCAAGATGCAAACCACCACAACTTGCATGTGGATACAACAAGACTTGAACCTTGGGTGGAAAGCTCGGAATACTCTAGGTCACTAGTTGGGATACCAACTCACCTAGGCCCCTTCCACACCATCATCATTTTTCATGGAGGACACCCTTCATTGAGTGATGAAAGGACTAACACAAGGATACCCTTCTTATAGCATATGGATAGTCCCAAAGACCAACATGGTTATTATCTAATAAAAAGTTAGATTTGATTACTATAATGTCTTTTTATCAGTAGTTCTTCTAGTAATAACTAACCATTAAAGGAACCATCAATTTTTTGGTTTGATTTGTTCATGTTAACTTTTTACTTTCTAGGTTTTCAAACCCTCATTTTCTATACTAGAGCGAATATTTTAAAGACATATATTTGTAAAAATTCGAGGAATAACAATATCTACATGCATCTATTAGATTTTTCACATATCACATTGAATAATAAGTCTATTACCTTCTTACAAAGTGAAATTTTCACCAACTAATGATGATAAAAGCAATTTTTACATCATTATATTAGACTCAAAAAAATATTTATGAAAAATATGATCCAAAATTCATTGTATAGCCAAGATTTTACATTAAAGTATCAATTATATTCTCCAAGAAAAATAACAAAATTCTAAGTGATGGTCAAATGGAATTCAAATTTAACGTGGAAACTAGCCCATGATAATAAATGGACTTCAATTTAAATTTGGACATTAATTATTAACAACTCAAAACCATTATAATAAACCACCTCACACAATGGGATAGGCCCTAGGATGCCTCTTGACATGATAAGATACATTATTGTGATTATCTCAATCTATTTCCATTAATCAAAGGAAACTTTAAAGTTCATTTGGTATTTTTTATTTTAAGGGATCTTGTATAACCTTCATTTATTTAATTGAGAAAATCATAAACATGTTTATTTGAAAATGTCGATAGATATCAATCTGGATGTTTACATATTAGATTTGACAAATAGTTTCACTTATTGAAGGGTTCACATTGATTAATGAACCCATCACATGCTTCACATATATTTTTTTGACTGATGATAGATGGCTTCAACTAGATGCACTATTGCATTAGGCTTAAAAATGTTTTTGAGAAAAAAGGGTTCTAAACTCCACCATATGTGAAAGATATTGCGATTTTTGATAGTCTTCTCTAAGTAAGAAGAAAAATTGTCATGTGATAATCAAATAGACATCAATTTTAATTTCCATTTTATCAACATTTCACACTATACACTCCAACCCAAACCCCTTAAAGAATTTAACTACAGTAGCCTACAATGGCAATAAAATGGTAAACATTAAATTTGATGTTGTTTTGTTTGCCCCTTTTACTTGAAGAAGGCTAAAAACTACAATATCTTGGGGATATTGTAGAGTTTAGAGCCCATTGTTTTTCCATAATTATTTTTTTCAACCCATTTGTCACTAATTAGAAAGAAATTTGCAAAGAAAAAGTTAGCAAAAAAATTGCAAAGGAATGATTTCATTGTTAATAATTATGGAACCTTTTAATGGGAAAAACTATACAACAATTTAACAAATCTAAGATAAAAACACCTCAAAATTAACACATGTCAACAGCTTTCTACATAGGTAGATTTAAGATATATGTAGTAATTAGATTATTTTTTATTTTTTAATCATAACTTTGTTCCCAAACAATCTTAGGCAAGGAGTTGTGATTTCAACCTTTATTTATTTATTTGTGATGAAAAATAACTATATTACGTTTAAAGAAATATTACAATCGATTCACAAAAAGGCAATATGAGAGTACTCCAAAAAGAAAATTGCTTAGGTCATAAAAAGAAGCTAGCAAAAAATTACCAACCATAGACATGCCAAAATACTACAACTTGTGTTGGTCAAAACATCAAAACCCAAACAAAAACCATTGTTTATTTCAACAATGGGTTAATCTCCTAAGTTCTTCCTTAGTGTAATTCATCTTGCATTTTTGGCATAATATCATCAAAGCCCCAAACTACAAGTCAACCCGGGATTTGAAAGGATTACACAAAAATATAATATTTATTGGGCAACACATGCTAGAGAAGCCTCATAACCAATTACTTCCACATTTTGAGGATATTTATTATTGGACCCCTAAGTTATTTCATTGTTTATTCTTGTGTCTTGTATTAGGACAAAGAACATTATTTATTCTTTGTATTCTTTAGAATATTCATAACACATTGAAGGTATGTTGCACGATAAAAAAATATGAAGGGGGCACACATAATGATCGGATATAAACATGAAAGAAGGAGGAGGAAGACTTGCGCATGAGAAATGGGACAACGTAGCAGAGAAGCTTTGTAGAGACAACACGAGAAAAGCAAAAAGTAATTTAGGATTTGCATGCAACAAGGATAAGTTTAGACAATGACATGTAAGATTCAAGATGTCGATATATAGACAAAGCCATAAATAGACTATTAGTTCAAGTTACTTGTATGGAAGCAAGAAAGGAATAGACAAAGAAGATTGGGAATTACTCACAAGGTGGAAAAACAAGAGGCATGGATAATTATAGCTAAGTAACTATTAGAATACTTACAATGCAAGGTCTAGCAAGAGTGGCATGTGGGTTAGCCACCGCTTAAATGTAATAGTTTACTTGGTAGTTAGAACTCAAGTTTTGTGAGATTTAGAACAAATTAGTGGTTGTCATTTTTGTTGTATGAAAGTAACTTGAGAATTATGTATCAATAGAGTGACTAATGGAACATGTTTGGAGAAATATTGTGTCTATGCATCAATGTGTTAAGATATGTATCCTTTGATTATTTCGCTTCATGTTAATTGTTAACTCACTTCACTATATTGACCTTAATAAAAATCAAAATCCTCTACACTTCAAATGAGCTCACCAAAGTTCCCGCTCTCGGTGTGATAGGTTGACATGAAGAATAAGGATAGTTGTGCATGTCATTTCCCATAATTTGTGTGCATAAGTATGGATAACATGAATAACTAGACATGCAACATTTTAGTTCTACATTAGGACATCATAACTATGAATAGATGAAGTAGAGGAAAGATGTTTAGGCTCACATGAGTTAATATTGAGGCTTGACAATAGACTATAAGAGACACCTTTACACAAGGACATCTGAGTTGGAAAGATTGTTCGCTAAGCACTTGGGTGGAAACTAATATATGATGTGTTATATGAAAAAATCTCCTACAAACTATGAGAGAATGTGAGAACAAGGATCAAGAGGTATGGCGTGCACATCAATCGAATTTCTCTTGAATAGCAACGTGACGAAGTTCCATGTAGTAAGCAAGCATTCAACCATGAAAATATGCATGCAAAAGAAAGGGTCTACTCATTCTCATAGATCATAAAAAGGGTACAAATAGGAGTGTTGTGTAACTCCCAATGCAAGACCATCATACCTCCACAAGGGAGAAGAGGATTTACATTCCAAAAATGGAAAGTAACTCTTGTATGACAATTGATGCATATGATGGAATTTGACATACCCCTAAGACACCTATGACCTATGATATAAGTTAAGTGGGATGACTCACCACATAATGTGGATGATGCCCCAAGACAAAAAGGAAAGTACCCCACACCAACACCCCATTCATCGTAACTTAGGATGAGGAGGCAATTCAAAAATGAGAAATGGGTCCCGGTAGCTACGCCTGATGAGGTACCCATGTACAACAAGGATCTCAAGTAATGGAGGAAAACCCAATGGAAAAAACATCCACTTACAAGAGATAGAAGACTCCCCTAACAACCTAAGAAAGATGCGTTAAAAGGTCCCAATAACTAAAGGATTGATAAGGTACCCATGTACAAACTGAAATATTACTATAAGAAGAAGACAATAGAAGAATGAGACAAGAGAGACCAAAGAAGATGTGAAGCCATAACCTAATATGAAATTTGCAACTCTATGAAGTCCCTAAGAAGAGTGTCGATGATGTGGTCTTCCACCTATAGACTGAAGAATTTCCATCTACATCAAACAATGTTCCTACCCTTAGGAAGGATAAAAATGGAGTATTGGAAGTCTTCCCACTCCACGAAGGAAATCGAAAGGTAGGAGTATGAAGAACTCAACTGGTCCACCAAATGTGACATAGGTCTAACAAACAAGTGTAAAGGAACCAAAGGTAATGCCACAAAATTAGAATTGTCAAACCGTGAGCAAGGAACGTCTGTCACAAAAGATGCCTAAGTGAAGTGAAGGCAAGGCAACAATCCCCACAATAGTAGTAAGACAATCCATAAGAAGAGGTTGATCAGTGATGATCTCCAAAATAGTGGAAGTGATAAGAGTCTTAGAAAGGGCACTTCCAACAAGGGAGATGCAGGAATCCTCTGAAGCACTTGTAAAAGGAAGAGGAGGGAAAATCCTCACACACTGGAAGTGGAAAGGAGGAAGATGTGATGATGGTATGAGGTGGAAACAAGACTTCCTAATGTATGATGGGATAAGAGGAAGTTCAACATTCTCGAAAAGGTGGTCGAGAGAAGGAGGAGAGGATTCCTCATCAGCACTTTCATCATCATAAATGGAAGAACAAACCTCGTCATCGGGAATGGGAATGATGGATATGTGTTAGCACAACTATCATCACATGAAGAAGGAGAGGAGACAACTGTATCAATATGAGAAGCATCAACACCAATCTTTGAAGGGTCACTAAATAAGGACTAAAGAATTCTCCAAATAGTGTGAGGACACTCCGTGTGCGCCACATGATGGTGGAAATTCCTAGAAATTTATGTTAACAAAGGACCAACAACCATGCTACA
>CM031239.1:1052019879-1052066843 GCA_018340775.1 Taxus wallichiana var. yunnanensis
CAATATTGCTCACCAAACAAATTCTTGTAATAGTGGTCTAGATGATTAACTGCGAATTCATTTTACAATTAGCACCAGTAAGTTTTACACTGATGACACATACCTTGCCAGATTTTGTCAAGGTGCACCAGCGCTGGTTCTTCAAGGATCTTCCTTCTCTGAGAATGAGGTTGCCAGCAGTCAAGGCTGATGCAAACACTGTGTAGCAAGTGGCTATCATCTTTTTAATTGTTTCCATCTGCCCCTAACAAACTGTTAGAGAAGTGTTTCTCAAGGTGGCATTATACAAAGGATACTGTTTGGAAAAAGTGTCATTTGCATTTACAGCAGCTTTACTCTAGATTATTTTTCTTGTAATAAAATCTCACTTGATAGAAAGACTTTTTTTTTGTGTCAGTGCCAAGATCTAATAAATACTTTATGTACCATTTATATGTAAGTAACAATTGTTGATGAAGTATTTATATGCAGTGGACCGTGCAATTCCTTGCTGGAGTTCACTGGTTCCTGATGCCATTACCACTGGACTTGGTGTATAATGGCTAAGCTACTGTAAGGCCCATTTAATACTGGGAGGATACAAAAAAAAGTAATGAAAGTAAATGTGGGTTTGGATTTGCATTTACCAAGACATACATGAAATGTGTGTGCATTCAGGGAGGTTGTGCTTAATCGCATCTAGTGGTCAGTAGATTGCAACACTGATAAGGAAGGTGCATAAGCTAAATTTGGCAATGATGTGCCATTATATTATTAATGTCACAAACAGTTTGGTGATTACAATTGATGAAAAACGTTTTTGTGTGGAATTTCTTTAAGACTGTTTGGATGATTAAGCTGAAAATGGGTTTGGTTTAGTGTTCAAGGAGTCTTTGGGACTGATGGAGAGAGTGTGTTCCCTCTTAAACAGATTTTAGGGTGTAGGCTGAAATTGATGACATACTACTAGCTTAATTTAAGTTAAAAGAAGTACTCTGGGGAAACCAGGTACATGAAGCTGTTCCAGGCATTCGGAATGATTATGTACCAACTAATTTTAGGTGTTCTAGTATTTTTGGTGCCCACATTTAACATGACAGTCTCTTTGAAGTTGTCCCGTGGTTTGTAGGTCTAGGCTTAGAGGGTAGTATGTTGCGCAATTTGTCACGTGAATGGTAAAAACCTGCCTATGCGGATAGGCGGTTCTACAATGGCAGCAAGGGGTGGATCTAATGCGGCCTGTTACCGATCTAAAAGTCTTATTTTAGACTTTAGATTTTATGTCTCATTTATTATGCCGATAGGTGTTCTACTTTGGCATTGGCAGCAAGAGGTGAGATCTAATGTTGTGGCCGGTGTAAAAGTTTTATTTTTATACACATTAAATTTGGCGTCTGTTTAACCATCACCAAGAGTAATTTGACCATAAATTTGACATCCATTTGACCGTCACTTAAAAAGTCTGGTCTTTTAATGGTACAGAAGATCAAGCAACAAATAGTAACATGTAGAGCCATATGGTAGAGTTAATCAATGTGTGGTATCCCGAAGTCCAAAATAAGAGTCTTAAGATTGATATCTGTTTGTGTTTTTCAAATAAATGTATTTAGGATATTGTAGTAGTTATATAAGAGGTTATGTCAGTTTGAATCATCATAATACTAGTTATATAAGTAGTTTATGTCAGTTTACGGATCATCATAATACTAATATAGGTCATATGCTATTTGGGGGTTACTGGAAAATGGAATCTGGGTTTTGTGAGACTACTAAAGAACCAGCTTACTATTGTCCATATCATTGTGTTGAAAGGGAACTGACAATATGGTGATACGTTTTTGCAGAGACAATGTGGCATATGAGATCTGCAACAACGGTATGTGAGTACAAGAAGAGCGAGATATGGGACACTTACCCGAGGAAGGCCTGAGTGAACAAAGACTGCACATATTATATGCGGACCGGAATGCTCTGTGGATTTGGCACTAGCTTGTCGGGTTTAATCATCCCTCCAAATAGGGCGCATGAGTTGTTTTCCCTTTTACTTCCTTGGCTAAAGTATGTATTTGATTTTTGAGAGGAGCTCAATTTTTATTTTAAACATTGTTTGTGAAAATGATTTATGAAATTTATGGTTTTCTTAATGTGAAATGCCAGGCTACTTCATCTGCAAGGAATAAGGCGAATATCCTGAAAGACTTGGGCAACCTGAGTGCCAGGTATTAATTTCTGAACTGCATTGCGAAAATGGAAAACCCACGTATACTAATTTTTTAAGAGATGCTTTCTTTTTGTTCAAGTTTGAAAATTCCAAAGTAAGAATATTGTTGCAACAATATTATGGACAATTTGTTTCTCTTAAATATTGATTACTACTTATTTGAATTATAATTTGAATACACAGTAATGTTTAGAGAGTGGAATTTTGATTGGAAATAATCTTATATCTTGCTTGCTAGTTGGGAACATCAATAGAAGAGGCTTAATATTCAGTTCTGTGTCTTTGACTCAAGTAATATATCATTCTTATTATTTTATTATTCTTGTGCGTTTATTATTGCTGAAATCCTTTTCATCTTATTGTAAGTGTTTTTAAAGTGGCTTTTGTAGTATTACATGAAAAGCAGGAACTTGCAAATTTGGTGCTTCATGCAAAGTTTCACCATCCAAGAAGACAAAACTTAGGAAGCGGCCGGACCAGGGAAACACTAAATGTTTTAGGCTATCAGCTTCACGTCCGGTTTGTAATCAGTCTTCTTTGTTTGCAAAAATGCAAGTGAATAACATGTACATTATGATGGGTTAAAAAATTTTCACTTTTGATACTTGCGACAGTTATTTTTGGCCCACAACTTAAGCTCAATGCCTCACATACCTTTGATTAGAAGTGCACACCCAACTTCATAATTGATGGAGTGAAATGTAGCTGGTATAATCTTCTACTATATTAGTTCTGAAAATGATGCTTGCTTGGTAGAAATTAGAACCTTCAGTATCTTCCATCCACTTCTTCCTTGTCGAAAGTCGATATGACTTATATATTAATTTTGACATCTTTGTAAACATATTTTGGCTGGCTTCTTTTACATATAAGGTAACCACCATACCTTTGGTCTCATCTACTGACTGCAGAATGAGAAGGAGTGTGCATACTATTTGAGAAGCGGGACAGTGCAAGTATGGTGCCACTTGTAAATTTCATCATCCACAACCAGTTGGTGCATTAGTTCCAATGCGGCAGGGACTTCACTTTTCACACCTGTACATTCTCCATCAACGCCTGGACCTCAGCACTACCCAGGAGGATTGCCAACATGGCCAATAAGCAGGCGCCTTTTATTCAGAGCCCTAGTTGGCTAAGGCCTTCCAGTTATGCATCAGTAATCCTTCCTCAAGGATTAGTGTCGGTTCCTGGCTGGAGTACATATCCTGTAAGCTGTTTTTCTGCAATCACTTATGCAGTACTTGGCTATTTTCATATTTGCTATTTGTCTGACCCTTTTTTTGGTTCAAAATATTGCAAGCGTTTTAACCTTCTTGTTTTTATCCTTCCTCTTTCTCTCCTAGTCCTCAGAATGCAACCAGGCAGATATATATTCCTTGTGTTGGTTTGTATGGTATTCGGGGAGTTCAATACGGATTAACAAAGTGAAGATACTTGTGTTTTCTGTATTTGGATGGAATAGAACCTATTTTAAAAAAATTTAATAGATGAAATGTAGATTGTTTGCATCTTGCTTTGATGTGCCTTGTTGCAGATGGTTGTGTATACTGTTTTCATAATTCATATCTGCTGGTCTTTATGTATACTGGTCCATGAAAGTATGTTCAGCTTTGAACTTTTATGGTATGCAGTGGCTAATGGCATGCTTTATTAATGAATTTCTAAGTAGAAATGAGGAAAGGCAGTTTGCAAGTATGGAAAAATACCAGTCGTTCTGTAACCTCCTTTACCATTATCTGCTTTCTGCAAGTGATTTTGTTTAGAATTTAGACCCCTACCAATCTGTTGGTTTATAGTGTTTTGTGGGTATGGATCTTTGTTGGAGAAGGTGATCATTTGAAATGTTAGAACTAGAGGACCATTCTTTAACTTGACCAATCTCTTTTTGTGAGGCAGGGGCAGGTGGGGTTCATCTCCAGATGGTCAACAGCAAGCAATAGGAGCCGGTTTGATCTCATGGTCCCACACCCCAAACAGATCCCGTGGTTGGAGGAATTCAAGGGACCTTCTCTTCTTATCCACCTGGATCTCCAGGAATGGGACCTCCAACATTGCAATTGCCATCAAAGCAGTACCCACAGGAAGCATGTTCCCTGAAGGCCTGGTCAACCAGATTGTCAGTTCTACATGAAGACGGGTGACTGTAAATTTGGCATGACCTGTAGATATCATCATCCTAAGGACAGGAGTGTTCCTCCGCCAAGCTGTCATCCTCAACCCTATTGGCCTGCCCATACGACCTGTAAGATTTGTATTTTATTTCCTTTCTGTTTATGTATTTGTGTTTTCTATTTAATCAGTGAATAATTCATGCCCGGCTTGCTCAATGGTTGGTTATTTTAATGTTTTAATAGGCTAATCTTGTCGCTTGGGATTCTCTGTTTCTGCTGTTTGTGTGGATGTCACATGATTGTTTTTGTCTCTTGTTTCTGCTAAAATAGTTCATATTTTGTAAGAATAGTGTCTATGACACCTGTAATAATTACTTTTTATCTATACTAACATGCACTAGATGTAGAATGCAGAGTTCATGTTTACTTCTAGCTGTGATGTTGTTGTATGTGGTGTATGCTGCCACTTTATTGTGGATACTTGTACGTGCTGAATCAATTGTCATACCAAATCATAATTTTTAAATTTTAGTGATGCTTGTTTCATTTCACACATACATAAACTTAATTTACCCAGCAGTGAACACTTTCTGTTTTTCTAATAATAGGCCAACTTTAGATTTTTAGGAGAAGTTGGGCTTTTGGATTTACAATGTGTGTACCCCATATTCAATGTTATGTTGTATGGACAAAATCTGGAAGCTGATCTAGAACTTTACTCCGATATTCTTCTGCATGTAATTTTCATTAGTAACTTGTGTGGAAAAAATCTGCAAGCTGAGTCTGAACTTTACTCTGTCTTCCTGCATGTAATTTTCATCATTAACTTGTGTTGATGGGCACAAAATTACTATATTGGTCTGCACAGCAAATGCACATGCTTTCAGATTTTTAATTTATTGCATATATCCTCAGGATTGTAATATGATACATGGAGGGGTACTTTAAGCGTTCCTGCCTTTTATGTTCCACCCCGTTGTCCATAAGAAATATCTTATTCTTTTTGACTGCATGCAAGCATTCTGAATCTTTGTCTTGACCATGTCATGAGGAGGCACCAGCATGCACTTTCTACACCCGCTATGGTATCTGCAAGTTTGGACCAACCTGCAAATTTGATCATCCTATGACACCAATTGATGTTCCTGTTGAGGTCGTCATTCAATAGAGATCGTCATCATCTGCTCTTGTTTCTGCTTCTTTATCTTCAGAGTTGCCTTTGGAATCTGGTTCAGGAATATATAAAGAACGTGCTTCTAAATCAGATGCTCATCAACAGTCTTCTGGTAAGCGAAGATGAATAATGTTTTCTGAAGTAGTGGCTCTCAGCTTTTGCAAGGTTGACAGACCTGATTTGCTAATGTGAATCAGGTGTTTGTCTTGTCAACTAAGTGCGTAAGCCAAGCTAACACTGTCTTTTCAGCTTATTGACAAAAGTAAGCAGCCACTACATTCCTTCTTATAGTTGTGACAGAAGCCATTTGAAATTCATTGGACACTGTGCTGGAGCCCTTCATTGTTTGTCAATGTCTGTAATTTGTCATGAGAAGGCTGGACAGATTTCATTCACTGGAAAATTTATAGCCTTTGTTTTCTGCCATGAAAAACACTTTTCGATGTTGACTTGGGCAAACACTTCTATCTTTTTCTTTTGAATTGACTTCTTGAGCTCAATGACCTGCATGTCCTTTTGTTTTCTCAAGCTCCTCTTGGGTCTCAATCAATGACCCAAACCTGCCTTCTTCGATTTACTGTTTGAGTCGTGTTCCTTTTAGCCTATAATTCATTTTGTGTAGCTCAGTATTCACATTTTGCTATTTTAAATACATCTTCATTATCTTTCTACAATATTTAGATTCTTTGTATCTATTAGGCTTGTAGAGTTGTAGTGGTGCATTGTTTTCATTGGCCTGTATATTTTATTAGAAGTACCATCATCCTCTGGGAGTTTGCTTCCGTATGCTAAGTGAGGGAGCTCTACTTTTTGGTTGTGTAGATACTCTTAAGGCCTGTGATTATGTTGTCCATTGGTAGTTTGTGGTCTTTCATTGGATTGTATTCTGTGTTACTAGCCATGTATAGTTCACCCATGTTTACTTTCACGTCCCCTTTAAGCTATATGTATCTGTACTATCTCACTGCTATTATTTTATTTTTGATTCTCAAAGGCACCTTCAAAATGCTAAGAGTCCATGTGATCTCTCTTTGAATTTTAGCCTACCTTCAGCTCATACATTTATCTTGCGATTTCTTATGCTCAAATCAATGCGACCTGGTTGGTGGTGCGAGCACATTTACTGGAAGCATTGAATGGCTTTGCACCCCTTTTAGGTCAAGGTACTTTTTATACTACATTCTTCAGCTTTTTTATTTTATAATTTCGTGTATGGTTTGTTTAACTGTTTGACTCTTAAAACTTGGTAACTTACTGGTGATGGCTCTGGGTGTTGTATGTTTCAGACCTGCAAAAGAAAAGGTGTCATATTCTTGTCTACAGCTATTTTGAAGAAATGGATTGGAATAAGCACAGAGCCAATTCAAAACACGTAAATTTGCATGCTTTAAAGACAATTGTTAGGTTCTCTCATTAATGAGAGAGAGGAAACTTGATTAAACTGATCAACTCCGGACATTTTGGAAATTGCAGTTCTCAATTATATGTATTGTATTTTTCTGCATTTGGATCCTTAAAATGAAAAACTTTTCTCAGAATATGGCTATTAATAGATTTATCATTTGGACCTCATGTATTTGGTATTTTGTCTATGTTCACAAAGGTCTTGCCTTTAGATATTTTTACTCTGACTGGTGTTGTATTAAATTAATGGGGAAGTAATGTCTGGTGGGTGCATGGATGATTGCATTATGCAATCCCTTGAGAGTTTTAGCATTTATACATGAGCGACTCTGTGGTTGGAAATTGTAGGGGGTAAAGGTTAAGTAGAAAACACAATTCTATTTTTGTCCCATAGACTAAACTATCCATGGTGTGATTATGTATATGTTTGTAAATATAATTAGACATAGAATGATGAGATATGGTCTGTCGCACGGGACATGGCAGGCTGTTTTAATCGCAGCTGTCTTAAGAAAGCAGAAACCATTAAATGCATTTATAAGCTTTTGACAGAACATACATGTTTAATACAGTGAATGCTTTTTTGGGTACTCGAAAGGAAAATATATAAATTTAATAAGCAACTGCCCTGTACAGTATGAAACAGAAATTAAAATTTGCATTCTAGGAATTCGGTTGAAACATTACAAAAGTCATATTAAATAGCAAATTTAATAATCCATAATTTTCTTCCATTGAAGTCAATTAGAGAGACTGCGTTTGGCTAGGATGCTGACAAACTTACCTATTCAAATCAAGTCTGCATGAGACCATTGCTGGATTGATTTTTTTTTTCCAATGTTTCAGAACCTCTGCTTTGCCTCTTCATGGGCTCCAACATCCATGTTATAATTTTGTAGTCCAAAGAGGGATAACATTTCTTTACATGTAATTTTCTGTAATTGCATTGCAGAATGTGTGCGTTTTGCTATAAGATTTGAAAATGAAGAAAAAGCCAGATATTTCCTGCATGTTTTTGTTTTAGGGTTCAAGTTCTGGATAGACTTTGTTCTGTTAATTAGATTCCTACCTGTTCTTGCCCTTGTCTTTGTTAGATGGTATCAAAATAGACATTTTGAAGTCCATTTGTGCTACCAAAGCCATTATTACAAAATGATGGTAGCTCATATGTGGAGGTGTTCAATTGTGGAAAAATTGAGTTCTGGCCAAATTAAATTAACTAAGCTCTGTATTTGTTTGGATTTGAAAATGCACTGTACCATCACAAGAATCATCTGTAGATTTTATCTATGGGCAGGGTAGAGAAATTATTTTAAATGAAGAAAATGAAAAAAATAAAGCTAACTGATATTTCTGATTTTGTAATCAGAAAAATAACATCTATAGTCAGAACAAGTGGGAGATTCCTTGATATCTTCTTTCCACTTTTGTTATATAGTGGTTGACAACACACAAGTATTGAAGATGTGATTGTTTTAACAATTTTATGTATTTGTAGTGGGCAAATAAAAGAGATTATGCTCATAATTTCCATTCTTGTTTTTAGATTTCTGCCGCATGATGAAAATGAATCAGCATTAGTGCATAAAAATAGAAAGGAAAAAACAAAGAAACATGAATTTTGCACCTATCGAAGGGTGAAATCTCAAATAATGTTTTATTCTACTCGTACATTCATTCTAAACTCCTATACAAGCATTTCTCACACTCCCTTTGACTGGATATATGTTTAGCATTTCTCATCCTCGAGACAAGACAGGAGAAGCAGTGCTCTAAAATAAATACTAGTCATAATCAAGCTTACTAACAAGACTTGACGAGGGAGAATAAACCATTGACTCTCCTTCAATTTACTCTTGCATGCCCACAATGGTGCGATGCAAGTTCACAACATTTAAATGCAATTTTAACGCATTTTCAAGGGAGCAATAAAATTACAACATTTATGCAACTAGGAAAAGGGAGCAAGGAGAGTGATTCCTTATATGAATAACAAGCAAAAGAGTAATTCCAAATTCCTAACCATCTTGTCTAAGAATTGATTAGTCAAGCGGATAAGCGACTCGACTTACAAGACAATTAGGCCGAGCCCAACAATTACATACAACTCCAACACAACATAAAAAGGCATTTAGTCTAGTTTTTAGTACCCGGTATACACCATTAGCGTTATCATCTTGTATTATTACACCAACTCATTTCATGCACGCATAATCACTTATAAGCTTTGAATTATTACATTAAGTCATTCTATATGATATTTAGGGTTTCTTTAGTTTACTCATCTCGACCAAGAGGAGTAATTAGCATGTGACAAGATTTACACTTGACTCCCATCACTATAAATTTGGTTTTCTATTCTTTTCAATATATTAAGATATTCATGTATATGGTTTGCAAATAATAATCAAGAGACCCAATCCCCTAGAATAACATTGATTTAACAAAGTAGCATATTTTTGTACAACTTACATATATATATGTAATTGCATTTTCCTTTTCAAATGTTTCCAAAATATACATTATATTTTACCAACCTCTCATATATGATTGAGTAAAGATCTTAGAAGAAAACCCAAAAAAATAACTTCCAAAAAATATCTTGCTCAAATTCCTTCCATAGTCATAAAGACACTCGGGTTGAGTTTTGACTTGCTCATGTAGTGAAAAGTTTGATAGACTTATTTTTGGGGTTATGGGCTAGTCGGCCACGGACCTTGGTAGAAGAAATGACTTGCTCTAGCATTATGAATCTCTGGCGAACACTATGATGTTCAGATTGATTTGCACATGAAATCTATGCCTCTCACTTAAGCCAAGTTTCATGTTGCTTTTGCATTGAATATACCCACTCCCTTGCCTTGGTGGGTTTCTCAAGTGCTTGTGCACTTAAAATTTTGTTTGGACTTAGGCGGAACTTGAGAGTGCTTTTGCATTGGAAAAATGTACGCCTTACTTACAACCCTTACGGGTTTTGAAAGTCAATGTGCAATTTGCAAGTTAAGTGCAAAAGTGCACAAGAGTTTCAAAAGTCATCGTACACTATGTTGAGAGCATTTTTGTTTTGTTTTTGATGATACCGCTTGATACAATTATAGTATATAACATTCACAACATGTTAGTACTTAGCATTTCTCATCCTCCCTATCACTAGATATATGTGTACTTGCACAAAAATTACCAACCAAAAACACAACCAAAGATCATGACATTTTTGTTTTGTTTTGATATACCTACAATACACTTACATACATTCACAAAGACATTACTCTAATCACACTTAGTACACAATGACACCTTACTATAAGCTATGATTTGTTTTCACATTCATAACACACACTTGTGACATGATAACATATACTTGAGACAAGATAGGGGAGAAGCGGATTGCTCTAAAATAAATATGCATAATCAAGCTTACTAATTAGACTTGCTAAGGGAGAATAAAGCATCGACTCTCCTTAAACTTCATTTAAAGGAGGCACGATAGACCTTTGGTTCCTCTTGTAATTGAACACACATGCGCGCCTGCATGAGCACACGCACATACACACACATGCATCAATACAACCTTATCTCTCCATCGAAAAGATTTCCCATTATATTTCCATTAAAGAAAATTGTGCACTCCTTGGGTCCATGTTTTCTCAAACAAACTTGCATAATGATAAAATCAATCTTGCATACATAGCTTCTTGTATGCTCACTTGGTGCGATGCAAGTTCACAACATTTAAATGCAATTTTACGCAAGTTCGTAAGGAGCAATAAAATTGCAACATTTATGCAACTAGGAAAAAGAGAGCAAGGGGTGATTCCGATACCAAGCAAAAGAATAATTCCAAGCTCATAACCATCTTGTCTAAGACTTGATTATTCAAGCATATAACCGACTTGACTCGAGAAGACAATTAAGAATTGAGCCCAACAATTATATACAACTCAAGACAACACAAAAGGCATTTAGTCTAGTTATTTAGTACCATTATACACCGTTATCTGGTTATCATCTTGTATTATTACACCAAATCATTTCATGCACGTATAATCACTTACACGCCTAATTTATTACATTAAGTCATTCTATATGATATTTAGGGTTTCTTTAGTTTACTCACCTCGACCAAGAGGAGCAATTAACATGACAACAAGGTTTACACTTGACTCCCATTACTATAAAATTGGTGTTGTATTCTTTCCAATATATTAAGATATTCATATATGGTTTGACTGAAATACTAATCCACGATACCCAATCCCTTAGAATAAGATTGATTTAACTAAGTAGCATATTTTTACAACTTACATATAAAAAAAGTATACTCAAGATTATAATACATGATATGACATAATTGCATTTTCCTTTTCAAATGTTTCCAAAATATACATTATTTATTACCAACCTCTCATATATGATTGAGTAAAGATCCTTGAAGAAACCCCAAGAAAAATATCTTGAAAAAATATCTTGTTCAAATTCCTTCCTAGTCCAAACACACTCGGGTTGAGTTTTGACTTGCTCATGCAAGTATAAGTTTGACATAGAATTTTCGGGGTTATGGGTTAGTCCAACATGTTGAAGGTCCAACCACGGACCTTGCAGCGGAAAAATGATCTTGCTTTATAACATTAGAAATCTCTAGCGAACACCATGACAAAGTTTAGGACTAATTTTGCACATGAAATCTCTACCTCTCATAAAGTCGGGTTTCATGTTGCTTTTGTATTGAATATACCCTCTCCTTGCCTTGGCGGGTTTACGAAGTTCTTGCACACTTGAAAAGTTTGTTTGGGCTTAGGTGGAACTTGCGAGTGCTTTTGCATTGGAAAATACGCCACAACTAAGCAAGACCCTTGCATGATTTTGAAAGTCAACGTGCAATTTGCAAGTTAAGTGCTTAAAAAGTGCACAAGAGTTTGAAAGTCATCGTACACTATGTTGAGAGCATTTCATTTTTAGGGTTCGAGGCACAATTTACATCTAAATTGTAAAGGTGTGAGAAGGCCTCAAGTCTAATTGATAAGGAGCATACTTTTGGGTTGGTTGTGCAAGTCGAGTCGATGAACAAAACATAAGAAAAATTGGGTTTGGAAAGGATCTATTTTCTATTTTTAGAGATAGTGTGCAAGGAGCACACACAATTTTGAAGGAGGATCAAAATACGAGCATGACACACATTGGCTATTTTGGAGGATCAACTATGAAGTGCTTTACATGGACACAGCCAAGAATAGATTTTTGGGGATTAGATAAGTGGTGAAGGGAAAGTCCCCACCCTTATAAATATGTATTGAACTGTGTAGTAGAGAGAGAGAGAGAGAGATATGTGTGAGAACTAGGTTATAGTGAGATTATGTTGCCAAATCTATGATACGTGCATGAGTATATACTATTATTATTGTAAGGAAGCTTCTATGTATTATTGAATTTAATATAATGGAGATTATGGACTGAATCAAGGTGTTATCATGGTTATAGTTTAGTATTGCATGCTTGATTTCATCATGGTTATCTTTTAAGTTGTTATTCTCTAGATCTAGATCTGAACATGCACTGTAGAATGATATATTAGTCATAGATCTGAATGCTTTAAGTCTTCATCATGCTAACATCCTACAAAAACAACCCTAAAGAGGGGCCTGGTACCTTTGTGCTTTGGGTGAGTGCTCAGTCTAGGTTGAGTGATGCCAAGTGTGCTAGGCTTGTATTGGTGAATTCTAGGCTGCATCATTGGTTCCATTTCAGGACCTCTTTTTCAGTTGTTTTTAGGATGGTTCATGATGAAGACATATCGGTTGACCTTAGCAAGTGTTGAGGAGTGGATACATGATCTAGAAGAAGAATACGCATGGTGGTTCAACACTGGATCTATGAGTTTAACACATGCGTGTGGGTGGAACAAAATATGTATGATAGTTTATATGAGAGAGCTTTTTCACTATCTTTCTAGTAGAATTGTATGAGTGGCTGATTGCTTATGCATCTAAGTGGAATTGGAGGTATCACACACTTGTCTGACGGATAGGAAGAATTTAGGCCCTTTATGATGCTGATCTGATTTGGACTCATTGTGGATATGTGGTTCCATGGTGTTTTGAATAGTTATATCTTGGAGTACTCAATTTCCACTTATTCATGCCCAGAGGTAGCTGAATTCTAGTTTTTATGATATCCAAGGGGAACTTACTTACAAGGCATTCCACTGGTGATCAAGATCTTGATGGTAACTTTGAATTTGGAGAGTAAACCGATGGCTAACTAAACCCCACCACGTGGGGGTAGGAGTAGGTTTGGTGAAAGATGGAAGACCTAGTGGTAGAAAGGAGAGAGAGGAAAGGTGGCTTAAGTATAATGAGGCGTGCAGAGGGAGGTAGAGAAGTAGTGGGAGGTTGTAGAAAATGGTGTTGTGGAGAAAGATAGTTTGGGAAGGAGTGGAAGTTCACGTAGAAGACGTGGAACCCGAGCCTCAGGAACTCCCCCATTTGGGAAAACATGATAGGGAACCCTCCTCGGCCTCACGTAGAAGTGCACAATAGAGAGATGACCAGGCCATGGGGTGCGCATGAATCCACACACAGAAACCTTGCCCTTGTGCTTGGTTTTCCAAGCATCTAGTACAAAAAATAGTCAACAAGCTAATTCAAGTAGTGGGAGAGTAGGAGTGAGTCTTATAAGAGGCACAACAATGATGGCAGCACAAATGAATTCATTGTTATATGGGAGTACCTTTTTGGGTGTATCATCACATAGAATTTAGGTGCATAGATTTTTGGACTATCTTTTAGGGAGTAGTAATCCTTCACAGACTATCGAGGTATAGTTTAGTTCTACTATTGGGACATAGGGAAGTACATCTTTTGGTCCGACCCCAACTATAGGTTTGGGATCAGGAGGCATAGGTAGCTCTAGTTCGGTGGATCTGGTGGTTCTGGAGGTAGAGGAAACACAGGAGGTTCTGGATCAGGTGGGAAAGGTCTGCACCAACCCCAGAATATTTACATGGAGATGTCTCTTCATCTTCTAGAGTATAGGGGCATAGAAGATGTTGTTGAACATGTGCATATGTGTGAAATATATGTGTGCACAAAAGGAATCATGACTTTTGAGCGTAGGGAAAGCCAATTTTCTACTACATTACAAGGGCGCACACACAGTTGGTATAGAAATTTTGACCCTGATCAGACTTGCGTAGACTATACAACTTTAAAAGATGCATTCCTTAAAGAGTTTCACATCCCTGAGTTTGAGCAGAAGAGTATAAGTGCACTCAAGGATATTAAGCAAGGCACTACTGAAAGTGTCTAGAGAGTATGATGCCCATTTTAAAACACTTGTTATCTAAGCTTTCTTATGATATACATGCAAGCCAACATGCACAATGGTTCGTTGGGGGCCTGATTACCCCTTTTAGGAGGGCATTATCACATAAGACATACATTGATCCATGTGAAAGCACTTGAAGCAGCCTTACACATGTTGAGGTAGTTGGAAGCATAGACATTGGGGTGAGCCCATTTTTAGAAGCACAAGATCATAGCTATGGAAAAATAGTTGGAGAAACTATCGAGCAAATTCAGCACATGAGATGCGCATAGGGATTTGGTGCACAGATTGTGAAGTAGAAGGTCACACAAAGGATAGTTTTCCTCATAGATTGTGCACTCATTGTTGTTGGATTGTGAGATATGCCATTTAAACCATGATGTTAGCTTTGCCCCATTATTACAACGTGATAAGGAAGAATGTTTCAAGCTACTGTAAAATCTGTAGGTCCATGACTCATGACATGGAAAGAAGACTTTCGGATTGATTGGTCGAGATCCATGATCTTTATAGATATTGGTGTATGATAGATAGAGTTTTAGATAAC
This sequence comes from Taxus wallichiana var. yunnanensis, assembly GCA_018340775.1. NCBI lineage: Eukaryota > Viridiplantae > Streptophyta > Pinopsida > Cupressales > Taxaceae > Taxus > Taxus wallichiana. The sequence continues at coordinate 1,052,034,642 of CM031239.1, forward strand.
TCTAAAGGAAAGAATGAGCATCAGGATCGGGATCACAATCAGGTGCGCTATATGATGGAATGAAGGGCATTTTGAAGGTGGTCATGGTAGAGGTCGAGGATACCATGGTGGATTTGAGAGGATGAGGCCATGGTGGTGGAAGAAGTGAGTTCCCTCATGGAACATGTTATACATGTGGATCTCTGACCACTATAGGTGTGAATGTCCTCAAAATATTACATGTTCTTTTTTGTGGAAAGAACCATAGCTATGAGGAGTGCCCGGACTTGTATGAGCATCTTAGTAAGCAACATAAACAAGAAAAAAAGGCACAGGATGGTTAGGATACAACGTTATGGAAAATCAAGTGGATGCCTAAGTTGGAAGTAGAGTTCGAGGCATTGCAAGTAAAGATCATGACCCACGTTGAGGTGGCACGTGCTAGAGAAGCATTACAATAGAAGCCTACCATCACTAAGGAGGAGGTTCTACATGCATGGTACCCAGATCCTACCCATCAGAAGGAGGTTTATCAAGGAAACCATGGAAGTTCTCAGGAATCTTTAGGGTGAGATACAATACTTAAAAGAGAAATCATGGAAGATGGAGAAAAAGAAAGAATTAGAGATGGTCCAAACTGATATAGATGACTTGAGAGAAGTGTGTAAAATTGTTGTGCCAAGAGAATATCATTCCATTGTTAGGGAATTGGTTAAAAGGAAAACACTCATGTGTAAGTGTTGAGACTGGATGGAAGATCCTGCATGCAAATCTTCCCCCTCATAGCCTAGATTATGATGACAAGGAAATCACTCTGAATGTTGTTGTGGATGGGTATTATTGAGTAATATATTGATTGATAGGTGTGGAAGTCAATGTTCTTACTTTAGATGCATGGGTACAAATGGGAAGACCCCATTGCAGCCATCCTCTAATGTATTGTTCATGGCTAATCGGACTAAGGCCACTCCCATCGGAGTTTTGAAAGATGCATCCATTACCATACAAGGAGCCAAGTTCACTTGGAGATTTTGAGGTTTTAGCATTGGAAAGAGTTAGATAGCTTCCCAGCTCTATTGGGGCATCCTTGGTGCTATGCAAATAATGTTGATCTTTGGTTCAACAAGGGTTATATCAGTTTTGAAAACAAGGAGGAAAGAGTTATTATCCCTTTAATAGATGGAAAAATATGCCCTATGTTGAGCCCTTAAGTGAAGAAGATCTGAATAGGATTTATGTATGCACCATCCGAGATCTAGAGATGCTTGAGCCAACTAAAGAAGGAATAATTTAGTGGGAGGATGCACATAGTCTATTAGATACTACAAGTGTTGCTTGTGATAATTGGGCTCATAGCACTTATGAGTTGGTAGGGCATGAAGTAAAGAGCATATTTCCTAGAGGAAAAAAACCATGTTATGTCAGGAGGATAGGTAATAAATTGGTACCTTGTTACACACTGAGAGAAGGAGATCTATGGTATTCCTGTGCCATGGAGGAACAATGGATAGACCCATTGGAAAGAAGAAATATGCTAGCATATACACTACGTGGGACAACAACATGTTGGTGGGTGGCCCACAAGGATAATCTTGTAGGATGGAATGAAATTAGGATTCTCTTGCTACTAGGTTCTTCAGGAGCAATGCACCTACTCAAATATGCACTTATCATGGTAATCAACCTATTTAACACCACGTTTAGAAGTGTGAGAGACTCTGGATAGAGGGGCAGGAAGCTTTACCACCTTCGCTATGGGTGCACAAGTTTTATTCCACTTTACAAGGATGTGCGCGTGTGCTGTATGTATATGTAGAACTCCATAGAGAGACTAGAAATTGGTAGGATTTAATTGTAGGAATGGCCTAGATGTTTGACTTCTTCTCTACAAAGCCTCCAGTGGAAGAAGCATTAAAAGTCATAAAGTGCTTAACTATGGGAGATAGTGCCAAGGCTGAAGAACTCCTTCAAGAGTTATTGGATGAAGGAAACTCAGGAGCATGTCTTGTTGAGAGAAAAGAGGCCGATGCCACACTACTTCAATGTGCTTTCCTTGAGAAAGAAAAAGGAAAAATGGTCTACTTAGTGGATGATGAAGAAGTAGAAAATATGGATGTAAACCATTCAACAGGTAGGTGTGAGGTGTTGGATAGTGTAGATAAGACCACCACACGTGCCTATCATGAACCTATGAAGACAAAGAAGGTGAATATTGGATCAGATGTTGAGCCTAAGGAAGCCATAATTGGAGACTATTGGTAGACTTTGAAGTGGAAAAAATCATAGAGTTACTAAGGGATTATTAGGACTTATTCCCTAGGGGTACCATGAACTTAAAGGTGCATGCATGAATCATTAGGGGAGATGAAGATAAAGCTTAAAGAGGGTGTGTGCCTAGTTAGAAAGAGACCCTAGGATGAACCCCAACTTGTGTGAAAAGGTCAAAGAAGAGATTGAAAAAATGTTGAAGTCTGGGATTATCAAGCCCCTTGATGAGTCAGAATGGGTTAGTCAATGGTGATCAGTATCAAGAAGGATGGATGGATTAGGATTTGTGTGGACTACAGGGAGCTGAATGTTGCATGTGTGACTGATCCCTTTCCTATGCCATTCATTGAGGAAATACTAGAAGGTGTTGCAGGGTGTGAAATCTATTCATTTATAGATGGGTTCTCTGGGTATCATCAGGTTAGGATTTCCAGGAGGATCAAGAAAAGACTACTTTTACTATTGAATGGGGTAGCTTCACCTATATTGTAATGCCTTTTGGTCTGAAAAATGTGCCTGTTGTATTTTTGCATGCATAGTTGTTCAAGCATTCAAGGAATTTATTCACAACTTCTTACAGGTTTATTTGGATGATTGGATGGTGTATGGATTAGTTAAGGATCATTGTGACAATATGTGCTTAATGTTTGAAAGATGTAGATAGTTGAGTATCTCTTTGAACATCAAGAAGTGCATATTTTCTACACCATTTGGAATATTGTTAGGACACATAATCTGCAAGGAAGGTTTGTTGGTTGATCCAGCCAAGGTTGTAGTCATTATAGGCCTAAGAGAGCCTACCAGTCAGAGTGAGTGTGCATGGATTTTTGGGTCATACAGGATATTATAGAAATTTTATCAAAGGATATGCCAAATTTTCACACCATTGGAGGAGTTACTTGAAAGGGAAAGGTATGTTCTACTAGGGAGAACCACAACAATGTGCATTTGAGACATTAAAGGAAAAACTTACTACCATGCCTATTCTACATTTTCCTTCATGGGACCAACCATTTCATGTACATGTTGATGCCTCTGGCATGACCATTGGCATGGTGTTGGCTCAACCTAGAGAAGGTATTATAGATCATCCTATCTATTTTGCTAGTAGAAAGATGACTCTGCAGAAACAAAATTACACAACTACAAAGCGTGAAGCTTTGTCAATGATCTATGCTACATAAATTTTGATAGTACCTACTAGCTACACCATTCATCTTTTATATAGATCACATGGCATTGAAGTATTTGGTAAACAAGCCCATTCTACAAGGGCACATATGTAGATGGGTACTCTTATTTCAAGAATTTGATTTCACAGTTGTGGTAAAACTAGGGAAAAGTAATTCTGGACCAGACCATTTATCCAGAATATAGTCAGGAGAAGAAGCACAAGAAATTGAAGATACCATGCCAGATGCATAGTTATACAGGTTACAATGAGTGCCATCAGAACTAGAGGACATTGTTGTCTTTCTATGAATAGGTATGGCACTAGAAGGAATGAAATCCTTGGAGAAGAAACAACTTGCTATATACATACATACCCCCTATATGTTGATTAGTGGTGACCTATACAAATTAGGTGGGATGAAGTATTACCATTGTGTATTGGAACATGAGCACACAGATATTATGGAAGAAGCTCATGGTGGTATTGCAGGTGGCCACTATGTAGGTGATGCCACTTGCGCATGCAAGATTCTACTCATTGGATTATGGTGGGAGACCCTGTATAAAGATTGTAAGGAATTTTGTAAGGCTTGTGATCATTGTCAATGTCTTGGGAAACTAGGTCAATGAGATGAAATGCCTCTAAGACCTATTACTAGTGCAAAACCATTTGAGAAATGGGCTATAGATTTTGTGGGTCCTATTTCACACCATTACATGTAGAACTGGATCATGCTACATCATAACTTACATAGATTATCTGACAAGGTGGGCAGAAGCAACACCTACAAAGGATTGTATACAATGGCTACAACAGCCAGGTTTCTTTGGGAAAATATTATTACAAGGTATGGATGTCCTTTAAGTTTGACCAGTGATAGGGGCACACATTTTCTTAATGAGACAATCAAAATTTTATTGGATGAATTCATGATTGCACACCATAAGACTACACCCTATCATCCTCAGGAAAATGGAACTATTGAGGCTTTCAACAAAATTTTGAGCTAGACATTGACAAAAATATGTGATGTTGGAAGAAAGGATTGGGATGATAAAGTATCTGTAGTACTTTGGGCATATCGAACAACATATAAAAGGTTGAACAAAGCCACACCATTTCAGTTAGTGTTTTGCATAGAAGTAGTTCTTCCTATGGAATTTATGTTACCTTCTTTTGCATATTGCATGCATTGGAGGTCTAGCTGATGAGAAAGCATTAGAAGAATGGATTGAAAAGTTAATCAAGTTGGATGAGTGATGAGCCATAGCACGTTGGAGTAAAAAAAAAGAGAAGGCCAGGAAGAAAGCATGGCATGACAGGCACATCAGGGATAAAAAGCTTGAGATAGGACAGATGGTGCTCCTTTATGATTCTAAATTTTTGTGCCATCAGGAAAACTCAAGGTACATTGGTTGGGGCCGTATGTTATCACTCACATACTCGAAATAGGTGCTTGTCAATTAGAGGCACTTGATGGAATACGGTTACCCAGTTACTTCAATGGGAGTAGGTTGAAGCCCTACTATAAATAAGTCTTCTTGGTGTTTGTAATAAGGCAGTGTTGCCATTTAGATTAGGTTTTCAATTCTACATTTCCTTAATGTGTTTCTTTCTTTGTTGCTATGCTTTGTCAATTTAGTTGGTGTGTTTTGTAATAATAAGCATGTTTTACGTGCTAGAAGCTAATTACTATTTGAAGAATTTTTTTATATGCAGAGGACTACACATACCCTTAGTGTGGGGTAGGTTATTGATATCTAGGTACATGACTGATGAAAATAAGTACACATGAAAGGAACTATCTACGGGTGCTATTCAAGTTGGAGAATTGAAAAAAAAAAGATTGATTCTTCTAGACACAAGGACCATAGAGAGAGAGAGGAATGAAGAAACAAGTATAATGAGGTGAGGTAAGTAGAGGCGGGAAGACTACTAGTGGAAGGTGCTAGTGATGAGGTACTCAGGTGCATGGAAGTGCACTTGAAGAGAAGTCTGCAGCCAAAAGGTAGAAGGGTGCTAGAAGGTTATAGCTTGGGTGTGAAGATGTACCATGTGGAAAGAATGAAAATGGTCGATTAATGAGAGGATTGTTGGTAGGTGGAGGAGCAATAAATGCACTAAATTTTTGAAATTCTATATAAGGATGGGATGTGAGTTCATTTTTACCATTGCAATTGAGAGAATTTGAAAAGGGTTAAGTGTGAAATGAGCCAAGTGAGAAATCATGTGTTGAGGTGTGAAGAGTGTGAAACTAGATGTGGAGAGAAGGGTTGTGCATAGGAGAAGCTTGTGTTCCCATAGGTGAAGGGTTTGAGAGAAGAAGACATTCATTAAAATGAGCTAGGGCATGTGATTTCCACTAGGGCATGGAGATTTAAACTAGGGTTTTGACTTGCTTGATTATAGAGGGAAGAAAAAGAGATATTTTTCAAATGGCACCGAAGAAAGCACCTGTAGCAGGAGAAAAGGGAAGAAGAAGGTTGAAGTGGAAGAAGAAATTTCTCCCGAGAGTAATTTCTTAGAAATGTAGTATCCTAGAGGGCATGATTGTGGGACAAGAATGGGATTCCCATATCCATCAATGTAAAATCAATGATTACAACCATCGAACATAGATAATAAGAAGGAGCTCGATGTTGTTGAGCAAAAAAATGAACAAGCATGCACAACAAGAGGATATATATGTGTATATGATGACATGGGTGAGAAGTTGTTAAAGCAAAATGGAGTCTACCAGTTGTATGAGCTGCCATACTTTGGAAAGTATGAACCATTGTATCGGTGGTTGATGAGAAGAGTCCATGAGGACTTCTTCTACTTTGCAGGATGGAGGGTAATCACAAACTGCTTTGATTTCAATAGTGATAGGACTAAGGGCCTTAGGGTTGGATCTGGATAGTGATTTAACTGATAAGGCCACAATCTTGGAGACAAGGAAAGAGATGGGGTATACTAAAGGTCCGCATGGCATGGACATTGACAAATGAAAAAAAGTACCCAGTAGTGTAGGAAGCTGCACATCTTGTAACAAAGTTGAATGACCAAGGAAGATGGTCACGTAGGTAAACACAATGTGGTTACACGTCACAAAGAAGATGTCTCAAGGAGTGGTCTACAATATTGTAGATCACATAGCAAAGACAATCATTGAAGAAGCATGGATCAGGTGATAGAATAAGTTTTGGTGTTGTGTTATTGTCTTTAGTATTTATGGAGATTGGGGTGCCTGATGGGCCAAAGGAGAAGATTTGGGAGTACCCCATGGAACACAAGTCACCTGTGGAAAGATTTGGCAAGTACTTGTGTGATGGATCAATGAGTGGACCATTCAAGTGAGGGTGGAGATGTGGTATGATAGACTCACATGGCATTTGAAGAAGAGTGGTGCATACCCAAGGATTTTCCTTCGGTGGTGGGTAAGGTAGTTAGTTTGTAGTCTACCAACATTTTTACATCACACGTGATTTGTGATGAAGGATGGGGCTTGGAGCCCATGGTGAAAAACTACCATATGCCTTCACAACAAGATATTTCTAGGCATTAGTTCATTGGTTTTTTAGATGTGCCACCTAACCTTCAATGCAGACAAGGTAGATTGTGACTACCACACTCTGAGAAAGAAATATGTATATCCAGGGTGGAATGCCTACATTGAAAGGCTTATTTCAGATATTATAAGCATGAAGCCTGTAAGCTTGGTAGTTGGGGACACAGAGCAGTGCTTGTGTACCTGCAACTCAAACCCAAGCTGGAGAACACTAAGTATGTGGAGAATGAGTTTTGCACTCCTAGGGGCCACCAAAGGTAAGCATACAATGGAAAATGTTCCAACACCTAAGCCCATAGAAACAATTCAAGTAGATGATGAAGAAGAAGAGCATGAAGATAGTGGTGGTTTGGAACATAGAGGTAGAAGACAACCTCCAAATAAGGAAGAAGTTGAGTGCAACTACACCACCTCAGCCACAAGAAGGAGATGATGAGGACTTGGATAGTCAAGGAGAGCATCATTTCAAAAGAGTATTTAGGAGAACAAGGACCCAAGGTGCTACTCCACAAATAGTGCATAGATCACCTCGACTCTCTCCATAGAAGGAGACAACTGAGAAAAGAAGAAGGAAATTGAAGTTGAATGAGGAAGTGGAAGAGTCTGAGGAAAGTGCCCAATTCTCCTACACCTCCAGAGAATGTGGAAGAACAAAAAGATGAAGAAATGAAGGATGGAGAAGAGGGAGAAAAAGGAGGACAGATGAGACAACAACCGAGACTACTCAGGACACAACAACACAAGTTCCAAATCTTGAAGCCCAAGTTCCTAAGCAGCCTAGATCAAGAAGAACAAGTGGGGAATATATTCCACCAGCCATGGGCTATGCCGAGGACACAGGTAAAATTTTCATGCACCCATTTCAAAGCACAATGACACAAAAGGAGTTGTATGGCTGGGAGTTGATGGATGAAGATATGACAACATGTGTGCACAAGGAAGCAATTGTCATGGTCGATGCACACACACATGGATGAACCAGAATTTTGATGTGTGTGAGGAGTCATGTGTATCAAGGAGGTTGAAAAAGACACCTCTTAGCTAGACACACATAAATAGTAAAGCCCTTGTATTATGTCAGATGAACAAGTGAGCAATGCTTTGGTGAAAGTCTCGACAGAAGTGGCATGATGGAATATGGATAAAGCTGCAACAATTAGGGCGTTAAGGGAGGAGATCAAGACTAAGGATGAGGAAATAGCATGCCTAAAGTAGGAAAAATATTTGGCAAAAGAAGAATGTTGTTTTTATCAACATGGCAGAGGAGATTGGGGACAATGTCATGAAGGCTAGGCCACACTTAGAGCCAAAGGTACCCAAGATGTTTCCTTGGAAATACATTATGTAAGTACATTGGTGGACTTAGTGCTTGAAGATGAACCTCTGTGCATGCAGAACCAAAAGGATCCAACACAAGAAGTAGAGTGGGAAAAGGCTTCAGTGATGTGGAAGATTGCATCATATGAAGGGTTGCTTCAGAGCTTGTAGGAGGAACTAAAGAAGGAAGATCAAGCGTTGAATATTTATACAAGTGCCAAGAAGTCGTTATAAGGACCAGGACCATTTTGGAAGACAATGAGGTCTGAAGGCCATGAAAGATGAGACATTGGGCCACATAAATGATTAGCACTTGTTAAGAAGAAGTGTGAGGCCCTTACAACAGCAGCTCAAGAACCACACAAGGAAAGGTTGGATGAGCTTGGGAAACTCATCACTCAAAAGATGGACTTGTTAGAAGGGAGAATGATTGCATGTCCAACATTGTGTTGGTCTTACAGAATGAGAAAGGAGAGATTGCAAGGGATGAATTAGAGTCAATTGCAGTGGATATTCAGAGAAGGAAGAGGCCATGCTCAATGATTGGTAGACCTTAGAGGTGGAGATAAAAGAAGAATATCCCAAATTGATTATTTAGGTTGAAGCAGAAGATACTGTAGGGTAAAGACATTATTCTTTTATTCATCAAAATTATTTCTATTCTTCTATTCATATTCTTTGATTCATTTTTGAGACAACCATTTCGGGGTGGAAATGAAACTAGTGTGGGGTAATGTTGATTAGTCAGAATCTGGCACTTAGTGAAGAAAATATAGAAGGTTTTCATGTGGGAAAAAGAGCACATTCAAAGGTGTGAGAAGTATAGAAAGGATCACACGTGAAGAAGAATAGAAATAGGTTTGGGACTTAGCCATTTTCATGATGAGGATCTATTTTTGGAGATAGTGTGTGGAGCACACAAACCGGTCAAAGACTTACATGACACACATTGGCTATTTTTGGAGGATCAGCTATGAAGCGCTTTGCATGGACACATAGGATGAGAATAGATCTACTACTTTGTAGTTAACTAAAAGTAGTCTATTGTTAGCGCACTTGCATGTGTGGCTATTTTTGTAATGACGTGTGGCTAATAATAGCATGTGACCTATTTTGGGATTAGATAAGTGGTGAAGGGAAAGTCCCCACCCTTATAAATATGTATTGAACTATGTAGAGAGAGAGATATAGAGAGTGAGAACTATGTTATAGTGAGATTATGTTGCCAAATCTGATACATGCACGCATGAGCGTATACTACTATTATTGTAAGGAAGCTTATGTGTATTATTGAATTTAATATAATGAAGATTATGGACTGAATCAAAGTGTTATCATGTTATATATTGGTTTTTATTTAGTGTGATATCAGATTCAATATGTTTATTATAGGAATTTAATTAGTGTAATATCATATTCCAATATTTACACTATTCCATACAAGTAAGTTCCTAATTCTATATTGAGTTTATGAGAATGGGAATATGCCCATTCTCAACACACTCATAATACAACTATGTTCCTAATTCTTTTTATGTGTATCTGCTTTATCTCATTTTTTTGTATGATTCCTATATGAGGCATTTTGATCCCTTTTGAAAAATAAAACAATGTGATATGGGTACATGTTGTATGAAATAATAAGCAACTATTGAGTCTATGAGAATGGACATATGCCCATTCTCATCACACTCATGGTACAAGTATGTTCCTAATTCTTTTTATGTGTATCAACTTTATATTTATTCTTCTTCTATAATTCATATATGAGGGATTTTGACCTATGCACATAGCTTTAGGAAAAGACCATATAATTTTGTGGTTGTAATGAATGCATAAATCAAGACTAATTCCTAGAAAAATACAAATCATTAATCTTTTCAAATGAATTCCTTGTAAATCACATCCAATTCCCTTTAAATCATAAGATCCAGCTCCCTGTAAACTTACTTAGAGCATAATTAAAGATTTTTTTCAAATTAAATAAATTGCATGGTGGAAATCATATTATTAATAATACATTAATAAGATTCAAGAGTTCCATAAGCATCACAATGTTTTATAGAATAATATTATGGAAAAATCTTCCAAAGTAATATAATACCCAATATTTCATTTAATTATCAAATAATAGTACAAATGTAAAGTTTTATAGGACCAAGGTTTGGAATAATTTTTTTTTAAAAACCCACATCCTGGGCCAAGATTATTTCACATACAAATTTATGAACTTAAATAGTTTCCCAAGTCAACATTCATTATCTTATTCAAGTAGTTCAAGGTATGATTTAATGGCCACATGTCCTTTATCGAGTATCTTTATGGATCCACTTTGCTATTTTTTTGGTGTCCATGCCTAGATGATGCTATCCACATTGATATCTGCTTTAAGTTCATTTGAGATGGTCCAAATTTTATTTGGCTTTAAACAATCCCGATACAATGTTTTACCTTCTCCTCTCCCTGCAGGTTTCTAATATTGAAATCTCATCTTTTTAATTACATCATTGCCTTCATGTTGAAGGAAAATATCCCCATATGCTCTCCCCATCCATATATTTTCATTATCATTTACCGTCTGTATAAGTTGCATTTGTCCCTAAACACATCCTTGATATGGATGAATTCTTGTTTAGATCTTCCAAAAATAGGCCCAACGTAAATATCATTATTACTTAGGATATGTTGAATAATGTAGTATTCTTTGTGAATATGTGTGGCTCATGTTATTGTTGAGTTGTGGAGCTCAATTACTTCCGATTAACATGTAATATGAAACTTGCTAGAAAACAAAATAACCAACATCGGTTATAAAGGGACCGACATCAGTCACCTATGATTGGCATCGATCGGGAAAGGAGGAACCAACATTGGTTAGGGCTAATGAGCGTCGGTTACATCCGTAGGAGTGTTTTATTTAACTCTCGAGAATTAGATCTATTTTTAGTATTAAGATAGATCTATTGATTATAATTACATGGCTAAGTGCCTTAAGTTTATATACGCCTATATAAACATGAAAGCTAGGGTTTATAAGTAAGAATTAAAAAGAACTTGCAAAAGTTGATGATTATTGTGAGAGAGAGAATTTTTAGAGAAGAAGCAAAAACTTGAGTGAAAGAAAGTCTTGCACATCGAGAGGTGTGGAAGATTGTAAATATTCATTGTATATCTTGTCAAGCTTTTGGATAATAAATTGGCTTGTTTCTTGGTGGACGTAGCCCACACTAGGTGAACCACCTTAAATACGGTGTTGATTTATATCTCTTGTTTTGTATAATTCTTTCAGCGAGAATATCCGCTTTCATTGCATGTATGTTTAGATCGATATATTAGCTCTACAACCTTGTGCTAACCCTAAAAGCTGGTATCAAAGATTTGTTTGAGGGTTTTTGTTAGGTTAATTTATGCATTATATTACCTTAAATATTTAATTATTTAATAAGGTAATTAGTTTATATATTGTTATAAACTTTATAACAATATTTGTCATATTATTGCATAGGTTATATTGTTATGTAGTTGTAACAATTATTATTTGTTTGTATTTATTATTTGCTTCCGAATGTATTTTGGAAGTTGTGATTTTGGTTGTACCTGTGCAACCCATTTATTTGTTTGTATATTTCTTGTCTAATATGTATAAATATTGCAACACTCCATTGTAATGGTTGATTAATTTCACATTAATAAAATATACAGGCTTCCATCCCTATTTGTGAAATTACATTTGGTGTCAGAGTAGGTTGAAGGATATTGGAGGATTGCAGTAGAGTTTGAGGAGCATTAGAGAAGCTTGTGCAAGAAAAGGAGAGCCAAAGTTGCCTCTGCAACTTCCCAACCCCATCCCATGTAATACCATCATCAAATTCCTCAAAACCGCCATCAAATTCATCAAAACTGCCTTTATTCATTGCAATTAAGGTTGAGGAGGATTGAATACACCAAGGAAGAGATTACAAGCTCAAAGGAAGGAAGAAAATTGATCTAAGGCACCATACACACTCAAAACTGCCTTCATTCTTGCCAAAACTGCCTGTCATTTTTCTCTTTGTTGGAATTTTTGCTCAAAACCACCTTTCCCAAACCGTGGTTTTTTAAAGAGGTATGGTTTTACAGTTTGGAAGTGTTTAATTACAATTTGTCTTTATATATACTGTTTAGATTAACCATCCAAGTGGCTAGCATAAATTTTGTAAGACACTTCCCATGAAGAGAGGACAAGGGGTCAAATCCCCCTCCCTCACTCACTACCAAATTTGGCGGAAAATTTAGTGAAACGCTAGCTTTAGCGGGAAATTCAAATTTAGTTATAACTAACTAAATTTAGCAAGAAAAACCCTATTTTAGGGAATTTGTTTTCCTCCACTAAGCATATTTTTACATTTTGAGCATATTTTGCCAAAGGAGAGATGCCTAAAAACTTCATTTTGAGCTAGTTGTTTACGGTTTTTGCTCGCAAGCAGTCGTATTGGGCTCCGAGCCCTAGTGCCATGCAAAACAATTTTTTTCCTACCATTCAATTTTTCTAAATTTTTGAATGTAATTGTATGCTTCATCATATTGTACCAATTTTCAGGTTTTCATAGTCAACCAAAATATTGTAAATCGCCTAAAGTAAAGTAGCAGAAAATTATAATACAAAACAATAAAAATTGGTTCGTAACACTCACGAGATCTAGATCTCATTCGCGATTCAATATATACAATGCATCTCGGGAAGCACTTATGGGTAAAGCCATCACAACTACTACTACACTTAACACCTAATATAGCTGCAACAATTTCGTCATCTGGGCATCGACCCTTTAAATCGACGAGGGAGTAATAAGGTCCAATGCACACACTATGAGCCATCCCATCCATCTGTGAATGATTACACGACATAAATCTAGACTGAGAAATTATCCAAGTATATAGTGAAGTTATGCACGCATGTATGAGGATATTTCTTTGAGTAGTCAATAATCACATATACCCCTTTCAAGTACTATCTTGGTACCACATATGAATTCTTTCACATACGTTAACGCCTCTTTCACGTGCAGAGATGGGTATATCAAAAGGGTGAGCTTCTTCCACGTACCACCGGGTATATCGAGAAGGGTGCATATATAGAAAGGTTCGATATATCAGACTGATGGTATATAGATTGGGAGACCTTATACTTGGAGTGATAAGATCCAAACCCTGTTAGTGATTTCTACAAAATGGGCACCAATGCCCCCAAATTTTTTCTTCAGATTCACAACTACTTAGAGGAAACAACTATGCTACATGGAAGACAAAAATTAAGACACAACTTGAGTTTGAAGAAATCTGGCCTGTTGTGAATGGTACTTTGACTAGATCAACTACTGATACAACACAACGAGAGACAATTTGATAGAGCAGATCAGAAAGCTAAACTCATCATCTTGTTTGGAGTGTTTCGACGATGTGCAACCCCACATTCAGATGCCATAACAACCAAAGAAGCGGGATAAGTTGAGCATAGTATACTGAGGTCAAGAACAAGAATGTTATACTGAATTTATAGAGTCAGTTACACACATTGAAGTTCAAACATAATGAGAAAATTAAAGCTTTCTTAAGAAGAGTTACAGAGTTGAGGCTTCACTTCTAGCCACGGAGAAGTAGTCTCGAGATGATTCTCTCGTTCCCATTGTTTCGAGAGCACTCCCTCTTCTTACCACATTTTTGTTACAACACTAAATGTGTCGATACTGATAGTTAGTTTTGAAAATTGGTAAACTTACTTGCAATAAGAGGAAGCCATACATAATAAGGATGATGAAGAGGAGTAGGCACTTTCTTCACATCAAAAATGGAAAGGAAAAGGTAAAGGAAAACCTAATTCCTATCAAAAATTCCAAAATAAAAATTAGTATCAAGGGATAGACAACGAAGAAGCAATGTCCAATCGAAAAGAGGACATGACCTAAAATATTGTTGGTATAATACTTACAATAAAGGTTCATCAAGAAACTTTGGACCTCCAAAAAATCTCACAAGGGACATTATAACTATAATCAAGGGTAGAAAAAGGGGAAGCTGGAAAAGAAGACCCCATCAACAAGGAAATATTATTGAGCAACAAGAATAATCAAACAATGAAGACTACTTGTTCACTTTGCTTCGATCAAGTGAACCATCCATGTCATCTAGTGATGTTTGGTATGTTGATTGGGGCCACAATCGACACAAAATCATGAATGGCCATAGAGAACTGGTTTATTTCAATGAGGGACACACCTTCGAAAAACCATGTTTCATTGGGTGATGATTCTTTATATTTAGTTTAGGGGATTGAGAACATTTCTCTACCCCTTGGTTCATGCAATTGCAAACTATTAGATGTCTTATATGTCCCTAGGTTGACAAAGAATCTACTTTCAATCGATCAACTCCTTGCTCACAATCTAAAAATTGACTTTGATAGTCATTCCGTAAGAAAATGTGTTTGATTGAGATAAATCATGAGGCTTAAAAATAGTTGTGAAAGCCTCTAATGTGGGACGCATGTTTCAAACTTGATTTTGTCCACGAGAGATGATGAGGCACTTTTGGCTAAGAAATCTACCTCAACATAATTATGGCATCGAGACTTGGTCATGTAAGTTTCAAGTATTTTAAGACACTTCACTTGACGTAATATGGTACATGGGCTACCATCTCTTCGGAAAAAAGGATACAGACAAGTGTCCTCCATTATAAGGAAAACAAAAGAGATTCGTTAAAATCAAAGAGTACATATATGCACATAAAATTACATGCTATATCAATGTCGGGAAAATAGTTACAAAATTAATGGAGTGATGATTCAAAATCCTTTACAAGAAGGTGTTGAGCTCCCAAAAAACCCATTCAAAAAGTATATATTTGTAGCTTAGATAGCCTTACTTATCTTTCCTTGCATTTTAATGCTTCCCCTTCTTTCGTGCATGTTTAATATTTCGAATGCTAGGGATCATTATGAGATACTTTTGAGTAAGAAAAAAATCACCACCTTGCCTAGGGCGATGGTAGGAAAAACCACCACCTCTGTGTAAAGGTGACGGTCCCGATCATTTTTTTCAGAATCTTCATGCGAGAAATCGCATGCAACTTCATTCACTTAAGTTTATTTTTGAGCACATCCGTGAGCCAATTTCTGCTGAAAAAAATAGCTTCGTTTGTAGTTCTCCATGTTCCTTCTATTTTTAAATAGATTTACATGATTATAACTACCTCTTCATTGCCTTCAGCACAAAGTAACCTTTTATCCTCCATTCCTATATATTCCATGCTTGTATTCAAGCAAAAGGCGTGAGATTATTGTCCATCTTGCATTGTTGTGTATCCCATAATTTTGTAGGAATTTTTTTCATAGCCAAGCTCATATCTCTTGTGCTATCTCCCTTCTACTTGCATTGAATAGGTTTGAAGGAGAAGTTTGAGAAAGTCTGCCATTGCTCAAGCATGTAATCCTCTTGTTTTGTTCTTTGCATTCCCAATCCTTTGGACTTACAATGAACAATTAGAAAAAGAAAGGAAAAAAATTGAGGGCACAAATAATACCAAGGATTTGCTTAAGGTTCTTACTCTTCCAGGTTGGAGTTGTGTATTTGATTTCTTCATTTATCAAATGTCAATTATGAATTATTAATTTTAAATTCCATATCAAATAGAGTAGAAATTGATGTATTTTCATTTGACCTAAGTAGTTAGTTAATTTCCAAGAGGGTTTGAATCTTTCATAGGGGATAAAAGGATTCGGATCCTCTTCTTCCCATCCCTATGGATTGAAGGAGAGAATATCTATAATGAAGAGTTGTCTACACATCATATATCATTTGGAAAAGTGTGTGTTTTAAGTTATTTTAATTTCAATACATTTTGAAGCCAATACACTTCAAAAAACCATGGAACCAATAACACGAGGGTTATCTAAATATTTAGTTTTAGTGTAGAAATGATTTGATTATTTAGAATAGAAGTAAAAAAATTGTTGTTTGTGATTGTAATGTTTATTTTGTGATTCATTTAGATTAGTTTCCTTCTTAGGTTAGTAATAGATTGTTTATTTCATTCAATTTACATGGACACTTCAAATTAGTTTAGTGCTTAGATCCAAGTTAGGTACAAAACCATGAGGGAATTTATTTTAAAGCCTGTTCATGCCTCTAAATCTCCCCATTGATTTTCAACTAGATGCTACTTGTGAGATCACACTACTAGGTCTTAGTCATTGATCCTCCATAGTTAGCCCACACATTCGAACATCGGTTGCTTGGGCATGACCATCTCGGGGTCGAAAAGCGGTTGAATATCACGTGTTCATTTTCATTCTCGTATAAGTACATATTGAGCTCATGGTCATCTTGATCTGGTTCATACTAATCTTTGTGGTCACGATGAAATGTAATCAAGTCATTCTAGATTTCATTATTCCTTCATGCTTACTATATGTTGACAACTATTCAAGGAAAATGTGGATTTTTTTGTCTTGGCAAGAAAAGTGAAGCTTTTGAAACTTTCAAAAGTTTAAAGTAGAAGTTGAGAATGAAACCAATCACATCTTAACTCTCTACTCGTATTGAGGGGGAATTCACTAGAAATGAGTTCAAATACTACCTACAAACTCAAGGATTTTTGGATAAAAATGCCTCCTCCACACACACCGCAACAAAATGGTTTTTGTTGAGAGAAGAAATCATACTATCATGGAAATGGTGCGATGCATGATCGATGACTTTGGACTGCAAAGACATTTAAGGAAGAAGCAAAATACAATAGTGTATTTTTTGAACAAAGTGCCCATAGTTTCTCTTGATGGAGTAACACCACAAGAAGCATGGTCAAAGTGGAAACCATCTATTGCACACCTTAGAGTATTTGGGTGAACAAAGCAAACATGTAAATACTTAAGTTTAAACAAAAATAATTGGACATGAAGTCACAAAAATCATCTTCATTGGGTAAAATTGAAGAGAATCTTGGGTACATATTAATGGATCTTAAGACCAAAAAAGTATACACTAGCGAGAGATGTTGAGTTTTTCAAGAAGAAGGAAGTAGAGAATCCTCCTCTAGACTCACCAGATGTATATTTTCACTGGTTGTAAAACTTGAAGTCAATGATGTTCCCTTCTAAGATGAAAGTGATGATGGGGATGATGGTGTTGATTAGATAGAACCACGACCCATAGGAAGCTGTTCAACGTATGCCCAAGTGGTGTACTAACACATTACGAGATGCAAGAATGAATGCTCCACATGGATACATCCACCCTGGACCATGAACTCACGATAAAAAAGCAAGAGAAAAGTTAACTTTGCTTTGATGAGTAGAGTTATTGAATATGATGAGCCCTCTACAGTCCAGGAAGCCCTACAGTCAAAATCTTGGAAAGATGCCATGGATTTTGAATATCAATCAGTGATGAAGAATAACACTTAAGAGCTTTCGATCTTCCACGAAATGCCATCAAGAAAGAAACCATTGGATGATAGATGGATATTTAAAACAA
Source organism: Taxus wallichiana var. yunnanensis (assembly GCA_018340775.1). Classification (NCBI taxonomy): domain Eukaryota; kingdom Viridiplantae; phylum Streptophyta; class Pinopsida; order Cupressales; family Taxaceae; genus Taxus; species Taxus wallichiana. The sequence goes on from CM031239.1 coordinate 1,052,052,442, forward strand.
AGTACAAAGCAGATGGGACAATGGAAAAGTATAAAGCGAGACTAGTAGCAAAGGGGTATGCACAAAAAGAAGGCATAGACTATGAGGAGACATTTTCTCCCATAGCTAAGATCAAAGCGATCAATCGAATGATCTTTGATTCTAACTGCAGTTTGGTTGGAAAGTCCATCAAATGGATGTAAAAAGTGCCTTCCTAAATGGATATTTACAAGAAGAAGTCTACATGACTCAACTGAGGGATATGTAGTATTGGTCAAGAAGCAAAAGTATGTGCAGACTCAAGAAATATCTACGTATGGCCTTAAACAAGCACCATGGGCATGGTACATCAAGATTGATGAGCATCTCATACAACATGGATTTGTTAGAAATCCATACGATCCCAATATTTACCTCAAAAAAGAAGGGGAGATTGTGATTTTTGTTGTCTATGTCAACGATCTAGTCATCATTGGTAGTTTAGTGAAGATGATCGATGTAATGAAGAAATATCTTAATCGATTGTTTGACATGATGTGGATCTCGGGATGATGCATTATTGTCTTGGATTGGAAGTATGATAGAAAGAGAATCACATCTTTGTTTCTTAGATGAAATATACCAAGAAAAGCTTGAAAATTTAGGATGATGGATTGCACACCAATTGTTACACCTATGGAGAACAGATTAGCAATTATCTCATTTAGATCCATCTCCTAAGGTAAATGCCACTCTCTATCGGTAGTTGATTGGGAGTCTCATTTACTTGACCTACACTAGACTAGAGATATCTTTTTGAAGTAAGCTATCTATCCAAGTTCATGCAGGAACCCAAAGTTTGTCATTGGAAAGCAGCAAGGCACATCTTGAGGTATCTCAAAGGATCGGTGGATCTTGGTCTAGAATACAAAAAGAATGAAACTTCTTATTCTTGTCAAGATATTCGGATTGGATCATGTAGGTAACATTGATGATAGAAAATCCACTTCAGGATTTGTGTTCTTTATGGGATCTAGACCAATATCATGGGGAAGTAAGAAACAACACTTTGTTTCTCATTCTTCCACAAAAGCCAAGTATCATTCTGTAGGAGAAGTTATATCGTGAAGAGATTTGGCTGTGGATACTAGAAGGACTTGGAATACCACAAGAAAAATGAATCACCATGTATGTTGACAATGAAGGTGTTCTCAAACTTGTTCGTAATCTAGTGTTTCATGAAAGAACAAAACATATTGAATTACAGGTTCATTTCATATGTGAACATGTGTTGAAGCACAATACATAGCTTCAATTTTGTCCAAATAGTGAACAAAAATAAATATTTTCATGAAGTCACTTACACGTGACAAGTTTGAGTTGTCTGAGAGTTCCTCTCCTCATCCCTTGAGGTAATGAAAAATTAAGGGGGTAATGTTAGGTTAATTTATGCATTATATTACCTTAAATATTTAATTATTTAATAAGGTAATTAGTTTATATATTGTTATAAAACTTTATAAAATATTTGTCATATTATTACATAGGTTATATTGTTACTTAATTGTAACAATTATTATTTGTTAATATTTAATTGGCTTGTTGCTTACGGGTATTTTGGAAGCCATTATGATTTTGGTAATACAATATGGTGCAACCCATTTATATCTCTTTTGTATATTTCTTCCAATATGTATAAATATTTTACTCCATTATAATGGCTGATTAATTTCATGATTAATTATATGTGGAGTGACAATTGTGAAATGGTACATTTTTTTGAGGGTTTTGTGTGTTGAATTTACTCACGAGAGGGTTTCGATTGAGTGGGATCTATAATAATGGTAGAAGAAAACAAATACAAGGTAGAGAAGTTTGACAACCAGAAATTCTCAATTATTGAAGATGCAGATTGAGGATTATCTATATCAAAGAGATTTGTATTTACCGTTGGATGAGAATTCTAGACCTACGAAGATGACGATGAAGAATGGAAGATTCTTTGAGAAAGGATTTAGGATCTATAAGATTGAGCCTAATAGCATTCATGTGACTTCTAATATTACTGAAGGCAAAACCTCTATGGTAGGGTAAATGAAATATCTTGCTAATTTATATCAAAAACCTAGTGCTTCAAATAAATTTTATTTGATGAAGAAACTATTTAGTTCTAAGATGCATGAAGGTGGATCTGCATCTAGTCATTTGAATGATTTTGATCTATTGTAAATTAGTTAAAATCGGTTGATATACCATTTGATGATGAAGTGAAAGCACTTTTATTCTTATGTTCTTTTCCTGATAGTTGGGATAACTTGGTAATGGCTATTAGTAATACAACATTTGCTAATAATATTTTGAAGTTTGATGATGTGGTTAGTATAATCTTGAATGAAGAAATTCGTAGGAAGAGTATAAAGGAATCATCATCTGGGAATGCTTTGAATGTAGAAAGCAAGGGTAGGCAAAAGGAGAGATCCAAGAGTAAGAGTAATGGGAAATCAAATTCAAGGGATAACAAATGTAAATCCAGAGGTAAGGAATTACTTGTTGGAAATGTGGAAATAAAGGACATGCAAAGAAATATTGTTGGTCAAAGGATAAAGAGAACCAATAACTAGACAAAGGTAAAGAAGCAAATATTGCTTTTGAAATAGAGGTAATGAAGATTCTCTTATTCTTTCTTTAGATAATAGAATTGAATCATGGGTTTTAGATTCAGGGATCTTCTTTCCATACAAACCCCTAAGGGTTATTTCAGAAATTATGTCCATGAGGTAATTTTGGACATGTTTATTTGGGTGATGATGAACCCTTGCGGTATATCATCTAGTGTAAAGGGAAGTTCATTTAAAATTGCTAAATGGAAATACATGGATATTGAAAGATGTGAGGCATGTCCAAGCCTCAAGAGGAATATTATTTCTATAGGAAACTAGGTGAATCGGTTGGATGGTTACATTTACAAGAGACTCTTGGAAAATCACCAAGGGTGCTTTTGTTGTGCAAGAGGTAAGAAAGTAGGAACACTATATTTATCTACCCGTGTTATTGATTCCTTTTCTGCATTATCTATTTAGATTGAGATGCATGTATGTGGCATAATCGGTTGGGCCATATGAGTAAAAAAGCAATGTAGATCTTAAAGGCTAAGGGTAAGTTATTAGATTTGAAAGATTTAGATCTTGATTTTTATGTGAGCATTGTGTTTTTGGAAAGTAAAAAGAGAGTGAGATTTATCAAAGTTAGGGCAACTAAGAAGGAGAAGAAATTAGAGCTTGTACACTCGGATGTGTGAGGACCAACTTAGGTAGATTCTCATGGAGGATCCCAATATTATGTTACTTTCATTGATGATGCTACAAGAAAGTTATGGGTTTATTGTATTAAACATAAATATGATGTTTTTGAGACTTTTAAAAGATGGAAATCCCTTATTGAGAATGAATCAAATTCAAAGTTAAAGTGCCTTAGATTTGATAATGGTGGTGAATCTTTTGTAGTAAGGATTTCAATGATTATTGTTCAGTGAATGGGATACATAGAGAAAGAACGGTTCCAAGAACACCACAAGAGAATGGTGTTACAGAGAGAATGAACATGAAAATCATGGAACATGCTAGAAGTATGAGGATACATTCTAGATTTCCCTCCACTGATTTTAGGTAAAAGTAGTTGATACAATAATTTTTTTGATTAACCGTGGGCCTTCAAGTTCACTAGATGGAGGAATACCAGAGGAATATTGGACCTGGAAAAGAGGTAGATATTTATTTTCGTAAAGTTTTGGTTCGAAGCTTTTGTGCATATTGATAAGGAAAATAGGAAAAAGTTGGAGGCAAAATCCAAGAGAAGCACTTTCATTGGTTATGGATCGGTGATTTTAGATTCCATTTTTGAGATTTAGAGAATTCTAAAATTATTAGGAGTCGAGACATTGAATGGAATGAAAAGAGAATGTACATGGGATCAAATTTTGGTACCCAAGGATGAACCAGGTTGAGAAGTTTGTGAATGAAAATGAACTCTCGTATTTCAAAAGTAATACCGACAGGTTACACAAGAATTGGTGTCATTTGACCCCTGAATTGGTCGGTAAACATGTATCGTTTATAGAAGATCCAAACCAACATCGAGTTAGCGTAAAACGATTGACATCGGTTATAGATGAGCGACATTCGGTCATTGACATATTTGGATAATGAAATGTTTCAGAGGTCCAGAATGAGCCTCGGGTACCCAAACTCCTGTGAGAAGGTCACAAAGGGTAAGTAAACCTTCATAAATATTTACACCTTCTCTATTTTATTTATTATTGATTGATAATGGTGAAGCAGAGAGTTTTGAAGAAGCAATGCATGATGAGACCCACGTCGTTCAGTGGGAGCATGACATGGATGAGGAGATGGACTCCTTGGAAGAAATAGACTTGGGATTTGGTTAAGTTACCCAGCAAGTAAGAGGACATTTAGTAAACAAGTGGGTTTACTGATCAAGGAAGAAGGGTGGATAAAAAAGGTACAAGCCAAGGCTTGTAGTAAAGGGATTTACACAGAAACTTGTAGGTATTGACTTTGGTGAAATATTTTCTCTGTTGTTAAGATGACTTCTATTCGTATCTGTATTGAGTTTTAGTTGTAGTACATGATTTACAATTAGAGCAACTAGATGTGAAGATGACTTTCCTTCATGGTGATTTGGATGAAGAGATTTATATGTAGCTACCAGCTTGGGTATGAAGTCAAGGGTAAGGAGAAATTAGTGTGCATTTGTTGGAAAAGATCCTATATGGGCTAAACAAGCTCTAAGGCAATGATACATGAGGTTTGATAGTTTTATGCATGAACATGGTTACTTGAGATGTGAATATGACCATTGTGTTTATTTCAATAATCTTGAAAATGGGAGCTATATTATTTTGTTATCTCTTGTATGTGTATGATATGCTTATTGCGGATCTAATATGTAGGACATTAGTGAGATTAAGGGAAAGCTAGCTCACACATTTTCTATGAAGGATTTAGGAGCCATAAAAATAATCCTTGACATGTAAATACACAAAGAGAAAAAAACAAGAAATTGTATTTGTCTTAGGAGGATTATATCTACGTAGGGTGTTAGAAAGTTTCAAGATGTAGAATACAAAACCTTGTTAGTACACCTATGGAAATGGAAACTTCAAATTGAGCAAAGATCGGTGTCCTTCATCACATGAGGAGGTCAAATACATGACACAAGTGCCATATACTTCAACATTTGGGAGTCATCATGTATGCTATGGTTTGTACTGCACCAGTTACATTTATAAACAATGGGAGTTGTGAGTAGATATATGGCTAATCTAGGTAAAGAGCATTGAAAAAATCCAATGGATACTTAGGTATTTGAAAGGGACATCTAGCATGGAGTTATGCTATGTGAGGTTTAGATATTTCATTATGTGGCTATGTTGATTCGAGATATGGCTGGAGATCTGGATGGTAGAGGAGCACTAACGAATATATATTTTACAATAGGTGAGATGATAGTTAGCTGGATTTCAAGATTGCGAAGGTTGTGGATTTTTCTACTACAAAGGAAGAGTATGTTGCAAGCCACATAAGGCTAGCAAAGGAGATGATATGGATGATTAGGTTCATGGAAGAGTTGGGAAAGGAGCAAGATGATTGTAAATTATTTAGTGATGTGCTACCAAAGTGTAATTCATTTGGAAAAAATCATCATTTCATTAAAAATGAAACACATTGAGTTGAGGTATCACTTTTCATACGGAGTATGGAGGATAAGTTGAATCTAAGAAAATATTCATACAAGTGAGAACCCTATGGATATGCTAATGAAGCCATTAGTAAAGGATAAGTTGGAGCTACACTCCATTAGAGTGTTAGTCTTTGAGTTTGAGACTTCAAGAGGAAGAAACAAAACTAAGAAAGGATATAAGAATGACGTTGTATCTATCAAGGTATAGTGTAGTAATTAATCTCCAAGTGGGAGATTGTTGAGTTGTGGAGCTCAATTATTTAGATTAACATGCAATATGAAACTGTTGGAAAATATATGTAGGGACCACCACATCAGTCACATATCGAATAGGAAAGGAGGAAGCGACATCGGTTAGGATAACCTACATTAGTTACCTGTGTGGGAGTGTTTTATTTAAATCTCGGGAATTATATCTATTTTTAGTATTAAAGAAGATCTATTGATTGTAATTTCATGGATAAGTGCCCTAAGTTTGTATATGCCTATATAAACATGAAAGCTAGGGTTTATAAGTAAGAATTAAAAAGAACTTGCAAAAGTTGATGATTATTGTGAGAATAATTGTGAGAGAGAGAATTCTTGGAGAAGAAGCAAAAACTTGAGTGAAAGAAAGTATTGTACATCTGAGAGGTGTGGAAGATTGTAAATCTTCATTGTATATCTTGTAAAATATTTTGGATAATAGATTGGATTGTTTCTTGGTGGACGTAGCCCACAATGGGTGAACCATGTCAAATTTGGTGTTGATTTATATCTCTTGTTTTATATAATTCTTTCCGGTATAATATCCATTTATTGCATGTATGTTTAGATCTAATATATTATCCGTATAACCTTGTGCTAACCCCAACAATTATTTTGTTGTATATGTCTTTATCCTATACTATTTTTGGCCAAAATAAACATCCGACCCGCTAAAATTTACAAATGGTCTATCCAAAGCATGTAAAACATTTTCCCAATATGCGATCTTAGGAAGCCAATAGTCACTACCTTCTCTTGTTGCACTTTTCCCCCAATGCTCAATATATGCTTTTATTCCCTTTTTTAGATCTTCCATTTCTTTGAGTTCCTTGAAAGGTGCCAAAGGAGGTTTCCCTTCCGAAAGCTTGGTTCACCATTATCCTTTATACACCATATATGGATAGAACGAGACCATTGTTGATCCTTTAATGTTTCTTTGTACTCCATCACTGGTATGTCATCCACAACATGGAAAAAACAACTTTGGTTTGCTGATACCCACTATCTTATGGTTTTTCATCAACAAGAATGGCTCCACAAAGTCCTTGAATTTGTACACTTCCTCAATAAGATAAGGAGTGAATGTACTTGACCCTTGTTGGCATGTTTTGTAAGATTCCATGATATGTGGCAAAGAAAATGTGTCTACTTTATGTAACGATGCTGCTAATATTCCAAAAGTCCCATCTATATCCTCATGGGTGTGTCCCACTGGAAGGAAGCTTACATACACAATGTTGAATACCTTTTTTGCTATCAACATTGATACAAATGCAAATAATGTACAATTATTTTTATCACTTGAAGCATTATCTAATTGCAAGTAGAGGATCGAGTGGTTGCTTTATGAAAGAATTATTTACGTTACCATCACTAAATGATTTTGAGTGGTCAAATATTTCCTTGTAGCTTTTACATTTTCATGCATATCATTTTGTAATAATGCATCATACAATGGCTGTTTGGATGATCCAAAATGATAAAAAAATCTCCATACTTATCATTTACAGGTTCTTCAAGCTTCCGAGACACAAAGCTAATGATGTGATCGTATAGTTTGCTCCATGTTCAAAAAATGGTAGGCCAAAATGGCCGAAACCCCATCTTGTGTCCATGTGTGAGCATACCAACTGTCAAAGTAACTGGTAGGTTCATAACATTACTTATTGACTTTGCTTTTTTACCCATCCTTGGTATGAAAGTTTTCATTTTATCATGCACAATGCTCAAGAATCCATGAGGTTTTCTTCTAACTGCAATATGTGGGAATAGTAAGTTGCATGACAACTTTGAATATATTCATTGTGCCATGTTTGTTCCTCCTCAATCTTTGTGAGTGCTTCTAGGCATGTGGTGGATCTACGTTTGTTGAAAAAATCTATGCACTCATCACACTTGGAAAATAAATTATTTTTGCAATGGAAACATGTGGAATTTTTTTTCATTATGTTGTTGAAGCTTGATTGTGACACCTAAGGAAGTTTCAAGAATTCAAGCTCCTCATTGAATTTTTTTCGCAATATATTTTGGGTATAAAATGAATGAAGAAAACCTTTGGGGAACTTTTACTCATCCTATCCTATAACCGAGTCGAGATGTGGTGAGATATCTTAATTTCTCTCAACAATTCAGATATGCGAGCAATTGTTACGGAAATGTTTGACTTTTTTTCTCTTTTTCCAAAGTGTTTGCATTCACCGCTATGCCTATTTCCGTTTATCCATTTAGATTTATTTTTATAGTAAGGAAATCCTTGGGGTACCCATATACTTTGACCATGCATTCGAAAAACATCCATCCCATAAAATCTCATTTTATGTATCTCCATAGTTTTCTTACCAACATTGAAGATGACATTTGTTGTTAATGCATCAAACACATTTTTTTATCAATTTCATTCAAGGCTCTAGTTATTAGCCATAGATTTTGAATTCTAACTGAAGAAAGAGGTAATTTTTGGAGAAAATTAGATTTGCAACAACTAAAACTTGTATTTTCCACTTCTTCTAAAAATATTGACCATTTTCTATCCTCATCAAAATTTTGATTAGATGGATTGGCTTGAGGGGTATCCAATTTCAAACGTTTTGTAAAGCATTATAACATATTTTTATCACTGTTGGATTGATTGTGATTAGTGGCATCATATGAAATTGGATAAAAAAACTAAGGTTTTTTATCTTATAATCTAATATCCATCGAGAATTTGGGACTTCTTTGAATCTAATATCCATTTGATAACTCTTTATGTCAACAAATTTCCTAATAAGCGAGCCATTGATGAGAGATCCTTCAGATAGGAAACATCCTTTGCAAGGAGGGTTGAATACTCTATCAATATGCACACCAAATCTATTGGAATCCAATCTATTAAAATGTACCATGTCTCCTTTAACTACGTTTGTAATTGTTCCTCTACTACAAATTTACACTCAATTGAGTAAGTAATGGATTAAGTTTTTTTTAATAGCTCCCTTGAACTTCAAATTGTACTCGATCTTGTATAAGTGTAGATCCACCATTTGAGAACTCCGTTGCTTAACCATAAGGGAACTTCTTGTTTCATTGAAAATCAAATTTTTATTGGCCAAACAATTGATTTATTAGGTTATAGTGAGTCCGAGTATTTCGAACACATATTTATCACATTCTCCATGCATACACCAAAATTAAAAGGACCAACCTCTTTATAAATTTCATGAACTTATAACACATGAGTTATATAACCAATGGCTATGTCATCATCTCTCATGCTTAAGATTTGTGTTTGAGGATGAATTGTTTGTGATAAAATATTTTCTATCTTTAGGACTCTTTCTATTGATGGTGCTTTCAACTTTGTCATCACTACAATCTTTGTCACTCTCTGCATTGTAATCCAGAATTACACCACTACAAAGGTTTTCACTTCCCAAATTGGGAATGGATGAATCTGCATGCTTTGACAATTCACTCTCTTCCCAATAAATGAAGTTTCCTTCATTCCCTACATCTTAATTCAAGGTTTCAAATTCATCATATTCATGAGAAAGAAAATTTTCTTGTCCCATCAATACTATGTTAACACCTACAATAACAAATCCTCTTCCCACATATTTGCAATGTAATGTATTCTTGCTTGGATATACTATTCCTCTCTAACTTTGGTTCCTTTTGAAAACAAATCCATATGACCATCTCTCTAAAATTCAAAATCCATGCAAACCGTATACAACATACATTACAAAGTTTGCGAGATGATGGAAAATATATTAAACCATTGCATAAAATAAATGAAAAATTATCATGTATGTACAACTATAAGTATATTGAATACACATAGCACATGAGCTTGCGAACTTCTATAATTTAGTAAGGCTTGGAAATACTTCAAAATTATACATATAATTAAAATTGACATGAATATATTTATAACATGATTTCCAAACTATGATTGAACTTGACTCATTTGAATTTAATTAATGAGAAATAAATAGATGAGGTTGAATTTAAATGATGAGAAATAAATAAATAGAGGTTAAATAGAAGTTAATTAGAAACTTGATTTCTAACCGCTTCATCCAAATATCTTCATCATATTATTAACATAGCATAAATTACTTTTACAAGAATTCCTCATACTTCCCATATTCACTGACTATGAGAATGGGCATAGGAGAATTTGCTTTTTTTCTATATTTAGTTTATGAGAATGGGCATATGCCCATTCTCATCACGATGATAAAAATATTTGTTTGTATGAGAAATGGCATATCCCCATTCTCATCACAATGATAAAAATATTTGTTTGTATGAGAAATGGCATATCCCCATTCTCATCACAATAATAAAATTCTTTATTTGTATGAGAATGGGCATATGCCTATTCTAACCCTTCTAACTTATTGAAGCAATATTGAACTTAATCATTTTAATATCACTATAAAGGATGTGAGAATGAGCAACTGTCCACTTCGAACAAATTAAATATTACCTCTATTTTGTTCTATGATTCTTATACGAGAATGGGCATATGCCCATTCAATACAACATAAAAATGTTTGTTTGTATGAGAATAAACATATGCCCATTCTATCTATGTGTATTGCCTCAAGATAATACCTCTATTTTTCTTCTATGATTCTTATTATATAAAATGGGCGTATGCCCATTTAATATAAGATAAAAATGTTTGTTTTTACGAGAATGGACGTATGCCCATTCTTTCTAAATGTATTTCCTCAAGCATAATAATATTTTTTTTTCCTAAAAAGGGAATAAAAACTAATTCCTCTAAATTTTCTTCAAGGTACTATCTCATTATTTAAAACATCAAATATTAACCTTTGATGTGATTACTATAAGTTATATATTTTTTATCAATTTCAAAACCATGTTATAGTATCAATGATTTTAACACAAACATGTATGGGAGATTTAATTATTTTCAAGTACATTCAAGATATTTATAATGAAACTTGATGAATATCAAAGATACCTATCAAAATATATTAAAACTTACAAGTCAATTATAAATGTGATGAAAAATCCAAACAAGAAAAAAATTAGATATCATAATGTATGGTATTAATACCAAATAATAGGATTGTTTTTTGCAATCAATGAACAAATAATAATATATATTTTGGATCGATTTGTCCCATCCCCTTTTCTATTTAAGTAGAACTTCCCATCTAGAATTCGGGGGAGTGATTGAAGCAAGTAAACGATTCAACATTTGAGTGATTTCGTGAAAACCACGCGTCATATATAGTTTCCCTAACTATCCCCTCTCTAGTACAAATTAGTATCGATTAATTTCAAATGCAAAAATAACATAAACCATAGCTATAATAATGTTTAACAATTAAAACATGGCTATGATTTTTTTTGAAAATTTAAATTTTATTTTAATTGAAATTATTAAACCTAAATCATGGCTACCATATATTTTAATATTTATATGTTTTTGACCATAGAATAACGAGACCATTAATTTGCAAATAAATTGTTTTCCATCGTTGATTTTTATTAATTGAAAGTACTTGTTTTTTATTAATTCAAGGTACTTGTTTGTCAAACATGTCTTCGACCACCCATTGGAAGGAAATTGGCAAAATTAATGGAAATTAAGCTTTCGTGCCACTCCACTTTGACATTTATAGAGAGGATGACAACGACTCTTGCTTTTTGATAATGGGATAGGTCTTGGGAATTCGCAAGGTTTATCTGGTGAGCGGTCAAGCTATCTCTTTCTTGTTAATCCTTTCCACTTTATTTTTCATCCAATTTCCACTATTTTATTTGTCCTTCCACTTTGGGCTTCCTATTTCGTTATATATTTTTTTCCTTGTGAAGCAAAAGATTTGAAGAATGTTTTGAGATATTGTTCTTCCTCTCTACTAATTTTTGACCTTACCTCTTTGGGCTCCCTCAGTTTCTTAAGACTATTTCAGACATGTGACACACAAGATTTGAAGAAAATTTGAGGCATGAATTATTCTAACTCTTCTTTGTTGAATTATTATGAGATGAAGAGTATCATTTGGTTTTCTTTCCCTTATATTCCGTTTTGGGTTTAAAGATAATGCTCTTTTTTGATCTTCTATATTTTTTGATCTAGGTATTAAGAATATCACTTCAATATTTCAAATACATGCGTAGTTGTTAACCAAATCACAAATTACTAATACGGGGAGTTTTCTTATGATTTTACTAATTGGATGATGCTAGAAAAGAAAGGTATGTAATCTCTATTCAAAAGTTTTAAAGGCAACGAAGAAGCCTGAGCAAGGATTTTCTACTAATTAAAAAGGATGGCCAGGGCTAGTATCGGGGTTTTTCATAAAAACTTCTACAAATTTTATTGCTAGAGTGGTTGGGATGAACAATGAGGAGGAGGGATATTTACAAATGAAGAAAAATGTGATGAGAAGATGGGAATTTTTTGGTGGGTAAAGAGAAAGTAAGACATCACCGTGCATGTTTTGAGAGAGATTCTTTACCGATCCTTTCATGAGGAAATCACCCTACACTTGATGCAATTTATCACCTTGGAGGGTAGGTACAAGGTAGTTTATACCCACCATTTCCCTATGTTAAGTCATATCCATAATTATCATATGCATTATAATTTCCCATTCTTTATCGACTGCGTTCCCTACACAAATCAATCAAGAATTTCCAAAAAGGAAAGTTGAAACCCCTCTTCATCAAGGATTGATGATGGCCTTATTCCATTTGGGTTCTACATATTTCACCAAATCTGAGAAGTTTAGGGGCTTGTTGAATGATGATGTAAAGCATGATGAGGATGAGAAGTATATGGAGTAGGAGGATTATGAGGAATCCTCCTCTTCGGACTCAGATGACATAAAAGATTCTTTTATGCCATTGATAAACAATGTAGATGTTGTTGGTAATATGGAGAGGGAGGCTTTGGAGGACCTAGATGAATTTTGTACTCTGGATGAATGAATGAATAAATTGAGGAAGAGGAAGGGTATTGATATTGCGAGATGGTGTTTCTATGTCTGATATCAAAGGGGAACCTTCCAAAGGAAAAGAAAATATGGAGTCTGATTGGAGTATGACATTGGAAAAAAATTTCCCTCGGGTTTTGTAGTTGGAAAAGAACATTGTTTCCCTCGATTTGCAGTCCTAGGGGCGGACATGGTATGTACTTGTATGGATTATATTGAGGCCTTCGACGTAAATTTTTACTTATCAAAGTTCCATTAGAGAATAATTTTCGGGCTTAAAAATATGGTTATGGATATTCAGAGGAGGCTAGTTCAACTGGAGAAGGGAAGAAAAAAGTGCAAGCTTAAGCTTTACCTCAACAACTCAGAGGAGGATGAGATGGTGAAGGATGATATGAGGGACGTTATTGGAAAGGAACAAAAAACTGTGGAATAAGAAATTTATATGAAAATTATAATTTAGAAACCACATTCTTATGCACAAATTCAAACTCTTATAAAATGATAATATTGAAGTAGTGTTGTTGAGTCTTATGGGTGTCCTTTAAGTTGCTATATAAGTGAAAATTTGATATTAATGTAAGACCTAGGTTATTCAAGTAGTAATATAGTATGAGTGAATATGAGATAAAACAAATTATAATAATGAAGTAGCATTGTTGATGGTTTTGGGTGTCCATCATGTAGCAATCTAATGAATAGATGTTACATTTGCATTTGGTATTGAAAAGATGTTACATTTATTTTTTGTATTGAATAGATGTTATATTTGTATTTTGTATAGAATGGGAGTATGTACTTTTCATACAAAAATACGAGAGGAAGAAGATGTTGCTTAATATATGAAAATGATAAAAATATTCTAATATAAAAATATAGGAGGAAGAAGATGTTGCTTAATATAGGAAACATATAATAAGACTAGATGATTAAAAGAGGCATATGCCCATTCTCATATAAGAATCATAGAAGGATAATAAAGACACAATTTACTTTATCTTAGAATGAAAATATGTGCATTCTCACAACCTTACTTTATTTTAAAATGGGAAGTTGTGCATTCTCACAACCCTTATAATAGAAAATATTACTAGTGAAAGAAGCTTTACAATGGGCAAAGGCCATTCTCATACAAACATACAATTTTTGTTTTTGTCATTATTAATAATTGTATTATACTAGCTGGACTATCCCTGAGCAGAGCCAAGTGATGCACTACATACCCTTGAGAGGGATCAAGGATTTTAGTTCTCATCATACAATATATTTATATGATTGTAAACATTTTTAGAATGGGTTGTGAGAATGGGAAGTGTGTTTGTAAAGGCAATATTGAATGTAATCATGTTAATCGTCGATAATATCTCTACGGTGCCACAGAGTGGTGTGAATTAATTACCATTAATTTTCCAATTTCCCTCAATGGTGGTCGAAGACGTGGCAGTGTGAAAAAAAAGTACCTTGATTAATAAAGGT
>CM031239.1:1052066943-1052216771 GCA_018340775.1 Taxus wallichiana var. yunnanensis
GGAAGCCTAAAAGGTAAAGGTTAAGGTGTACCTATTGCAAGAAACTTCGGCATGATGTAAAAATGTATGAAGAAGTAGATTGATCACCTCACTAATATCCTTGAGAGGAACAACATAGGGATCCTGAATCTATCAATTAGTCTTCTTCAACCCAATAATATACTAAAGCAAAGGAAAAATATAAATATAAACATAATGGAAAATAACTATTTGCAGTAGCATCCTCATCTACTACTTTATGGGTTATCAAATCAAGTGCTTCACCACATGGGTTCATCACGAGTTTATTTTTCTTCCTTACAGGCCGTCATAACATGTCATCGATCACTTTCGGTGATGATACTCTAGCCACGATTTAGGGGAGTGGATATTTTCGAGTCGAATGTGGAACATTAAAAATGTTCATAGTGTACCTTCACTTTCAACTAATCTCTTGTCACAAGATATTAAACTACTCATATAGGAAGCACATGAGAGTCCTATTTTATCCAGTTCAATAGAGATTAGGAGTTCCATGGTGACACTACAGGTAGTAGTGGGAAAGGTAGATCACCTTGTTAGGTTATATACCTTCTCACACTTTCCACCTTATGTTTTCCTACTCTATTTCTCACACACTCGGATGGATTTGGAATATTATGGCATGTGCGATTTTTCCATTTTAACTTCTGCTATGTTGAGCATCTCAACCAATATGACATGGTTATAGGATTACCTAGTGTTAATTTTCCAAAGGGAATTTCCATGGGTTATACTCTTGGAAAACACCCTTAAGATAAATTTTACAAGGATAAATCTTGGAGATCTTCAACACCTTTAGAGTTTATTCACAATGATGTCAAAGGGGTTTTTCCTAATCTTCTTTCATTAGGGCTAAATATTTTCTCACCTTCATACATGAATTTTCCAAATATACATTGGTCAACTTCCTTAGGAAAAAATATTAAGTCTTCGATTATTTTTGTGACTTCAAGGCAATTTCTTGTTGAGAATCGATCTAGGAAAATCATTAAATTTATTTGAATGGATAATGTGGGGAATATGTTAGTAACATATTCTAGCATTTTTTCAGCTTAGAGGGTATTGATCTACAACTAATTGTTCCTTACACTCCTTAGTAGAATGGCATGGCAAGAACGCAAAAATAGGTCCTTGAAAGAGATGTAAAACTTTATGATCCAAACTAAATATTTGACTTCTTTATTTTGGGAAGAAGCCATCAATTTGTCTTGTTATATAAAGAACTGGTTCCTCTTAAAGCTTTATATGGTATAACTCCCTTTGACAGCTTGGCATAATAGGAAAACTTAAGTTAAGCACTTTAGGATCTTTGGATCAGGTGACGATGGAACATATTACAAAAACTAAACTCAAGGAAATGGAGCATCAAGCCAAACCTCGATTCTTTATTGTGGTATCCAAAGGTGTCAAGGATATAGGCTTATCCATCCTAATACTCATGATTTTTTCATCGAGAGAAGTGTTAAGTTTCAGGAGATTCCCACTCTCACTCTTTCCTTGATAATTCTCCATATACTCTCGGCTTCACTCAGTTTTGATGAGCATTCTGAGGATTGAGATCATCCACAACACCTTCCTGAGGTAGATTCTTCTACTTCTTCTAGTTCTGATAACGAACATTGTAATGAGGAGTCATCCTCATTTACTTCTAGTCATACTTTAGAGGATTTGGATTAGACACTCAACTCACCCACTTCAGGCTCTATTTGGGCTAGGCAGATACTTCAGAGTGTATGCCCTTTAGTAGGGATCTAGGGATGAAAAACATACTCGAGAAACTATCAGACTAGGGTATATTCCTTTTATGCTTAAGTGACGTATCCACAAACATTTCGAGAGGTATTAAGAATACCTAAGTGGGATAGTTATATGCATGAGGAATTTAATTCCTTAATAATTAATCACACTTGGGATTTGAATTCACTTCTAAGGGAAGGAAGATGGTTATATATCGATGGATATATTAGACCAAATTGTCAAGTCGCAGATGGGTCAATCGATAATTACATGGCTCTAGTAGCCAAGGATTTTCACATGTAGCTCACATAGACTACTCAAAAACCTTCATACCCATAGCCAAGATGACTTTCATTAGACTCACACTTGCTTTAGCCAAAACACATGGGTGGATTATATACCATATGGATGTTAAGAGTGTTTCTCTTCACGGATAAAAATAGGAGGAGATCACGATTCATCGTTAGTTTGTAAACATGTGAAATATATCTACACCTCAAATAGGCCCGTCTGGATAGATTCCAATGTATATCTATTGTGGTGGGATGATTCATTACTGATATTGGTACTTTATGTTGATGACATTTTGATCACTGGGAGTACTTCATCAGCTATCTTAGTAGTGAAGATAACTCTTCATGATAGATTTTCCATGACTGACTTGGGTGCACTAGACTACTACCCCGGCATTTAGATCATACAAAAGGTCCGATCTGTGGATTTCACTTGCACAAAAATTACTCTCTCAATCTTCTAGCTTGGTTTCACATGGCTGACTATAAGCCATCTCTAACTCCTTTCTTATTTGGAGTCAAGCTTGAGGCTGATTGTTCCACACCCTTGGTTGATGCTACTTTGTATCGAAAACTTGTTGGTAGCCTTATTTACTTGAATTACATGAGACCTGATATCTCCTATGTTGTCAGTATTGTTTTGAGGTTCATGCAGGAACCTCATGAGCTAAATTAGAAAGAAACTAAGAGTATTTTTCACTACATTTAGGGATCACACATATATGGGATTTACTACAAGGTTTGTTCAGACATTGACTTCTTAGACTCATATTCGGTTAATGCGATATCGAGTGTCATAAGTCCACTTCAAGTTAAATTTTATTATTGGATTTTTTTCCTATCAGGTTGGTTAAGTAAGAACTAGAATGTCATTGCTTTATCATTGAAAAGGCAGAGTACAGGTAGTTTTTAACTCAGATTTCTAGAGAGGATATTTTTCTTCAGGGTTTCTTTCTAAGCTTGGTATCTAGATCATGTAGCCTAAAATCATCATTTATGATAACTAGAGAACCATACAAATATGTAAGAATCCAATTCTTCATCACAAGACCAAACACATTGAGATTCACACACACTTCATTCAGGATCCCATTCATAAGTAGGTCATATATTTGATATTTTGCTAGTCTTCAGGAGAAGGTTGTTGACATCTTCACCAAACCTTTCACTGAGAGAAATTTCATTCATCTACAAGCTCTTCTTGGGGTGTGGTCTACATCAAAACTTCATCATCTTCAGGGGGGCCTTCTATCCTCTTCACTTCTTCATGTCTCTCTTTTTGGGGGAGTTTTTCCCACTGGTACCTCGTCAGACATGTTGTCAAGACCCACTTTAGTTTTCACTACCCACCTAAGTTGTACTTATGGTGGTGTTAGTGTAGGAAATATTTTCCACACTTTACTTGTATTATCCTTCTTCGTATACTCCACCTCGCTTGGAGTTTCCCTAGGATTTCAGGATATACTTTCTTAGGTGTAGGTTACCACTTGAATACACTATTCTAAGTGTGATTCACCACGTGAATACACCATTATAGTTATTAGTTACCTTTTTTCTAGGTAGAGATCACCTTGACTTTAGGATGAGGTTACACATTCACCTCATATATGTACATATCTTGCATTAATCTATCTGATTGTATTGATTTGGAGTAATTATTTGTTATTGAAATTATCTATATTGCATTTTCATATTTTTGTAGTATTTAATTCCCGCATTATTTTTTTCTTGGAAAAATGCACGTCTTGCATCATTCACTTGTGAAATATTCAAACCAATAGATCTAGAGAACTTCTCTGATAGGTGTTGATGTCCAAACTCAAAGAAAATAATGTATCGGAGGTCACATTGAGAAAGTAAGGGTGCATGACCAAAAGTGACAATAGAAAGAAAAGAAAGGTGGCCAAATACATGGGTTAATTTGTACTTTTCTTACTTAGGAATCATATGAATATTAGTATATAATAAGGACTAGATAATTACCCAAAGTGTGTGATTTATCATCTGCGCAATGAGCCAAAATCAATATTAGATGAAATGATTCCAATAATTAGAGACATAGTGATAGGAAGCATAGATGTCTATGGATTACAAAACCAATGAGATATAGTAACACTTTGTGAAGAAAATGAAATGATGCGATGATAGATGCACTTCATAGAGGACACAAATGGATAATGATTTTAGGAGACGGGTGAATGAAAACCTTAGAGATGGGTGGATGCAAGAAGTGAACAATAGATTAAGAACACTATATGGAAGGGTATACAGGTACCTCCCACAAGAGGGAGAGGTAAATACAATGACACCATTATCTTCTAATTTTGCAAATTTTCATGAATGACACAACAATCATTATCGCGGTTTCTATTGATGTGGTGGAAATTTCAATAAGGGTGATAAAACTAGCGATCTAATCGATGAGGAGGAGGATCTTGATTAAAGTGTATGAGAATTGAGTGATTATGAAGAAAAAATGATATACATCATGAGGCTTAGTGTCATGTGTGAGAAGTACAATGGCTTTTAAATAAGATATGGAGAAGTTTTAGGTTGAGATGACATGATGGAGGAGATGAAAGACACTTATATTGTGGAGGGATGGAACTTGATTACATGAGGTAGAGGAGACAGAGACCTTGGAGGAATCTTAATAGATTGTATGGGATAAGAAGTAGAATACGTTGGATAAGTAGAACGAATAGAAGGAGGTTCTATAATATGTGAAATAATTAAATCTTGTCTTGATCAATGACTTTATAGTTTAAAAGTGTAAACAATTCACATGTATGATACTTTAATTTTTCTTTTAATACAAGAAAAAGGCCATGAAATCAGATAATTTTTGTCTCTAGATTTATATGATGAAATACTAACTAATGCATGTAAGAATTGATCCGTTAAATGTAATCAAGAATAGGTTCTTTCTTTCCTTGATGAAAGGTAGGTAAGTGATCACATATAACTTTGGGACCATTATTAAGCATAAAGCATGTGATAAAATCATCTTCCATTTCACAATATGTACTAATATATCCATAATGCAAATGGTTATGCCATTGAAGAACATAATACAAAAGACTTTGATGAAAATATTCTAGTGAAAATCTAGGATTAGAATAAAACACCATAGCTAAATTATATTGATTAAGATGTAAATATGGATTGATAGTACCGTTAAAAATGAAAAGGTAGGCATGATAAAGTCATTAGGAAAATCAAAATTCTGAATTTTCTTTGCAATAGGATTTCATGAAGAGAGTTGATGTCAATGGAATCATAGTATACTTTTCTTTCGAGCGTAAGATGTTGACCTTGAGATTTCAAATGGCCAAATAATGTGTGAATGATACAATATCATGTGAACAATCGTAGAAGAAGTGAGAGGAACATGAAGAGGTTAAATTTTTCCATACTAAGTGTGTTGGTGCTCAATTTTATCTTACCTTGTTTTTCCTTGAAATTCTTTAGTTTACGGGCTCTTTCATCTTTTCTATCTCCCATATTGATGCATGAAAACTCTTTCCTCCATTTGGTTTCCATGATCAGTCCCTTCCTTTGGTCGAGAATCACTTAAAATCCAAAACTTTTTTTTGTTCCTCTCGTTCATGCGAAAAGATTTGTAACTTGGGCGTAAAATCAGATTTTATCCCTTCCTTACATTTTCCACAATCACATTTTGCTTTCCCTATCATTTTTGTCCCAATATCTATGGAAAAATGATTGGATGTGGCTCAAAATATCATATTTGGGCCTTATATCATTTCCAAATTATTTTTCCTTGAAGAAAATTCATTTCCGAGCGCAAATGGTGATTTTCCTACATTTTATGGTTTGATGGGTGTATTTTTCCTAGTCAAATTCATATATCAAAGATCTTTGGAAATGTGTCCCTTTCTGAAGTTGGATGCGGCTTGGTGAGTAAATTTGAAACTCTAAGGCACACTTCAATTCAAAACTTTTCTACGTGGGAGGGCATATTCATATGAAATGGCACTCTTCCGAAAATTTTCCCAGACTTAGACATTTTTTTCATGCAAATGCAGGTGCAATTAATGCTTTAGTAGACTATGGACACGTGGAGGGCTTGCACTCATTTAATGACTATGTACAATTGGAAGGCCCACTTGTTTGGAAACTTTCCCTGTTCTTCTCCTTTGCGCAGCTTATACAAAGGAAACATGTGGACAACTATAATATGAAGTAGTAGAAAGGGGAAAAATCAATGATTGCTATGCATTTCACTTGTTTTTCCACCAATTTTTCTCCAAGAATCCTGGAGATGTGAATACGCACTATTTTTCATCATTTTTGATGAAATTATTTGTCATTTTTGTCTACAAAGTGCCATCAATGGATTCGAACTTAATTTGTGAGTCCAAAGATTATTAAGGTCAAAATTTGTAAAGTTGGAATTGCTCACGCACTTGCAAAAACATGAATTACCAAAGAAGATGGATGTCGGAAAAATTTGCGGAGGGAAGAGAGGGAAAAGGATGAAATGATGGAGGTTACTGAGCGTAAAATATGAAACAAGTGTTTCTCGAGAGTGAAAAGGATTACCTATCGATCTAGTCATATAGCCTCTCCAGAGAATGATAAAAATGGGCATTTCTCACATGAAAGAATCATAATGATTAAAAGGAATATCAAAAATGTTGTGGCATGGCATCCTAGTCATTAGTCAAGGGTCTCGCAGAAACGTGATCAATTCATAATTGGTCCAACTAGAAGCTTTGATGTGAATTTGTTAAAAATCACTTTCTCGAGGCAAATTGGAAACAAGCAAAGGTCTCTCGAATATTTTTTTCTTGGGGGAATTTTTGATGAGTGAGCAAGTGAAATCTATAAAATCAATGAGAATACTCTTGCAAATGTTCGAGGGGTTGAATTATTAAGATAAAAATTTGAGAGAGCCTATCTTCCTGAGAGACTAATCTGAGAAACTTGTTAATATCCTGTGTTTTAAATTTCAATCCCATCAAGTTGGTTGTGAGTGTACATCCATTGACAAGCTCTTCTACAATGTTCAAAGAAACTTTCCCTGCCGATGAATTTAATCAATTTCAAGTTAATTTTTGTCAATCTTGGAGCAATTTTAATCTTATTTATTTCAAAATGTTTTACGCAAGTAGTTTTTCTTATTCTGTTGTAACCTTGTGTTAAAGTCCCTCCGAATCACAAAATATCTTGTCCCCTGATAGTTTAAATGTGACATTTGTAATTTCATTTGAAGAAGAGCATTCATCCTAGAATGAGATAAACAATTTAAAATCATTTCACTAACATTTGTTGATAAATATTGTCTCCTGTAAGCCTTCGAGTGTATCTTAGGCATGAGGAATTAGGGGTCTTTGATGTTTTATTAGTCTTTAGCTCAAGCCTTCATGTTAAATTCTTGGAGATTGTGTGAAACCGTGTTGATATGGGCTTCCATTAAAGCACACCTTCTAGTTAAAGGAATATCTTAGCTATTCCAAAGCTTTCTATCATTTAGATTTCCAATTGTTGTGAAGTATCTCAAAGATATGGTATAATCAACTTTATCCTTCTTAATCTCCCATGAAAATTATTCAAAAACAATGAATCCATCATGAACTAACCCTATTTTTCCTTGTATATCCACAAAGGAATAAAAACTATTTACTAAAATATGTAGAAGAATCAGATTTCATAATGTCTTTAGTAAAGAACTTGGCATTGTTTTGAAAGTATCTCCATCTTTTAAAGTGACAACTCTTGAGAGTTAAATTATGGAGTATTGATCATACTTGCCAAGGTTTTCTTCATAAAATTTGTGAAAAAGAAGGATATATGCATCTTCTTCATCAAATAGAGTTACACTATGGGTCCTCTCACCCTAGTCAAAAGGCACAACCTAAAGTAGTGAGGATAGGTCAAATCCTCTTGAAGGTGTTATTCATCTCTCCACAAATATGAGTGAGAAAGGGCCAGATAGATCTCATCCCTAGCTACAAAATGACATACATTGTGATCTATTTGTCTCTTAGCTCTCTTCTAAATCTGTGATGCTACACATCTTGAAAAGGAGAACAAATTTGGATACCAACACTCATGGCACTATTTCTGGTGATTATTTGAGCTTCGGGATCTATTTTTGGGGCAAAACACTTAAGGCACCATTTCCAAATTATTTGAGCTTTGGGATCTATTTGTTTGGCATCAACACCCATGGTACAATTATTGTGGATTTTTTAGCTCCAAGATCTATTTGTGGGGCAACAACACTTATGCCACCGTTTTGAGGATAATTTGAGCTCGGGATCTATTTGTGTGGCAACAAAACTTATGGCATCATTGCTAGGGAAATGAAGTTGTGTGCAAATTTTGAACACCATCAATAATGCATATAGACCCTAGTAATGCTTATTACAAATTTTATAGTGTAAAAACATTATTGAAACATTATTCTCCTGTTCATAACTGTAAAATTTGTTCAAAGTTGTAAGTTTTGAGTATAATATTTCCATCTTATACAGTTATTGCACTAAATTTTGTATCATCATTGACAAATTTGGGTAGAAGAACATCAGATCTTGTAAGCTTTTCATGAATCTAGTATTGAAATACATTTGATAGGTCTTTCATAGTGCATTTGCACAAACTAAGGTGAAAATCCTTAGTGGTGACTACGTGTTGTTTAAATCTTTAATAAATACCAGTGTCTTAACATATATCAAGTAAGATTTGTCATTAATCTCTGCAAAGATGGAAGGAAGAAGATATTTCTTCACCAAGGACCCTAGTAGAAGGTTGTTTCAATAGTTGGGAAATTTTAATTCATAAAGAATAATAATTTGAAAGGTTGTTGAGATCAAACATCAAGAAAAGAGATCTCCATTGGTGAAACCGATCATCCTATGACGTAAGATTGCAATACTTCCTCAAGTGAATATAAATTAGGTAGCCTCTTTTTGAATTGAATTATCCATTTGGAGAGGGGCCTTCATTTGTATTTAAAAAAATTCTTCTCAATTTTGCTCTATATTTTCCAAATTTGATAGAGTTTTCCAAGAAATAGAACCTTTAGAGGGAGGTCATTATGAGAATTGCATCCATGTACCACACAAAGACTTCTTAGACCTCATTAGTTTACATCTCCTCCAAGGTCACCACCTCATAATATTATGGCTTAGCCTCCACCCAAACGTCCTTTTGTTGTTAATACTTTTGGTCCCATCAATTTTAGAGGTATGGATGGATATCCAAATGTTGTGCCACAAGATGTAAGAAATAGTTTGCCTAAGTTTCATGGAAATAATGCAATCATTTGTGATCGCACATGAAGAACTTTTTCAATTTGATGGAGGAATTTATAATAGAATTTGAGGATGTGAACATTAAATTGTTTATCCATACTCTAGAAGAAGATGCAAGGGACTAGTATAAATATTTGCTAGATAATTCCATTGATTCTTAGATAGAGATGACGAATGCTTTTAGATTACATTATGGAGATAAAAAGACCCTAGGATTATTTCATACGAATTTGAAAATATAAAAAATAATCCTAATCAATCATTGCATGATTTCAATACAAGATTTAACAAAACATTGAGAATACTTTCTATTAATTTGAGGACATGTGATGAATCATGTCCGATAAAGTATTCGATGCATTTGATAAAAAAGTTTCTTACTATTTGAGGGATTATAACCCTAGAACTTTGAGGAAGGCCTTTACCATGGCTTTACAAATTGAGAACAACATTAAAGCAGTTAGGAGGGAGGGTGTTAAACTAATCAACCTAGAGAAGCCTCAATCAATTAAGGTTGTGGATATTGAGGAAGTTGTAAAGAATTTGGCGGAGTGTCAAAGAAATCTCTTACAAGCTAGCCAGAGAAGAGAAAGGAATTGGACAAGGCTCTCAAGGTCAACATGAGGCAAAAGGACAAGAAAGATTTGAAAATCATCCAAGAAATAATCAAATATCTGATGAAAGAGGTATAGGACCCATGGAGCTGAACAACACCAAGCTAGGGAAAATAGAGTAGTGCCCGATCCTCTAAATGTCGAGTTAGTGTTGTTGAAGAGACAAATAAAATTGATTGGTGTGAAAATGTTTCTTACCCCACCCTCCATGTGAAGTAGATCAATAAGTTGAAGAAACTGATGATGATGATAACACCGATGATGATGCATGCATGGTGGAATGCTCTAAAATGCTCACGTCGATGATAAGCAATTTCAACTCGAAGTAATAAGTGTAAGAACTGCTGAAGTTTTGGGATTTCATTCACGGTACCTCTTCTTCCTCCCTCTCATACTTGAGAAATAGATATGGTACAAGATTTTTGAAATTCCTAATAATGATTTTGAGTACCTAAGAGCTCTATTGATTAAGAAGTATGGTGAAAGTATCCCATAAGAAGATGATATAGAGTTGTTAATGAATATTGTTGTTTCCCAAGAAATAAAGTATAATACAAGAAGTAAAGCTATCAAAGGGGCAGGGCCTCAAGCCAAACTAAAAACCACAGTTCTCACCAATAACCCAAAATAAACTCCAAAGAAAGATACATCTGGAAAAGGCCTTATTGTCTCAAGTAGAATTGGTGTTCCCACCCATGCCCAAGATGTGAAAAATCTTGTGCCATCTAATTATTTTGTCAATCTTTCTCCAAATTCTTCTTTTCCCAAATACATTCCTTATGAAATTTCCCAAGTCTTGAGTCAGATTAAGATTTTTGTTCCAATTTTGAGTTATTTAGGATTCCTAAGCACAAGAAAAGGGCCTTTGAGTATTTGGGATTGAAAGAAGAAATGATTACCCAAGGTAGAAAAGTGTAAAAGCATTGAGACTCCTCCTACCATTTCAGAGTTGAAAAACCCCAAATTTGGAAGAACTAGGTGAATCACCTAAATTTTACTAGGGAACATATTTGGTTGAGTCTCAATTAAATGTTGATCCATTTTTTATAATGGTGAGCATTAAGGATGAACTATTACATAATTTTATGTTTGATTCTGAGCATCATGTAATGTTATGCCTCTAGAGGTCAGAATGAATTTGACATTAAAGTGACATCAGCTTATGGAAAGTGTACTACAATGGATTATAAAGAGGTGCCATTTGTAGGATGTGTAAAAGGTTTGGCGGTGTAACATGCAGCTTATCTAGGTAAGAACTTGAAACTTGATGTTGTTATTGTTGATTTCCGCTTAAATGGGGCATGTTGTTATCAAGAAAGTGGGCTGCAAGTTTTGGTGGAAGTGTTCAAATGGATATGTATTTTCCACCATTCCAATCAAGGCATCCTTGTAAAGTTGTATGGAGATAAGAAGATGTTGTACCTAATCAAGATCCCAATAATGCTTCTTATGAAGTGTTGTATGTTGATGTAGATGCTTTGATAAATTTGTTGGGTTTTTGACGGAAAGAGCACAAGATTGATCAATGTAAATGTATTGAACAAGTAGGTTTTCCTTGGACCTTATTATGTAATGGAGCTTGTTCGAGTTTGGAAATGGTGTTGGTATTGTTCTATTTCTCCAAGCTAGGAAGAATTTTTTTTTCTTTCAAACTCAACTTTGAATGCACTAACAACATTGTTGAATCTGAAGCATTGTAATTGGGTTTGAGAATTGTATGGAAATATGGTGTAAAGGATATCATTAAAAAAGGAGATTCAAAACATTGATTGTCATGTAGATTAGAAAAATGTATGCTACTAAGGATCGAGAATGAAAGAATACAAACATGCATTCTAGGATTTGATTGAAATTTTTAACTCATTTAATATTGGGCACCATGATAGAAAGTTTAATGTTATTGAAGAAAAGTTAGTAGTGCTAAGATCCATATTTAGAAATTGTATAGTATCTCCATTTTGTGAGTATGATGTTGAAATACTAACAAGGCCATCTATCCCCAAAATGTTAAAAAAGCAAAGTTGGAAAGTGTTTTGATGATGATGCCCAAGTGAAATGGTTTCTACAGAACCAAGGTGAGTTTGCTAACCAAAATATAGATTGGGAACCAATGGTGTGTGTTGTTGAAGGAAAGGAAACTTTATTTGGAAAAGACATCATCCAGATGAAGACAAACATGATTCCGAGAGGTTTGGTGGCACTTGAATCAAATTTTGATAATGCTGAATTCATTAACAAATGTAAGCAATTTCACAAGATGTGGAAGAGCATGACCTAGGAACATAAGGAAAAACCACGTAAAATATGGTTAGGAAGCAATCTAAGCAAGGAAGAGAAGAAGTCCTATGTTCAATTTTTCTAAAAATATCAAGACTACCTAGCTTGGTCTTACTATGAGTTGAAGGCATATAGGGAAGCTTTTTTCCAACATGAAATTCCTCTTGAAGCTAATGCCAAGCCTTTCAGGGAAAAAAAAAAAGGCCAATCAATCCACTCTCCTTTCTTTAAAGATGCAAGAAGAACTGAAGAAGTTGAGGGATGGAGGGATCATTCAGCCCATAAGGTACTCATCTTGTGTTACAAATTTAGTTCCTGTCAGAAAAAGAATGGTCATATAAGGTTGTGTGTAGAATTTAGGAACTTAAATAAAGCATCATTGAAAGATAATTACCCTCTCGCCAAACATGGATAATATGCTATAATTGGTAACTAGTTCTAAATTGTTATCCACTTTGGATGGTTTCTTTGGCTATAATCAAGTTATTGTGAATGAGTTAGAAAAGAATAAAGAATGATTTTACCACTCCTTGAGGAACTTATGTCTATGTCAGGATGCCTTTTGGCTTAATGAATGCTAGAGAAACTTTCCAAATAGAAATGGATGTAGCATTTCTTTGTTATATTGACGATTTCATTGATGTTTATCAAGATGATGTAACTCGTGTTTTCCTTCATGTAATTATGATAGAAATTTCTAAATTTTATCATAGTCAACACATCGCAGCAAGATTCCATTTATATCTCTTTTGAACAACACACTATCAATAAAGATATAGGGAACAACTTGTAATCTAAAATATCTTCATTTATTCTTGTCCATACCTTCTGGATAGGTGTCATGCTATAAGTAGTTAACCAAATTAGTCATCCATCTTGATTCCTGAATCTCTTGAGCAAGTTCAGGTTGCTGATTTTCTTGTTGGACCATGATGTCTAATTGTTGATACACAATTTCAGCATGTTGTTTTGAATCTTTGGGTTCTACAACTTTATTTTTCCATATCAGTAATTAGATGTTCGAATAAACCTTTACCTCAAATTATCTTAGCAACATGGATATCAACATCATATTCCTTAACCTTCATTATCCAACCTGCTTGTTTTCTCTTTTAATTATTTTTTCAACAAGAAATATTTCATACTTGGATGACAAACAAGGACATGAATTTTATTGTTTGAGAGCATGTACTTAAAATTATTTAGTCCTCAAACTATTGAAAGTACTTTTTTCAAGAAATTTGTACCTTGTTTCGTAATCATGCAAGATCTGTCCAAAGAAAGCAATTGGATATTTGATATTTTCATCATTAACTTGAGTTAGTATGGCTGAGATTGTTTCAGCTCCTACAAGTGCATACATTGTAAAATCTTTAGCAAAATTTAGATTTGCAAAGTAGGATCCCGAGAGATAGATATTTTGATTACTTCAAAACCTTCTCTCCTTCACTAGTCCAAAAGAACACTTTCTCTTTCTTTAACATAGTTTTCAACGATTTAACCAATGTTATAAAAGTTGAAACAAATCTTCTAAAAAGTTGATTTTTCCAAGAAAAATTGTAATGCCTTCTTATGAAGAGGCAATGATAGTTATGAAATGGATTTGATTTTGAAAGGATCAATTGCTAAACCTTGCTTAAAACAATATGGCCAAGTAGTTTACCTTGATGTACTTCAAAAGATAGACTTATTGGGATTAAAAGATATTCCAAAATTCCCGCATAACTGAAAATTATACCTTAAATGCATTATATATTCACAAGAATCTTTTGAAAATACAATAACATCATCTAAATAAACAAATATGTATTTATTTAACAAGATGTGAAAAGCCATGTCCATTTCATGTTAAAACATTGCACCACATTTTAAAGACCAAAATGAACTCTTTTGTAAGCATAAGTATCCCACTTGATGGTGAAAGCTTTTTTGTACCTATCTTCTTCTCGGACCAAAATCTAATTGTATTCACTATAATCATCTAGAAGAGATAGTCTATTTGAAATTGAAACTGTTTTCGCAAATATGATCCATATTTGGTAGTGGCTAATGATATTTTAATGAAGCTTTTTTAAGATCTCTGAAATCCACACATAATCTGATTTCTCCATTCTTCTTCCAAATAGGAACAAGATTTTCTACCCACCTTGAATGCTAAAGTGGAAAGATAATACCTGATTCAATTAACTTGGATAACTCTTTCCTCATAAGAGGTTCTATTCTAGGATTTACAGGCCTTTGTTTCTACCTAACTGGTTTAGAATTTGGCTGCAATTCGATAGTATGTTGTGCTAAACTGGGATCAAACCCTTTCAGGTCTTGGTATCTCCAAGTGAAAACATCTTTAAATTCTTTGCAAAGATTAATAAATGATTGTTTTTCTATTAAGGAACATACCTTTCAAGAAATAAATTTTTCCCTTCATCAACTGAAATTTCTTCATAGTTATCATCATGCGTTGACATCTTGGTTTTATCTTTTCTTAATTGATCATCAATACTGAAGATGTCCTCTAATGTGACAAGACCTCGAGGCAATTTATTTGTCTTTAGTTGAACAATCTGGTCACTGTATAAATGTTGTAATTTATTCGATTTATAGCAGAAAATTCAGCTTCTTGCTGCAAAAAACTATAGATTTGATCGTCATTTTAAAAAACCTTCAATTTAAGTCATTATTAGGTATAGAAGGTCTGATAATTAGCTTAATATGAGGCTGAATTTTGTTGTTCTCTATCTATTCCAAACTTCAAAATTGGCACCAACTCTACAAGTTTGTCTACATGCTTATTTTTAGTTCTAGGAATGGACTAAATATTAATAAAGATCAAAATATTCCATTAAATTTGAAACTCTATGTCTTTTTGAATTAATTAATAAATTCTTACAAACATGAAATCTCTTTACTTAATTAATAACCAACTCGAATCACCAAAGATATGTAATGTGCTTTTGATGCCTCTTTTTCAGTCCCAAAGTAAGCCATGAATTAATGCTTCATATTCAATTACATTGCAAGTGCATGAAAATTAGATACTCAAAGCTTAGAAATATCTTTAATTTGTTGGGGAAGTGAGCACCAAACCTACTCCCTATCCTTTTTTGTTCTTAGCTCCATCAAAATGAAGCTTCCAAATCCCTTCTGCTAAATTTTCTGTTTTGGACAACAAGGGAAGTGGTGTATTTTCTTCATGCATACAATACACACCAAACATATGTTTTTCAACTTCCTTATAAGTATCATAACAATGTTATTCAATTGTCTTTTTATCCATAAACATGTTAGAAACACCATCTAAAGCTGAAACCTGAGCTACATCATCAAAATTAGATTGATCTAAGGTGAACTAATTAGCCACTTCATTTAGAGAATGAGGCTCAATGTGAAATCTGGCCAATGGTTCTGAATTGATAGTAACCTTGGTGCCATAATGTGTAGTGAAAATAAGAAAGACCAATCAAGAGAGATAACCTCTTATCTTTGCTACGAAGTCTTTAGATAAGCATAAGGAAAAGTATGGAGGTAAATCTACAACAAGTAAATCTTATAGAATAGAAACATTTGGACACGCATATAATGTTACCTCTAAATTTCTAATTACACCAATTGTATTAATTGCAGATTCCATTAAGTCAGTAAACACTCTTTTCTCTAGGTTCACACTATAGGCCCAATTTTTTTACAATTCCTTTTGGCATAACTCTGTTACTTACACCATTGTCCACCATGCAGTTATGAACTAGATGTTCTCCAATAATCAGTGATAGATAAAATGGTGGTGGCTTCTTTATATCATGAGCATTTAAGACTTTCTAAACCATCCATTTAACCTCTTTCATGCAATCTTGTTCAAATGTTCTAAGGACCATGTCTAATTTTTGAACTTCCTTTTCTGATTTTTTGGAAGAAATCTACAGCTTACCTAGTTCATGTGAAAGCAAATCTTGTTGTCTTGGAATACTTAGGGCATCCCACATTGAGATGTTAACATTGTTATTTTTCATTACATCAATAATGTTAAAAGAAGCAATATTTTAGAGAGACCGATTCAACTTTTTTAGCATAGGCCTTAGCAAAACTAATTTTGCTTAAGCAACTTTAGATATATAAGGAGCAAAATAATCTTCTTGGATTAGGTTATACCTATTTTTACTGCTCTATACTAGCTGTAACACTTGTTGTTTTTTATGGGACAACATGACTCATAGTTAGCTTGTTTTGGGGTTGTAGATTCTCTATTATTAGTGACAAAGGGAAAAACATGCCTGTTTTGCTGTTTTTACTTTTAGTAGCCTTTTCTTGAGCTCTAGTGGTAACTGCAATGAAATTATCCTCATTAAAACTGACTAAATTCTATTTAGGTGCTTTCTGAACATGAGTTTCTTACTACCCACTCTCCATTTGAGGTATGAACAATGCTTCAGATTGAGGTTGTGCAATAAGATTCAAGTTCAAAAAAGCATTTGGGCAACTTGTAGCTGAATGAGGTTGATTGCAAGGTTGAAACCACTCTTCTGTAGCCATGTTAACTAGAACTAAAGCATTAGATGAACTAGGAACATTTGGATCAAATTGTCTTTGCTGATAAGGTTGCCTATTTTTATTATTTTGTTAATAAGGAGTGCATGATAAGGTCTGCTAGGTAATGCAATTTTGTTTTCAATTGAAGTTAGGTAATTCCCCACAGTCTATTAAGATTTAAGCACATCTAGAGATGGGGCTGCAACAAAAGGTTCTACAACCTAATAGGATGTGGGATATGTGCTAAATCTGCCAAAAATGGCATTGAAGGCCTTGGTGCTAATTTTCTGACTTTAATAAGGTTATTTTCACCTTTTATAGCAATATCATAAGAATATGAAGAGTAATACCTCCCATATATTGAATCATAGTTGAAATATCATTGTTTAATGCTTTGAGATAATAAAGGAAAGCATGATCCACTTGAGGTTAACACTTGATGGGATTCTTTCCTAAGTTCTAACAAAATAGATATTGAAACTTGACATGTACTCATGAGGATCTCTTTTAATAGTAGACATTTGTTCAACGAGGGACAAATGATGTGCATTATCTTGGAACTGTTTCAAAATTTTTCACCTAATTCATCCCAATCTCTTATGCTCCCAATTTCTAGGTTTCTATACCATTGCAACTCATGTCCTTTAAAACATGCAAAATAAAAGTCTTAAAGCTACGTCTTCATGAGGGATATTATGGACTGCACATATGGCTGCAAACATCTTTAATATGTTCAATATGTGTAACCCGATTTTCACCGGTGAATGATGGAAAACTTTTCATGGCAAACATTAGGAATATCATGGTAAATTGGAATTACTAATGGGCTGCCATTAGTAAAGGGCACAAAATATTTAGGTGGTATGTAAGAGCCATTGGAAAAACTAGGATATTGATAGAAAAATTGATACATGGTGAAGGAATATCGGGAAGAGGGTTGTCAAAACTAGGTCTATTATATGGTAAAGTATTACCAACTCTTCTCCTTCTAGAAGAAATCAAAGGTAAGAAACAAAATTAGAGGAATTACTCTTACCGATGATCTCATAGTCACTTTAGGCATGGAACATACCACAAAACTGGTCTGAAATCATCTTTACGGAGTCACCAAAAGATCATAAAATCTTTAGAATAAATTTTTGTAGCTTGCTCCCAAAAGTAACTTTTGTAATAACTGTAAATTTTCTGTAGATCTGATGTAAAATATGTAACTTGCATGCATCTCTCGATTCGTTGTCCCCCTGGGCATGCCAAAAAATGTTATCTCTCAAAAGTGCATCCTATAGAGAGATGGTTGCACATTTTCTAAGATTACAAAATTAGTCTCTCTCTTTCGTATATACAATGGAAACACCTCAGTGCCCGGGGTATACCTATTTTGAGGTGAGTCTCCGTATCGCCGGTTCCTTTTGAAGTATCCTAAATTAGTTTTCTATGGTTAAGGGTAAAAGATGGCTATAAAATCACTAAAATGAGGTGATACACCAAATTTAGATGAGGGCTTGACTGAGTATATGCACAATTTATAAAGGAAGGATTCTCGATGCACGAGCCAACAATTTTTATAGAGTATTTAAGGGAAAAAACTTTGTTATACTGAGGGAAAATATCACAACAACACTAATAAGTTAACATGCACTTCAAAATAATGCGAAAAGTATTGAATTTGCAAAAGGGTAAGATGATTAGTAAGGAATTTGAATTGACAAGACTAATAGAAATATACACAAGAATGTAAATAATTTGAAAGGTATAAAATACTTCACACTCGTAAGGAAAACTAAAAAAATTCTTCAATACTCCTATATCCAAGCAAATTCCCCGTGCTTTGCAAAGGCACACAATATATAGCAAAATAATTTTTTACCCTCTTCCTAAAAATAGACTCAGGCTTGTACTCGCCCATGCATTCTATTTTTCTCCTTTATTTAATAATAGATAAAGGAAAAAATAGGACATGCAATTACAAATAGGCATTTAATAGCCTTGATTACAATACAGTCAAACTGAAGTTGACTGTTCTATTTTTAAGAAAATAAGGTGAATAATTTGCTAATAATAAGTTTTCTTGCTAGGCAAGTCTCCTTCTTTGAGCATGCAACTTTGTCTTCTTCTCTGCTCTATCCTCTTGTTAAGCATGGAAAAAAATTCAATTCCCTTTTTGTGAGTAAAATAATTGCAATACTTGCAATATTTGCAAAAATAAACATCCACTGTGGGGACCACTTGTCCATGTGCACATGTTGTGATGTTGACATCTCTTTGGCTTCTAATGGTCACAAGGGTGACATTCTACAAATAATCTCTAGCTCCTTCAATAGTGGGGACCACATTTGCACTTCACCATGGTTTTTCCACCTTTGTGGACTTAGCAAACACAAAAGGGTCGACCATTTTTACATTGCACATGTCACTATAGTCTCACCACCTTTTGATAAATACACACATGTATATACTTGTCAGCCTTTTACACATTAGATGATGTATAGTTTAAAGATTCAACTTTTCGGTGATCATATCATGTATGATGGCACTTTATATTATGGAGTTCGACTATAGTCATACTTTTACAATCAAAATGTAATGATAATTTATAAGACACGTGGGCCGCCCGTTGGGAACGGTGAGTCGACCCTTGCATTTGGAGGTGATATTTTAAACTTTACCCTAACTAGGGTTTCCTGTCTTGCTCGCCATGTATATGCATTTGAACCTTGGTCAGGTTTAGTTCTTTCATTGAGAACCATTGATCTCTATCCATGATGGACTGTAGAATTGATTTTTGACCGCGAGTTATAGTTTTCCCCTAATTAATTTGGTCGAGAATTGACATGGTTGTTTGTTTTGATCTTGGAGCTTGATCCTCGGCCTTCGATATTTTTCCTATTTTTCTCGAGCCATTGATTATTGACCCTTGGTTAGGGTTATGTTAAGCCAAAGTTCTAGTGGGTGAGTTAAAACACTTGAACTCATCCATTTTTCCCACTTCACATTTGGTTTGCAGGAAAATCCATGGAAAAAATTTTTGATGCCATTGTTGGATTTCTTGATAGTTCCTTTTAAAATAATTGTTGTGTTTTGAACTCTGTAAGCTCTAAAAATATATCGTTTTGTTCATAATTGGAAATAGGGTGACCAACTTTGTATGCCATAAAACATTTTTGCTTTCTGAAAATTGAAAAACTCCCTTCTATTTTGAATATTCAAACCTGAAGTAATTGGTGATGTTGTATCATGTTTATTTGCTTGAGGGTTTCAAATGATATAGCTGTACTTTGATTCTTATTTTGTCAAAATGGATTTTGTTTGGAAGACATTCTTGTAACATGTAGCTACATTTGTATTCTTGGACTCTGAAGTTGATTATGTGATTGAATATTGAACTGAAATTAATAATAAAAATGTATTTCGATATTTTTACTTAAGATGCCTTTGTACCTGCAAGTGGCTTTCTGGAAATTACAAGCAGTTCTTCATCTGTTTTTGATACTATTTTTAGGCATAAGCCTTGATTCAGGTGCTTTGTTAAGATCTTTTTATCTTTCTTCTTTTACTTAGATACTTTATTTGCTTTGATAGTAATATTTATGACATGCTTTAGAAAATTTAAAATGTTGATTTTTCATGGCAAAGCCCTAGAATTTTTTTCCGAATTCTTTCTTCCTTCCATTTTCAGCTATAGTAGTTGTATTTTCTGATTCAGAATATAGAAAGTAAAACTTTTCTCGTTGAATTTGATTAGGTGAATAAAATTGAAATATCATAACTATTTATCTTGATCATGGTGTATTTTTCTACTTTTCTATATCACTTAATTAATTCACATAATTCTTTTAAATCATGTATTAGTTGAAAACAACATGATTAAAAGTTGTAAATGTCAATTTTACATGACAAACCCCTATTAAAAGTTTCCCATAATCTTCTCTTCATTTTGTTTGAGTTATAACCCTTCTTTTCTAGTAAACTTGAACTTCTTGAAATCTGATTTTCTCTCTTAGTTACAAACTGAAAAGTATACTTCTATTTGCCAGTCTCTTTTCTGTACTGTAACTTCTTCTATTTGTAGAAAATACTAAATTTGAGTCACCTTATTCCTTCTTTCCAGCATGTTCTTAAAGGTTTTCTATTTCTTCTTGACTTCAAAATGTACCTAGACACTTAAGAAAACAATTAGAAAAATACTTAGGATTTTTGGCCTATCTTGTGTCCATGTTTCTTCTTTTCTTTTCTCTTTTTCTTTTTGAGTGAGTATAACATTTATACAGCTTTGATCTTCAAATAAATTATATATCTTGTCTTCATATGCACGATTTAGGACATTTCCATAGTTCATTTTCTCCTCTTTTTAGGTATAGTGTCTTCTATAACGAAGATGAAGAAAGAAAAAAATAAACGGAGATGCTTCAACTAAAGAAAGAGACCCCAAGGAAATGACATGTTAACTCATACTCCTTTACTTTCTCTTTTATGCATGTGTACCTCTTATTTCAATAGTTGTACTTTAATTTTTAGTTACATCCCACTTGTGTGGGAAACATTTGAAAATTACTTATGAATAAAACAATGAATTTTTTAAATGAGTTGTATATTTATTTTTATTTAAACTTTCTGTATGGATTGTATGATGAACTAAACAACTCAGTAATATAATTGAATGTCTTAATCATCAAGGAAGAACACTAAGAAAACATGTAACATCCAAAGAAATGAACATTGATTTCAACAATAACTGCACTTATGTTCGTTGTTCCAAAACTTAGCATTTCACCTATTCTTAGAATTGAATGTCTTCATCAAGACAACACAGCTTACCCTTTGGGACCTTGTGTTCTTTTGCTGAAGATAGTCATGAAATTGTAGACTATGTGATCTATTATGTTTTGTAACATCATACATAGATGCATATTTCATGTAATCATTTAACTAAATCAGAAGTAACAACATAATCTAAAAAAACCACCCGTAGCTTAGGTATACTTTACCAATGCCATCCATCATAATGAAGTTGTGAGTTACCAATTTTTGCACAAGTGCAAAAAAATGTCAACATTTCTAGCGATCATCCAGGAAAATTGCCTACTAGCTTATATACCAATTCCTTTCTCTTGTCCACTAGGCATGGAGTGTAAACATGTAACCAAAATATGCCTTTCCGAATGGTCCAACCCTTCCAAAATGAATCGACATCGGGGAAAAGATCTAGTAAACTAGATCACATATATGAATGCACTTATTGAGTTGAAAAACAATGCAATATACAAAAACTAAACTTATTGAAGGGGAATCCTACTCTAATAATAACTATAAGATTTTCAATAATAGTGTTTTGAGAAACATACCATTCACAAGAATGGGAATTTTCTCCCATTTAGCTTTGAAAGGTGAAAAGCATTGTTTCTTTGTAAGCTGAAATCATGTAAGGACCACTCCAAAATGTATCAAACTTTGTGTGTCTTCCCGGCTTTAAATGATCAACATCCCACTTTCACATATATATCCTTCATTAAGATTCTAAATTTGGCTTTCTTATCAAAAGTCTTCTTCATCTTCTTCGATTCTTTTCCATATTTAAATGGGCTTTATATCTTAACTCATGTAATTCCATTAAGTCTAAATAATGAACTCGCAATGGTTCATTTTCAAGCATCTCTATTTGATGCAAGAAATGTAATGTAGGTAACTAAACTGAAATAAGCATTCTTTCTTCTTTTCCGTACACAATTTTTTATGGTGAATTGCCAACCGATATCTTAGGATTCACTCTATCAGCCCAAAGTGTTGAATTCAACATCAAAGGCCAAGCTCTTTGATTATCTTGAGTGTTCTTTTGATGATCCTTAAAAGATTCCTTTTAGTACTTTCAGCAAAGCCATTACTTTGTGGGTGATAATTAGATGAAGAACTTAAATAAATTCCATAATTGACATCCCAATCTTTTATCTTTGCACCAAGAAATGCTAAAGAATTGTCTATATAATAGTTAATGGAACACCAAATCTGCAGAGACTATACCTTCATAAAATGATAGTATCAAGTTCCATTAGCATCTTTCAAGGCTATTGCTTCGGTCCATCATGTAAAATAATGTGTATCGTTAAGATCCACTTATGTTCATGTGACAAAGGTGGGTTTATCATACCAATAAATTCAAGACCCCACTACATAAAATGTTGCTCAAATGAAATAGGTTGTAAAGGCAGCAAGTATAAACATTCTTTTCCAACAAAGAAAGAACATTTTTACACTTTCTAATCCATTCAAAATAGTCAATGAATATTCTAGGCCAGTAGTAACCAATTTTCATCATTTTTAAGGTTGTGGTATGTGCTAAGAAATGACCTCCTATAGGTCCTTCATGGAATTATGATAGTAATTTCTGAATTTTATCATAGTCAACACATCGCAGCAAGATTCCATTTATATCTCTTTTGAACAACACACTATCAACAAAGATATAGGGGACAACTTGTAATCTGAAATATATTCATTTATTATTTTCCATACCTTTTGGATAGGTGTCATGTTGTAAGTAGTTAACCAAATCAGTCATCCATCTTGATTCCTAAATCTCTTGAGCAAGTTCAGGTTGTTGATTTTCTTGTTGGACCATGATGTCTGATTGCTGATACACAATTTCAGCATGCTGTTTTGAATCATCAGGTTCTGCGGCTTGTTATTTTTCCATATAACTAATTAGATGTTCATATAGACCTTTACCTTGAATTGTCTTAGCAACCTAAATATCAATATCATATTCCATAACCTTTGTTATCCAACCTGCTCTTTTCTCATTTAATTATTTATTCAACAAGAAATATTTCACACTTAGATGAGAAACAAGGACATGAATTTTATTATTTGAAAGCATGTACTTAAAATTCTTTAGTCCTCTCGACTAATAAAAGTACTTATTTATCAAGAAATGTTTACCTTGTTTCGTAATCATACAAACTTTGTCCAAAGAAAGCAATTGGTTGTCGATATTTTCGTCATTAACCTCGAGATAGTATAGGCTGAGATTGTTTCAGCTCCCGTAAGTCCATACATTGTAAAATTTTATCAAAATTTGGAAATATTTGCAATAGTAAGATCCTGAGAGAGAGTTGTTTTGATTGCTTCAAAACCTTCTCTCCTTTTTTAGTCCAAGAGAACACTTTCTCTTTCTTTAACATATTTGTCAATGGTTTAACCAATGTTGCAAAATTTGAAACAAATCTTCTAACAAAGTTGATTTTTCCAAGAAAAATTTGTAATGCATTCTTGTGATGAGGTAATGATAGTTGTGATATGGCTTCGATTCTGAAAGGATCAATTGCTAAACCTTGCTTAGAAACAATATGGCCAAGTAGTTTACCTTGACATAATGAAAAGATAGACTTTTTGGGATTCAAAGATATTCCAAATTTCCTGCATAACTGAAAAATCTACCTTAAATGCATTATATGTTCACAAGAATATTTTGAAAATACAATAACATCATCTAAATAAACAAGGATGCATTTATTTAACAAGCTGCAAAAAGCCATGTCCATTACATGTTAAAACATTGCACCGACATTTGAAAGACCAAAAGGCATTCTTTTGTAAGCATAATTACCTCACTTAGTGGTGAAATATGTTTTGTACATATCTTCTTCTAAGACCAAAATCTAATTGTATTTTCCGTAACCATCTAGAAGAGATAGTCTATTATAACCTAAACTATTCTCAAAATCTTATCCATATTTGGTAGTGGGTAATGATATTTTAATGAAGCTTTTTAAGATCTCTGAAATCCACACATAATCTAATTTCTCCATTCTTCTTCCTAATAGGAACAAGATTTTCTACCCAAATTGAATGCTTAACTCGGAAAGATAATACCTAATTCAATTAACTTGGATAGCTCTTTTCTCATAAGAGCTTCTATTACGAGATTTACTAGCCTTTCTTTCTACCTAACTAGTTCAGAATTTTGTTGCAATTCAATGCTATGCTATGCTAAACTAGGATCAAACCCTTTCAAGTATTTATATCTATAAGCGAATACATATTTAAATTATTTGAAAAGATAAATAAATTAATGTTTTTCTATTGAGGATCATACCTTTCCAAGAAAGAAATTTTTCCCTTTATCAAATGAAATTTCTTTGTAGTTATCAAAGATGCGTTGACATATTGGTTTTATATTTTATTAACTAATCATTAGTAATGAAGAGGTCCTCTAATGTGACAAGACCTCGAGGTAATTTATTTGTCTTTAGTTGAACAATCTGGTCACCATATAAATGATGTAATTTATCGTGATTTACTTGCAGAAAATTTAGCTCCTTACTACAAACACCTATAAATTTATCATCATTTTCAAAACCTCACAATTTAAGTCATTATCGTGGTATAGAAGGTCTGCCAATTAGCTTCATATGAGGCTGAATTTTGTTGTTCTCTATCTATTCCAACACTTCAAAATTGGCACCAACTACTGCAAGTCTATCTCGCATGCTTATTTTCAGTTCTAGGAATTGACCTAATATTAATAGCATCAAAATATTCCATTAAGTCGAAAATCTATCTCTGTAATACTTCATTAATGGATTCTTACAAACATTAAAGATCTTTACTTGATTAATAACCAACTCAAAATCACCAAAGATTTGTAATGTGTTGATACCTCTTTTTCACCAAAAGTAAGCCATGAATTAATGATTCGTATTCAACTACATTGGAAGTGCATGAAAATTAGAGACTCAAAGATTAGAAATACCTTTTTTAGTTGGAGAAGTGAGCATCAAACCATCTCCATATCATTTTTTTTCTTAGCTCCATCAAAATGAATCTTCCAAATCCCTTCTGCTAAATTTTCTATTTGGGACAACAAGGTAAGTGGTGTATTTTATTCATGCATACAATACACACCAAACAAATATTTTTCAACTTCCTTAAAATGAGCATGGGCATGTTCTTCAATTGTCTTTTCATCCATAAACATGTTAGAAACACCATCTAAAGATGAAACCTAAGCTACATCATCAAAATCAGATTGATCTAAAGATAAATAATTAGCCACTGCATTTGGAGAATGAGGCTCAATGTGAAATCTGGTCAATGGTTCTAAATTGATAGTAACCTTGGTGCCATAATGTGTAGTGAAAAATAAGAAAGTTCAATCTGAAGAGAGATAACCTCCTATATTTGTTGTCAAGTCTCTAGATAAGCATAAGGCAAAGTATGGAGGTAAATCTAGAATAGTAACATCCTACAGAATAGAAACATTTGGGCAAGCACGTAACGTTACCTCTAAATTTTTATTACACCAACTGTATTAGTTGTAGTTCAGTCAAGATGTAAAACCTTTTTTTTGTAGGCATACCGCAGCCCAATTTTTGTGCAATTGATATTTGTATAATCTATGCTTACTTGCACCGTTGTCCACCATGCGCTTATGAACTAGATGTTCTCCAATAATCAGTGATAGATAAAATGGTGGTGGCTTCTTTATATCATGAGCATTTAATACTTTATAGACCATCCATTTAACCTCTTTCATGCGGTCTCGTTCAAACGTTCCATGGACCGTGTCTACTTTTTTTTGAACTTCCTTTTCTATTGTTTTTGAAGAAATATGGAGCTTAAATAGTTCATGAGAAAACAAATATTGTTTTCCTAGAATACTTAGGGCATCCCACATTGAGATGTTAACATTATGCTTTTTCATTACATCAACAACAATAAAAGAAGCAATAGTTTTAGAGACCGATTTAACTGTTTTAGCATAGGCCTTAGAAAAAACTAATTTTACTTCATTAAATTTAGATATCTCGAGGTTGATTGCAAGCTTGCACCACTCTTTTGTAGCCATGTTAACTGAACTAAATCATTACATGAACTAGGAAAATTTTGATCAAATTGTCTTTGTTTATAAGGTTGTCTATAATTTTGATTCTACCGTAAGGTTGCCTATTTTGATGATTTCGCTGATAAGGATCCTGATAAGGTCTTCTAGATAATGTAGTTCTATTTTCAATTGAAGTCAACTTATTCCCCATAGTCTATAAATCTTGAAACACATCTCAAAATAGGGCTGCAATAATAGGTTCTACAACCGTAATAATAGGCTATGGGATATTGGCTAAATCTATCCAAAATGGTGTTGAAGGCCTTGGTGCTAATTTTCTGAATTTAATAAGGAAGTTTTAAGCTTTTATAGCAATATCATAAGCATTTGGAAGAGTAATACCTCCCATAGATTGAATCATAGTTGAAATATCATTTTCTAATGCTCGAGATAATAAAGGAAAGCATGATCAACTTAAGGATTAACACTTGATGGGATTATTTCACAAGTTCTAGAAAAACAAATGTTAAAAATGGATATGTACTCATGAGGAGCTCTTTTAATAGTAGATAGTTGTTCAATGAGGGACAAATGATCTGAATTATCTTGGAATTGTTTCAGAAAATTTTCACCTAAGTCATCCCAAGTTCTTATGCTCCCAATTTCTAGGTTTCTATACCATTGCAAGGCCTGTCCTTTAAAATATGTAGCTAAAAGTCTTAAAGCTATGTCTTCATGAGTGATATTATGGACTACACATATGGCTGCAACATCTTTAATATGTTTAGCAGGTGTAACTTGATTTTCACCAGTGAATGATGGCAAACTTTTCATGGCAGCATTAGGAATATCATGGTAAATAAGAATTACTAATGGGCTGCCATTAGTCAAGGGCCCAAAATTTCTAGGTGGTTGAAAAGCCATTAGAAAAACTGGGATACTTGATAGAAAAATTGATACATGGTGAAGGAATATCGGGAAGAGGGTTTTTTATCGCAAATTCACCCCCCATGGTGATTTTGCTTAACTTGCACAAATCCTTCATCTGAGCTAGTAAATTTATTCATGGTGAAAAATCATGTTTTTGGGGTCCCCTTGGCTTCTCTCTGACTTCCCCATCCAGGAAAAAATCCAAGAAGTTAGAGAAAATTGGAAAAAATTAAAAAAAAGGGCTCATTCTGGTGTTTTGCAGAAAAATTGAACATTTTTGTCCTAATTAGTCCACGACACTTGGGATGTAGGTACATGCGGACGCCTGTAAAAGCCGAAATGGCCGCAGGTAGTAAAAATCAGAAAAAGTAGA
Organism: Taxus wallichiana var. yunnanensis; assembly: GCA_018340775.1. Classification (NCBI taxonomy): domain Eukaryota; kingdom Viridiplantae; phylum Streptophyta; class Pinopsida; order Cupressales; family Taxaceae; genus Taxus; species Taxus wallichiana. The sequence goes on from CM031239.1 coordinate 1,052,094,807, forward strand.
AGTTTTCATCCCACACATTCCATGGGACATCTGAAACAAAGGTATGTGCGGGATGCACAAAGTTTAATTTTCCACAACTTAGTGCATTGCGGGTGGTGTGGAGAAATGTGTCCAGGATGGTTGAGACAAAATTACATGCGGACACACAAAAGTGAAAAATCCACAAAAGGAACCATACGTTGTGGTGAATGCGAAGTCAATGATCCTCATGACCTAGTTAATGGTAGATGCACAGGGGACAAGAATCTTGAATCCGTGATGTGGAGATTTTTGTCTAGAATAGTCGAGACATGTGAACTTGATTTTGCTGAAATAGCCACAATGAAGAGAAAAAGTCAATGTTTGTCCTCCTGAACTTCAAATGGCCATAACTTTTGAATTCGAGCTCGATTTTACTAAAATTGGGCTTTCTTAATTTTGATGAGGGGAGATATCTGAAAGTAAAAGAAATATATTCAGCTCCAATCAATTAGTGCTCATTCCACAAATGACAAAAATGCCTAGTAGACCCAAAATAGCTGCTCACACTCAGAAGGCCATAATCATGTTGCATTTCTTAATGAAATTGCACACACATTGGTACCATTTGAATCATGGCTCTAATAATGATAGACAATAACCAATAAATTCTATATTTTTTGAAGGATAGATAGATATTTTCTAGAAAACGTGGCCAAGTTCATAATAGTGTTTTATTTGGTAGTTGGATGCATTCAATGAAGCATGGGCTGCCATATTTCACTTGTTGCAAGTCATGGGACAGTATGGGAGCCTTTAGCAAGAAAAAAAACATCATTTCACTCCATTTAATACCTCTTACAAGTGGTTGAAGGATAGATTTCAGGATTTCCATTTTTCCTCTCTCTCTCTCTTCTTATTTTTCTATAAATTGGAGTGTTGGGTTCATTGTAAAAGAAGGTAGTTTTATTGTAGAAAATATCTATCAAAATTTCTTTGTGAAGCCAATGTGTTGTAGGCCCTTATAGTGGACTCCTTGCATGGTGATCCGGCCCTTACCTTGTAATATAATGAACGATGCATATCATGAAGCAATAAAATAAAAGTTTATGGATGCATCTTACCATGTTGTGTTTTTTTGCATTCCTCTTGCCATTTTAACCTTCAATACAAGAATATTGTGTCTATTTTTATGCTCTTACAAGGAATCATTATTATTGTGCATGTATGAAATATAGTTGTGAATGTATTTACCAGATTGTGGAGAACTATTATCACCCTTTCTAGTATGCATTTTACTTCTATTTTTCACACATTGGGGACTACTCTCACACCCCTCCTTTTCTAGTGTATCACCACTTTAGTGTAGGTTTTCATTTTCATGCATTCTCTCTCCTTGGTCCCTTAGAAAGTTAGATTAGGAAAGTTATCTTTTCTACATTAGATTAGATTGTGGCAGGTAGTTTAGGAGCAAGAACTAGCTTTCTCTAGAGGTTTATCTCAAGTAGCAAGTCCCACAAAATGGAGATAGTACCCATGTTATCCAAAAACACCATGAACTCAAGTATATGCACTGTGGAAACATAAGGGTGTTTTTATTCAGTGATAAGAGGGTTATCAAAATTAGGTCTATTATAGGGTAAAGTATTACCAACTCTTCTCCTTATAGCTAAATTCAAAGGTAGAGAACAAACTCGGAGAAATTCCTCTTACTTCTGATCTCATAGTCACTTTAGGCATGGAACATACCGCAATACTAGTCTGAAATCATCTTTACAGAGTCGCCAAAAGATCATAAAATCTTTAGAATAAATTGTTGCAGCTTGCTCCCAAAAGTAACTTTTGTAACGGTTGTAAATCTACTGTATATATGATGTAAAATGTGTAACTTGCATTCGGATCTAATTTTTATCCCACCAAAAGTGCCAAAAAATGTTATCTCTCAAAAGTGCACCCTATAGAGAGATGGATGCACATTTTCTAAGATTGCAAAATTGATCTCTCTCTTTTGTAGATACAATGGAAACACCTCAGTCCAATGGGTATACCTATTTTGAGGTGAGTCTCCAGTATCAAGGTCATTTCCTTTTTGAAGTATCCTAAATTCGTTTTCTAGGGTTAAGGGTAAAATAAATTAAATTTATATAAGGGCTTTGATGTAGCATATGCACAATTGATATGGGAAGGATTCTTGATGCACGAGCCAATAAGTTTCTGCAGAGTATTTAAGGGAAAACACTTTGTTATACTAAGGAAAATATCACAAAACCACTAATAAGTTAACATGCACATTAAAATTATGCATAAAATACTAAATTTATAGTAGGGTAAGATGATTGGTGATGGAATTTGAATTCACGACACTAATAGAAACATACACAAGAATGCAAATAATTGGAAAGGTAGAAAATATTTCACACTCATAAGGCAAAACTAGCAAAAATTGCTTCAATACTATTATATCCAAATAGTTCTTCCGTGCTTTGCAAAGGCACACAATATATAGAAAATTATTTTTTACCCTCTTCCTAAAAATATACTAGGCTTTTACTTGCCCATGCATTCTATTTTTCTCCTTTATTTAATAATAGATAAAAGAAAAAATATGGCATGCATTTACAAATAGGAATTTAATAGCGTTCATTACAATATAGTCAAAATGAAGTTGACTGTTCTATTTTTAAGAAAATAAGGTGAATAATTTTCTAATAATAAGTTTTCTTGCTAGGAAAGTCTCCTTCTTTGTATTTTCCTCTTGTGTCCTCTTGTGAAGCATGCAAAAAAATCAATTCCCTGTTTGTGAGTAAAATAATTGCAATACTTGCAATACTTGCAAATAAACATCCACTATGGGGACCACTTGCCCATGTGCACATGCTCTGATGTTGACATCTCTTTAGTTTCTAATGGTCACAAGGGTGACATTTTACAAATCATCTCTAGCTCCTTCAATAATGGGGACCACCTTTCCACTTCACCATGGTTTGGCCATCTTTGTGGACTTAGAAAACATAAAAGGGTCGACCATTTTTACATTGCACATGTCACTATAGTCTCACAACCTTTTGATAAAAACACACATGTATATACATTTCGGCCTTTTGCACATTGGATAATGTATAGTTTAAAGATTCACATTTTTAGTGATCATCTTGCATGTATGATGGCACTTTATATTATGGAGTTTGACTATAGTCGACTTTTACAAGTCAAAATGCAATGATAATTTGAATGAGATGTGGGTCGGCCCTTCGAATGATGAGTCGACCCTTGGAACTTAGAGGTGATATTTTAAACTTTACCCTAACTAGGGTTTCATTTTTCTCTCCACGTATATGCATTTGAACCTTGGTCGAGGGTTTAGTTCTTTGATTTAGAACCACTAATCTCTGTCCATGATGGACTGTAATGTTGATCTTTGACTGTGAGTTAGGGTTTACCCCTATAATTAATTTGGTTCATGGAATTGACTGTGGTTTCCTATTTTGATATTGGATCTTGATCCTCAGCCTTCGATATTTGTCCTTCGATCTCGATCCATTGATCTCGAGTCAAATGATACAACTGTACTTTGATTCTTATTTTGTCAAAATGGATTCTATTTGGAAGACATTCTTGTAACCTGTAGCTACATTTGTATTCTTGGACTCTGAAGTTGATTCTGTGATTGAATATTGAACTGAAATTATCAACTGCAATAGAAATGTATTTATGATATTTTGTACTTAAGATGCCTTTGTACCTTGCAAGTGGCTTTCTAGAAATTACAAGCAGTTCTTCATCTTTTTTTTATACTATTTTCAGGCATAAGCCTTGATTCAGATGCTTTTTTAAGATCTCTATAACTTTTTATTTTACTTAGATGCTTTATTTCCTTGATAGTAATATTTATGGCATGCTGGAAAATTTAAAATGTTGATTTTTCATGGCAAAGCCCTAGCAATTTTTTCCATAATTCTTTCTTCCTTCCATTTCCAGCTATAGTAGTTGTATTTTCCTGGTTCAAAATACTAAAAGTAACACTTTTCTGTTGAAGCTGATTAGGTAAATAAAACAAAACATCATAACTATTTATCTTGATCATGGCGTGCTTTTCTACTTTTCTGTATCACTTACTTGATTTACATAATTCTTTTAAAGCATGTAATAGTTGAAAACAACATGATGAAAAGTTGTAAATGTCCATTTTACATGGTGAATCCCTGTCAAAATTTTCCCAGAATCTTCTCTTCATTCTATTTTAGCTGTAACCCTTCTTTTCTAGTTAACTTCAGTTTCTTGAAATCTGATTTTCTCTCTTAGTTGCAAACTAAAAAGTATACTTCTATTTGCCAGTCTCTTTTTGTATTGTAACTTCTTCTATTTGTAGAAAATATTGAATTTGAGTCACCTTATTCCTTCTTTCCAGCATGTTCTTAAAATTTTCTATTTCTTCTTGACTACAACCTATACCTGCACACTTAAGAAAACAGTTAGAAAAATACTTAGGCTTTTGGCCTCTCTTTTGTCCATGTTTCTTCTTTTCTTTTCTCTTTCTCATTTTTGAGTGAGTATAACATGTATGCATTTGATCTTCAAGTAAATTATATCTCTTGTCTTTAAGAGATTCATATGCATGAATTAGGAAAGTATAGGAATATGAATTAATCCATGAGCTCGTAACTGATAGTTCATCTTTTCTCATATTTTTAGGTACAAAGTGGCTTATGTAACAAAGATGAAGAAAGAACAAAAACTTGAAATAGAGATTATTCTACTAAAGAAAGAGACCCTCAAGGTAATTATGGGTTCACTCATACTCCTTTAATTTCTCGTTTATGCATGTGTACCTCTTATTTTAGTAGTTGTACTTTACTTTTCAATTACATCGAATGGCTTTTGTGGGAAACATTATAGAATTCCTTATGAATAAAACATTGAATCCTATAAATGAGTTGTATATTTATTTTATATTTCATCTTTCTATATGGATTGTATGATGAACTAAACAAATCAGTAATATAATTGAATGTCTTAATCATGAAGGAAGAACATTAAGAAAACCTGTAACATCCAGTAATGAACTCTGATTTCTGCAATCTGCACTTATGTTCATTGTTCCAAAACTTAGCATTTCACCTATTTTGTAATTGAATGTCTTCATCAAGACAACACAACTGTCCTTCGGGGCCTTGTGTTCTTTTGTTGAAGATAGTCATGAAATTACAGACTATGTGATCTGTTATGTTTTGTAATAGCACACATAGTTGTATATTTCATGAAATCATTTAACTAAATCAGCAAGAAATAACATAATTCTGAAAAGACCTCCCCTATCTTAGGTATACTTTACAAATGCTATCCATCTTAACAAAGCTTTGAGTTGCCCATTTTTTCCCGAGTGCAAAAAATTCTCAATAAAAAGTTCAAGAAGTTATTTGACAAGAAGGTGACTCAAGAACTTTCACTTTGGGGATCTTGTGTTATTATGGGATAGCATAGATGAAGATAAGGGAAAGCATGGTAAATTTGATGCATTATGAATGGGCCCTTATTCAATTGACATTTGAATTGGTGAAAATATATTCTTCCTAATAGACTTAGACATGGAACTTATTGAATTGCATGTTAATGGCGGGAATTCTAAACATTTCCTTGATTGATTTCTCATAATCAAGGTATACTCCATTGTATAGTGTATAATCTTTTGATTTCATTCTACTTTCATGTTTTTCTATTTTTTTGTCCTGGTCCTTGGCAACCATTTTGTTGGTTTCGATTCATCCTTTGTGGAGTTGGATATTATTGTTCTTCTCTGCAGAGATTATTCTTTGACTTCATTACACAATGGTTTGTTTTTGTACTTGGTCTGCTAATTTTTATTTTGGCACTCACGGTGAGTGCCCATCCCCGAGTCGAGCTAATGTTTTTGCTTAATTTAATCTCACCCAATATGTCCTTAAATTCATTAGTTTGCGTGCTCTTTCATCTTTTCTATCTCCTTGTATTGATGCATAAAAACTCTTTCCTCGGTTTTGGTTGTCATGATCATCTGTTCCATTGGTCAAGGATCACTTAAAATCTAGAACTTGTTGTTTGTTCCTTTTTCCATGTGAAACAATTTGTAACTTGGGCGTAAAATCATGTTTTGTCCCTTCTTTTCATTTTTCCGCAATCACGTTTTTTTTTCCTATCATTTATGTTCCAATATCTATGGAAACGTGATTGTATGTGGATTGGAATATCATATTTGGCCCTTATATCATTTCTAACTTATTCTTTACTGAAGAAAAATTCATTTTCAAGTGCAAATGGTGATTTTCCTACATTTTATTGTTTAACGAGTGTATTTTTCCCGATAAAATTTATATCTCAAAGATAGGTGGAAATTTGGCCCTTTTTGGTTGGATGCAGCTTGGAGGCACTTTGAAACTCTAAGTCCCACTTCAATTCAAAACTTGTCCATGTGGAGGGTCGGCGCTCATCTGAAAATTCACCTTTTGCTTTGACTTTGGAGTTCCGTGGGGAGACATGTGAAGGTGTCTCACTACTTTGCCCATACTTAGAATTTTTTTCATGTAGTTGGTACATCTTTGGTGGACCATGGACATGTGGAGGGCTGAATCTCATTTGAGGATCCACCTCAGGGTCCCACCTTAACTATTGAGCTAAGGGGACACATGGAGGTTTCCATTGGCTCTGCTCTATACTTAAAATTTTCAAGAAACTTTCTAAAGGCCTGGGACATATGGAGGGACCACACCTATTTGGGGACTGGCCCCTAAATTTTATTTTGAAGAAGTGCCAAGAGGACACTTGGAGGCTTCCACTCACTCTACCCTTGCTTGGACTTTTCAACGGCCAAGGAAAATTGTCTCCGACCCTAGGAAAATGGTGCCTTCCACTAGTCCTTCAAAATTTTCAAACAACTTTGCCAGACTGAGACACGTGGTGAACCCGTCCTTGCTTGGGGTCTCCACATTTGGGGACCATCTCAAATTGCACCATGAGACACGTTGAGGCTTCCAATGACTCCTTTTTATAATGATATTTTCAAATGCCAAAAGGCATTTTTCTTGGGCCCAGGGCACGTAGAAGGCCTGCGCTTGTTTGGAAACTTTCCCCTATACTTCACCTTTGAAGTTACACCAAGGAAACACATGGATGGCTATAATATAAAGTATAGAAGGAGAAAAATCAATGGTTTCTATGCATTTCACCTTTTTTTCCACCATTTTTCTCAAAGACTCTTGGAGATGTGTATACGCATTGTTTTTCATCATTTTGATGAAATTCCTTGTCATTTTTTTCTGAAGCGCCATTAAATGGATTCAAACTTAATTTATGAGTCCAAGGATTATTAAGGTCGATATTTTGAAAGTTGGAATTGCTCGAGGCACTTGCAAAAATGTGAATTACCACGAGAAGATGGATGTGGAAAAGGATGAAATGATGGAGGTTACAAGTGTAAAAGATGAAAAAGATGTTGCCTCAAGAGAGAAAAGGATTACATGTCAGATCCGGTTATGCAGAGCCTCTGAGAATGATTAAAATAGGGATTTCTCACATGAAAAAATCAAAATGATTAAAATTACTATGAAAAAGGTTGTGGCATGACATCCTAGTCTTTATTCAAGGTCTAAGAAATGTTATCGGTTCATATTTGGTCCACTCGGAAGCTTTCGGATGTGAATTTGTTAAAATTCACTTTCTAAGGCAAATTGGTAACAAGCAAAGGTCCTCGAATATTCTTATTTCTTGGGGGAAATTTGGGATGAGTGAGCGAGTGACATGTATAAATGCAATGAGAATACTCTTGCAAATGGTCGGGTGTTTAATTCTTAAGGGAAAATTTTGAGAGAGCTCATCTTCTTGAAATACTAATATGAGAAACATGTTAATATCTTGTGTTTCAAATTTCAATCACGTCAATTTGGTTTTGAGTGTACAACCATTGACAAGCTCTATGATTGTTCAAAGAAACTTTCCCTGTTGATGAATTTAATCAATTTTGATTTAATTTGTGTCACCCTGAGCAATTTGTATCTACCTTATTTCGTAATGTTTGGAAGTAGTTTTTCTTAATCCTATTATAATATTGTGTTCAATTCCTCCAAATCACATAGGATCTCATCCTTGTGATAGTTTAGTTGCATTTTCAATTTCATTTCAAGAAGATCCTTCATCTTGTAATGAGATAAACAATTTAAAATCACTTCACTATCATTTTTGATAACGATTGTTTGTAAGCCTTCTCGAGTGTATCTTAGGCATGAGGAACTAGGGTCCTTTACGTTTTATTGAGTCTTTATCTCGATCCTTCATGTTAAATTCTTTGAGATTGTGTGAAACCATGCTGATCTAGGCCTCTATTGAAGCACACCTTCTCGTTTAAGGAATATATTAGCTATTATGAAGATTTATTTCATTTAGCTTTCCAATTATTGTGAAGTCTCTCAAAGATTTGGTATAATCAAATTTATCTTTCTTAATCTCCCACCAAAATTATTCAAACACAATGAATCCATCATTATACCCTTGTTTTTCCCTATATATCCACAAAGGAACAAAATCTATTTACTAAAATATGTAGAACAATAAGGATTTCATAATGTCTTCAGTTAGCTTAGCCTTGTTTTGAAAGTATCTCCATCTTTTAGAAGTGAAAACTCTTGAGAGTTCAATTATGGAGTATTGATCATACTTTCCCAAGGTTTTCTTCATCAAATTTGAGAAAAATAAGGATATCTCCATCTCCTTCATCAAATAGAGGTTACACTATGGGTCCTCTAACCCTGGTCAAAATGCACAGCCTAAAGTAGTGAGGATAGGTCAAATCCTTTTGAAGGTCTGATTCATATCTAACCAAATATGAGTGACAAAGGGCCAGTTAGATCTCATGCCCAAATACTTAACGACATACACCATGATCTATTTTTCTCTAAGCTCCATGTCAAATATGTGATGATGCTCAGCTTGAAACGGAGAACAAATTTGGATACCAACACTCATGGCACCATTTCTGGGGATTACTTTATCTCCAGGATCTATTTGTGTGGCAAAAACACTTGTGGCGCCATTTTCGGGGAGTATTTGAGCCCCAGATCAATCTATGTGGAAAAACTTTCGTGGCGCCATTGATAGGGATTATTTGAGCTTCGAGATCTATTTGTGTGGCAAAAACACTTGTGGAACTGTTGTCAGGGATTATTTGAGATCCAACATCTATTTGTGTGGCAACAACACTCTTGGCGCCATTGCTGGGGATTATTTGAGCTACGAGATCTATTTGTGTGGCAACAACACTCATGGCACTATTGCTGGGAAATGAATTTGTGTGTAAATTTTGAACACCATAAGCAACGCATATAGACCATGGTAATGCTTCTTACAAATTTTAAAGTGAAAATACATTGCTAAAACATCATTCTTTGTTTATATCTATAAGAATTGTTCAAATTTGTAAGTTTTGAGTGCAATATTTCTAGCATACACAGTTATTGCACTAAAGTTTGTATCATCATTGAAAAATTTGGGTAGAAGAAGAGAATATCTTGTAAGTTTTCTTGAATCTAGTATTAATAAACATTTGATAGGTATTTCATAGTACATTTTCACAAACTAAGGTGAAAATCATTAGTGGCAACTCCATGTTGTTTAAATTCTTAATAAATACCAGCTCTTAAAATATATCAAGTAATATTTTTCATTAATCTTTGCAAATTTGGAAGGAAGAAGATATTTCTTCACCAAGGACCCTAGTAGAAGGTTGTTTTTAGAGTTAGGAAAGTCTAATTCAGAAGGAAGAAGAATTTGGAAGGTTGTTGGAGATCAAGCATCAAGAAAAGAGATCTCCATTAGTGAAATTGATCAGCCTGTGATTAAATATTGCAATACTTCCTCAAGTGAATCTGAATTAGGTAGTCTCTTTGTTGAATTGAATTATCCATCTAGAGAGGGGCCTTCATTTGTATTTGAAAAATTTACTTCTCAATCTACCCCTATATTTTCCAAATCTGATAGATTTTTCCAAGAAACGAGCCTTTAGAGGGCAGTCATTATGAGAATTGCATCCCTATACCACATAGAATTCTCACTCCTCATCAGTTTACATCTCCTCCAAGGTCACCTCCTCAAAATAATATGGCTTATCCTCCACCCAAACCTCCATTTGTTGTTAATACTTTTGGTCCCATCAATTTTAGAGATATGATTGGCTATCCAAATGTTATGCCACAATATGTAAGAAATAAATTTCCTAAGTTTCAAGGAAATAATGCAATCATTGGTGATCAGCACTCAAGCTTTTTGTTACTAATATGATGGAGGACTTTGAAATAGAATATCAGGATGTGTACATTAAATTGTTTATCCATTCTCTAGAAGAAGTCGCAAGGGACTAGTATAAATATTTTCAAGATAATTCCATTGATTCTTGGATAGATATGAAGAATGCTTTTAGATTACAGTATGGAGATAAAACAGACCCTAGGTTTATTTTATCAAAATTTTAAAATATAAAAAAAGAATCCTAATGAATCAGTGTAAGATTTTAATACAATATTTAACAAAACATTGAGAAGATTTCCTGTTAATTTTAGGCCATGTGATGAATCATGTCGTATAAATTATTCGATGCATTTGATAAGAAAGTTTCTTATTATTTGAGGGATAAGAACCTTGGAAATTTGAGGCAGGCCTTTACCATGTCTCTAAAAATTGAGAACAACATTAAAGTAGTTTGAAAACCTCCTAAGAGGGAGGGTTTTAAAGGGATGAAACCAGAGAAGCCTCAATTTAGTAAGGTTGTGGATCTTGAAAAGTTTTAAAGACTTTGGATGGAGTTGTCAAAGAAATATCTTACAAGCTAGCCGGGAAGAGAAATGAATTAGATAAGGTTCTCAAGGTCATCATAGGCAACAAGGATAAGACAGATTTGCAAATCATCCTAGAAATTATCGGAGATATGATGACATAGGTAAAGGACCAATGGGAGCTAGACAAACCCGAGCTAGGTAAAATAGAGTAGTGTCTCGATCCTCTAAATACCAAAGTTGTTGTTATTCAAGAGACAAATGAAATTGATTGGTGTTAAAAAAATTTCTTACCCCACCTGCCATGTGAAGTAGATCAACAATTTGAAGACGCTGATGATGATGATAACACCGATGATGATGATGGATGGTGGACTCGCTCTACAAGCTCATAACAAGGAGAAACTTCAATGAAGTAATATGTGCAAGAATTTTTGTAAGTTTTTAGGATTGCATTCAACGGGTTCCTCTTCTTCCTCCCTATCATACTTTAGAAATAGATATGGTACAAGATTTTGAACTTCCTAATAATGATTTTGAGTACCTAAGATCTCTAATGATTAAGAAGTATGATGGAGGAATCCCATTAGCAGAGAGGATAGATAGTTGTTAATGAATGTTATTATTACCAAAGAAAAGAGTATAACACAAGAAGTAAAGTTTTCAAAGGGGCAGGGCCTTAAGCCAAACCTAAAACTCTAGTTGTCACCAATATTCCAAAAGAAACTCCAAATAAATATGCATCTAGAAAAGGCCTTGTTGTCTCAAGTAGAACTGGTGTTCCCACCCATGCCCAAGATGTGAAAAATCTTGTGTTATCCAATGAGTTTGTCAAGTATTTCTCCAAATGTTGCTTTTCCCAAATACATTCCTTATGACATTGCCCAAGTCTTGAGTCAAATCAATATTTTTGTTCCAATTGTTGATTTGCTTAGGATTCTTGAGCACAAAAAAGGGAATTTGAGTATTTGGGATTGAAAGAAGAAAAGATTACCCAAGGAAGAAATGTAAAAGTATTGAGACTCCTATCATTTTAGAGTTGAAAAAACCCCAAGATTTGGAATAACTAGGTGAACCACATAAAGTTTACTTAGGAACATCTTTGGTTGAGTCTCACTTAAATGTTGATCCAATTTTTACAATGTTGATCATTAAGGATAGATGATGCACAATTGTATGTTTAATTCCAAAGCATCATGCAATGTTATGCCTCTAGATGTCATGAATAAATTGGAAATCACAGTGATAGGAGCTTATGGCAAGTGTACTACAATGGATTCTAGAGAGGTGTCAATTGTAGGATGTGTAAAGGTTTGGTGGTATAAATTTTAGCTTATCCGGGTAAGAACTTGAAACTTGATGTTGTTATTGTTGATTGCCCTACCAAATGGGGCATGTTGTTATCAAGAAAGTGGGCAGCAAGTGTTGGTGGAAGTGTTCATATGGATATGTCTTTTTCCACCATTCCAATTGAAGGAAGCCTTGTAAATATGTATGGAGAGAATAAGATGATGCACCTCATTGAATTTCCCAATAATGCTTCTTATGAAGTGTTGTATGCTAATGTAGATGTTGATAACTTTGTTTAGTTTGCTCATGGAAAAGAGCACAAGATTGATCAATGTAAATTTCTTAAACATGTAGGTTTTCATTGGATCTTGTTATTCGATGGAGCTTGTTCTAGTTTGGAAATGGTTTTGGTATTGTTTTGATTTCTCCGGATGAGGAAGAGTTTGTTTTTTCTTTCAAACGCAACTTTGAATGTTGTAACAACATTGCTGAATATGAAACATAGTTATTGGGTTTGATAATTTCATGGAAATATGGTGTAAAGGATATCATTGTCAAAGGAGATTCGGAATCGATTGTCAAGCAGATTAGAAAATTGTATGCTACTAAAAATCGAGAATGAAAAAATACAAGCATGCAGTTTGGGATTTGATTGAAATGTTTGACTCATTTAATATTGTTAGTAATAATATTTTTATCTACATTGTGACATGCAAGACCCAAAATTGAATCTATAATACTATTATCTAGTGTTGTAATTGGTTGAGAAGAAGGTTAATTAACATGAGTGGTTATGGAATAACCTAGAAAAATTCTAGTGAGGATTTTGTTATGTGAAGTGATGTTCATGTTAGATTTGTAAAAACTAGTAGGAATATTATTTTCATGGGAAAGAAGTTATCTTTGAACTTCATTATCAAATCAATAATTGTGATAAATGGAATTAAGTTTAGCCTCATAGCATCATCAATAATAGGATTCACACTAACGTGATGCATAGATTTACTAGGAGAGTGTTGTTGCAGAATCACAACACCCCTGAAATCAGTAACTTAATGGGTTAAGATTAGTGTGACTACACAACATGGAGCATCTCTCAAATGAGGGACTTTATGAGTCGAGAGAGCTCTCCGGATGAAGGTCGGATCCTATTCCTATGTTCAGGTACACAATGTTCACATTTGAGAGGGTCATTCTAAATCCTACTCTAACTTGCCAAGGAGACACGGTAAAGGAGATACAAGAAATAAAACCTAATCTAATAGAGGTGATGCACCAAAGGAATGTTGAACACTTGTATTGATTTTAAACACAAACCATTACAATTTGATACAATATCCATACATATCCAACATAAATTACAATGAGGGATCAAGAAGAAGTAAATAAAAATAAGAGATGGTTGAAATCATCCACGGACATATGATTTTACTCTAGAAATTGATACAATGCATTACATTAGCCAAGAGATAGAAATTGTATTACAATTTGGATGGAGGGGTTTGAGAATTCATGAATTCACCTACAAAGTAGAGAAAAGGGAGGGTGCACAAAGAATGAATGTCCCACCACTTGAAATTTTCCCCGCTTGTACAATATATAATAAGAATGAGAGAGAGAAAGGAGAGAAAATCTAACCCTATTCTAACCACACTGAAGATGCATTGAATCCCCTATCATAATGATGAGTTTCACTACAACATCCATGCCCCATCATTGTTCCTAGCTGAGAAAGAGAGGAAACCCATACTTCATCATGGTGGTAGGTGGGAGACTTGATGGCATCAAAAATGGCAAGTCGAAATATTAATGGTGGCAGGTGGGTAGTAGGTACCGAGAGCTCTCTAAATCGTCCCCTCTCGCTCAATTATGAGCTTCTGATCAAAATATATGGATGCTTGAAGGTACTTTGGGTCTGTAGTCTATTCGTCCATACCCACATCGTGGCCCCACACATCTGATGGTTTTGCCCCTCCTCTACACTCTTGAATTTGTTCCGAAGGGACATGTGGCGGCTTCCGTGGGCCTGCTCTATTTCCTCTGTATTTTGCCCGAGTCCCTCCTATTGGCATAAAAATCTTCCTCACCCGAGATTTGTGGAGGCTTCATGCTTATTTGGAAACTACCCCAAACTTTATTTTGAGGTTATGCGGATGAGACATGTGGAGGCCTCCACAAGCTTTTGGACTTTTAAACTACCGACCTTGCCCCTTTTTGGACTCAGGACACATGGGGGGATGGCGCATGTTTAGGAAATGATTTTGAACCACCCACTTGAAATAGCACCAGAAGAGACACATGGGATGTTCATTGGCTCACCTTATACTTAGCTAATTCGGGTCCTAAGGGAACACTTTCGCCACCTCATCCTTTAGGTGAGTTAAAGGGCGCACCATATATAATGCCAAAATCTCCTTGCAGGTGGGACCTCGTCATAAGCTCCCTAAAAATGTGATTGTGGGACACATGGCGATATCACGAGCTACTCGTCCATTTCCTTTATGTTTGAATTAGTCTCTTTTGTTTGGTGGGGGCTATACATTCGACTCGGGACACGTGGGGGCTTATGCATATATTTGGGTTCTATCTTTTAGGTTTCTCCCTTGAAGTTGCGTCATTGGGACACGTAGCCCCTACCACAGCTCTATGACTTTTCAATGGTTGAGAGACCATTTTATGACCTTGGACATGTGGAGGCTCACTACAAATTTGGGACCTCCCTCTAACTTTTCTTTTGAAATTGTGCCATGCTTGACACGTGGCTCCTTCCCCTAGCTTGCCTCTTATTTATAATTTTCAATAGTTGACTCTGTCTTCTAGGGCTCGGGACACGTGGAGTGCCAACGCTTGTTTGAGTCTCTACTTTGGGTCGTGCCTTTGAATTTGCACCGATGACACATGTGGTGCCATCCACTTGGTTCTTTCATGCTTAGCTGATTTTATGATCGGCTTTGTCCCCTTATTTGACTCTTATCACTTGGCGAGTCAGCACTTGTTTGGAGAAAGCCCCTTTGGATCAACCTTTGGATTACGATGTTGAGGCACGTGACACCTTCGTGGGTCTACACTTTACATTTGGGGAAAAGGACTTCGTGGGCTCATGGGCCCATGCTTGAAAACCGTGCCATTTTGTGACAAGTTTGTAAAGTTTCAAAATGCCTGTGCATACCCGCCAACCCACATTTACACTTGGGTAAAATTTCTTCATGGCCCCACAGACCCACTTAGCAAACGAAAATTCATCCTCAAGCCTGCCGACCCACATTTTCCAATTAGTAAAAGTATTCTTTCTCTGGCGCGTAGGCCCACAATTATACCTTTTTCCTTTTGTGAAAAGTGTAGAAATGTCAAAATATCTCCCACCACTTTTATATTCCACAATTTTCCCTTGGCAAAAATCTTCCCGTGCCCATCGACATTCGCTTGAAAAATATGAATAGTTAGAAGGAATTCTTTACATATTTGAAAAGGGGAATAAATTTCCTATTTGATGAAGACACTTCCAAGACACCTTGAGTGCTTAAAATATATAAAAAATCAGATTGAAACACAAAAGGAAGAGAAAAGGGGGTAGTTAACCAAAATTAAGAGTGAGCTTATTTTGACAATAATTTGGTGACTAATAAGGGGACATCTTGCCTATATGAGATGAGCTGTGGCCTTGAAGCATCCATTGGGCATGGAATCTACCTAGTAGTTTCAAATCTAGTGTTGAACTTCCTTCCACGGCATGCACTCTTATCTTTGTAATAAAATCTCAAATTCAAAATTTGTGATGGTAGAGAGTTTCCGAGATCCGGAAACTTCTCCCTTATTTGATTTTTGCAACCTGATCTATTGGAGTGCAATGAAAACATCCAAACCCACTTCAATATGGATACTCTATAGATTTAACTTCTTGTGCCACAAGCCTCTCCCATGAGTGAGGTGAACCATATACAAGCATACACTAGAAGTAATACAGCATGTGCACCAAAGCACTTAGGGATATTGAAACCTAAACTATAAGAAGACAATGTGCATATGAACTTAGAGGAATTAAAAACATAGGATAATATTTACAAGGCTAAGAAATTCTCCTTTTAGTAGTAGTGTTTGAGCAGATCCCATGGACAAGAATCGCAATTCTTCATCGTCCAACTTAGCTAGCTTAAAGGCATTTCTACCTTTGCATTCAGTGATTATGTATGGACCACTCCATATGGCATCAAACTTGGAATGCTTTCCTAGATTTATCTTGTTAGCATCCCACTTCATTACCAAGTCTCAAACTTGGAATGTCCAGCCTTAGCTCCTTTGTCAAATAATCTCTTAATTGCAGCTCGATCCTTCTCCATGGTCTATATTGCATTTTCTCTTGCTTCTTCTAACTTCATCTTCTCTACATACCTGACCTCCATAGGTTCAAAATTAGTTAATTCTAGTTGTTTCATGAGTTCTAATGCTAGTAACTCAAGTGATATAGGTAGAAATGCTTCCTTTCCATATAAAGATTGAATAGAGAGTTTTCTATAGACCTATTGGGGTGACTCTATCTTCCCAAAGAGCTGATTTGAGTTTTGTGTGCTAAATTCTCTAATTCTCATGAAGATTCCTTTTGATGATTCTTAGCAAGTTCTTGTTTGTGGACTCTGCTTGGCCATTACCTTGATGGTAATAGTTTGAAGAGGTGCTATGATATACACCATTCTTGACAGCCCATTTAGTGATCTTTGTGCAAAGGAATGCCAATGCATTGTCTAATATGATAGTGGCAAGGGCACCAAACCGTGGGACTATCTCTTCGTAGAAATCCAAGATGCTGGATTCATTTTCTTCCTTAATTATTACTGCCTTAGTCCACTTTGTGAAATAGTCAGTTGATGTGAGTATCTACTTGTGGCCCTAGCTTGAATTTTGGTTGATCATTCCAATGAAGTCTAATCCCCATTGCATGAATTGATGATTTACGAAATTGGGTGAAGAGGAAAAGGTGATAACCTTTCCTTCCCCATGAAGAATGCACACTTCTTAAACTTCTTGATCCATGAGTAGTAATCCCTAAACATCATAGGCCAATAGTAACCAGCCTTCATAATTTTGAGTGTTGTTACTCATCAAGTAAAGTGGCCTCTAGCTTCTCCATCATGGAACTCATGCAACACCCTCTCAATTCGGCATGTCCCAATGCACCTTAATAAGACATCATTGATGTCATTTTTGAACAAAACACCGTCAACAAGAGCATACGAGATGGCTTGTAATCTAAAGTACCTTTTCTTCACTTTATTCCATTATGGAGGGCACAAACTTGTTTGGAGATAATGCACCAAGGCTTGAGTCCAACATGGAATGGGTGCATCATAAGATGGATGCTCTCCGAATCATTTTGTAGTAGCGGGATAGCCTCTTCTTCTCCTTTTGACTCGGTTTGTTGCTTGGAAGCGAGCTGCTCACATAGACCTTTGCCAAAACCTAGCTTGGTCACTTTGATTTCAATAGCATACTTCATCACACGAGTGATCCAACCTACTCTCCTCTCATTCAATTCTTTGTTTAGGATAAATTCCTTGACACCATCATGAAACACTAGCAGTTGAATCTTTTTGTTTGACACCAAGTGTTTGAACTTCTTCAAACTCCTATGGACAACAAACACATGCTTTTCAATAAAAGAATACTTTACCTTCTAATCTTCCAAGCTCCGATCAAGAAGGCTTTGGGCTGTTCTAAACCTTCCTTGTTAGGATGAACCAAGATAGTTGAGATTGTGTCTGATCCTCCAAAATCATACAACATGAAGTGCTTTGAAAATTCTTGGTTAATAAGTGTTGGGGCCAATGATATTGTGAGTTTGATGGCCTCATAACTCTCCTTTCCTTTTGCTATCCATTCGAATGCAATACTCTTCTTAAGCATCATCGTTAAAGGTGTTACAAGAGTGGTAAAATTAGGCACAAATCTGCGGACAAAGTTTATCCTTCCTAAAAATATTTGGAGGGACTTCTTGTTATGCTGTAGAGGTAGTGTTCTAATGGCTTCATCTCTTTCAGGGTCAATTATCAACCATTCTCTTGAGACAATATGGCCCAACAACTTTCCATTGTGTGCCAGAAATACACATTTCCTTGGATTCAATGAGACTCGAACCTTTACACCTTTGAAATACTTTCCTATAGTGAAAGAGGTGGTTTGCTTTTGCATTCTTTGAGAAGATAGTGATTTGATCTAGATATACCAAGATCATCTTGTTGATCAAGCCCTTAAAGCCATATCCATATCTCCTTGAAATGTTGCTCTGGTATTGGAAATCCAAATGGCATCTTCTTGTAAGCATATGTGCCCCATTTTATGGTAAAGTTCATTTTGTAATAATCTTCCTCTTTCACCATTATCGATTATAGCCCCAGTATCCATCTAGCAATGAAAACATTTCGAGCTAGCTACAACCTATAAGATCTAGTCCATTAATGGAAGTGGATAATGATCCTTGAGTGATGTTGTGTTCGGAGATCATGAAATTCACACACAATCTGATTTCTCCATTTCTTTTCCTCATAGGCACCAAGTTTGCAACCCAACTTGAATGCTTGATAGGGAAGATGATGCTGACCTCAATTAGCTTATTCAATTCTTTTCTCATGAGAGGTTCAATGTGAGGTTTACTAGCCTTTGCTTCTTTCTTAAAGGCTTAGATCTCGGATCCATCTCGATAGTGTGTTGTGCCAACCTTGGGTTGAAACCTCTTAAATCCTTGTAAGTCCAAGAAAATACATTTGGAAATCAACTAAAAAAGTTAAATGTATTCATATTTTTCTTGTTGAGTAATCACCTTGCAAATTCACAACATTTTTCCTTCATCTATGGAAATGGGCCCCGAATCTTCACCCTTTACCTGAATATTAGCTTTCTCCTTTCGGAATTGATCATTTGGGTTGAATATTGACTCCAAACTTACATGACCCTTTAGTAATGTGTAAGTTCTCAGCTGCACCACTTAGTCACGATAACACTATTCTAACTTGTCTTGGTTTCTAGCGAGATAACTTAGCTTATTCTTGTAGAAAATTGACAATTTGTTGATCATTCTTGAAGACTTAAAACTTATGTTGTTATCTGGAACAACTAGTCTTACAACCAATTTAATGTGGGGTTGAGATTTCTCACTCTTGATACTCTCTTCTACATCAAATGTCACCCCGATTGCTGCCAATTTGTCCATTTCTTCATTATTCTTCCTTGGGATGGAATCGATGTCGAATGCTTTGAAATCTTCGATGATATCCCATACCCAATTCTTGTAGTTTTTAACCCGATCAATCTTGGCAGCATTTTTTCCTCAAACTTGATTCCCAACTCGCTCATTTTCACCAAACACTTGCAAGTATTTAATCCCTCTCTTTCTTTCCTAATGCAGTCCATTGATCAAGGATTCATGTTATGTTGTGTTGTTTGATCAAGAAAATTAGAAACAGAAGGATGAGTAATATTTCATACCTTGAGGTGAAAGAAGCATAGCTCCTCCTCCGGCTCCCAGATCTACTTCTTAAGCCATCAAAGAATAATTTTCATACCTCATTATCATCCCCGTGGTATGGCTTAGTGATGTTAGGAAGAGGATGATTCTCCTCAAGAAAACACTAAACTCCTAGCTTATATTCCACCATTTCCTTTTTAGGGTCAAAATCATGCCTCTTGTTTGACCACTCATCGAGAGTCATGTCCGTAATACACGCAACCTTAGTATCTTCCTCGTAATTGCTTGGGAGGTATTCTTGATCAAAGTCTGAATAATTCATATTGATTGGTCAGGGTACATGAGGCTTAATATGGAAATCCACAATGGGCTCATATTGGATCATAGCCTTAGCCCCATACCTTGTTCTAAAAAGCATGTGCAACCAATCAACAGACAAATAACCTCCAATTTTAGTAGTGAAGTCTCTTGAAAAATACAATGAAAAGTGTGGTGGCAAGTCTATGACTGATACATTTTGCAATATGGCACATTAGGGTATGTGTGCAATGTGAGGCTCACATCTTGGATGACCCCAACCATTGTTACCGCTGTCCCATCCAATTGCACTACACCCTTAGAGATGACTTCATATTGAAGACCCAGGTGATCAGCTATTTGCTTTGGCATGACTGAGCTACTTACTCCTGAATCAATCATGCAATTATGCACTATCTTGTCTCTAGTGATCAATGAAATGTAGAATGAAGGGGCTTTAGATTCTTACCTTGTTGTCCTTCATGATTTCCCCGGGATGAGCTGCATTAGTAAGCACTTTCTCTTCTCGGTTGGGGGGCTGATTTGAGGTTGTCCAATTGGCCATAACATCCTGTAATGTCTCTTTTTTTCCGGATAGCAAACAACTCCCACATTGATATGTTTATATTTGTTTTCTTCATTTGTTTAATGATGTTAAATGTGGATGAGCTATCTTTTTACTTCCCTTTCCTTATACACTCTTCTCTACACATGGGTCATTACAATGGGTGCCTGAGGGTCGTCTGGAAGTTGGTTTTGTTGACTCTACACATTGGGAGTTGCACTTTGTGGGGGAATTGAGGGTTGTGGACCATTTAAATTAGATGATTTCCCCTCTCCAATATTCCTCTTCGTGGACCATTTATTTTCTTCCACACTATGAGGAGGTTCTCGATTCATGCCACATAAATGTTCATCCTACCTATTAAAAGCATGGTCTCACTTGGAGGTGCCTCTTTATGGGTTTCTTGCTACTGATTTTCCTCTTGACTGGGCTCTTAGGACACACCAATGGTCTATACCATCAAGTTCTGGTTTAGTGCACCATTGAAACACATTGATTGGTTATAGGGCTCATTGCATGCGAAAAATCAATCATATTCTTGAGCCATGTTTTTTTGTGTTAGAACCAAGGCCCTCGATATCAAAGTTGTGGTTGGATCATATGGTTAGAAAGGCCTAATAGCTTGAGGTTTTCCTTGGTTTTGGTTTTGATTTGCAGCCTGAGCTGGTGATCTATTTTGTTGATATGGGGGTCTAGCTTGATATTGAGTTTGAGGTTGATACGGCCTAAAACTTTAAGCTTGTTGTTTCTCTAATAGTCACTAGCTCATTTCCTAGGTTTTGTAGTTGTTTTATTACCTCTTATAGCTCTTTTGAAGTGAGAAAAGATGAGTTGGAAGCTTCAAATAAACTCGATTCCTTGGAGAAGGTATGGGAGCAAATGTGGGTGTTTAACTAGTGATTGGAGCTCCTAGTTCAGGATATAGATGTATAGGTGGCCTAGGTTCTAGTTTACTAGCATAAATTAAGCAATTTTCAGCTCTAATAGAAATGGTATATGATGCAGGAAAACTTCTACCTCCCGTGTATTGAATCATCATGGAAATATTAGAATTTAAGGCTCTAAGTAAGTATAGAAAAGAACCTTCATCTATTGGTCTCACGTTCATCGGAATCCTATCCCACGTATGCTAGAATCTAAAGTTGAAATCAATAACCTTCTCATTACGAGCCCTCTTGATGGTTTTCAAATGTTATAACAAGGATATATTGTCTCCTTCTCTCCAAATTGATTGTGAAGAGCCATGGACAAATGGTCTCTCTTGTCTCCCTTCTCTCCCAATTCGAATGGATCCCATGGTTAGACTCTGAACCACTTTAAATCTTTAGCCTTAAAATATGAATCCAAAAATTAACGGCAACATCCATTTCAACGATCTCATGAATTACATAGACATTTGCAATATCTTGGATGTGATCAATAGGAGTCTTATGGTTCTTTTCGGTAAAATATGGGATGATTTGCAATTTTGAAGCTAGAACTAGATTTTGTGCACTTTGAGACCTAGTAGGCTACTTCTAGTGAAGTTGATGTAGGGGTTAGGTTGTGTCATTCCGATTGGTCGAAGGACTTTAGTAGATTGAACAAAAGGCCTACTAGGTGGAGGTGTTGAATAGATTATGTTTGGCGGAGATGGAGACCTTTGGACTCTTCTCCCTCTCCTTACTCTTTCTTAGGATAAATGTTGATAGACAAATAGTCCCTCCTCTCTAGTTCTTGACCTTTTCTATATTCTTCTCATGAACTTGACAAGTTTGGATGCTGAACCATTGGATTATGTATCTTTTGGAGTCTCTAGATGTTTAATTTTATAGCTTATTACAAGCTGAGAACTTACAAAAAGTGCACATTAATCTTTCGTAGTAAAATGAAGACTTATTATCTCCCCGGCGTGTCAAAATTGTTGTTTGAATATAACAGCCAACTGAAATGAATAACTTGATGGGTTAAGATCCTAAATGTGACTAAACAACATGGATCATCTCTCAAAGTGTGGAACTTTTGAGTCGATAAATCTCTCCGGATGAAGGTTGGCTCCTATTCCTCTGTTCAGATACACACCGTTCAAATTACTGAGGGTCAATCTAAATCCTACTCTAACTTGACAAGGAGACATGGTTAAGGAGATACAAGAAATAAATCCTAATCTAACAAGTGATGCACTAAAGGAACGATGAACACTTGCATTTCTCTTAAACACAAACCATTAAAATTTGATACAAGATCCATGCATTGATGACTAAAAATTGCAATGAGGGATCAAGAAGAAGAAAATAAACATAAGAGAGAGTTGCAATCATCCATGGACTTATTCTATTGCTCCAAGAATTGATACAGTGCATTACAATAGCCAAGAGGAAAAATTTGTATTGCAATTAGGATGGAATGGTTTGAGACTCAATGAATTTGTCTGCAGAGTAGAGAAAAGGGAGGGTGCAAAAGAAAGAATGTCCAACCACTTTAAATTTTCCACTTGTACAATATATATGAAGAATGATAGAGAAAAGGATGGAAAATCTAACCCTATTTCAACCACCCTTAAAGGAGCATTGAATCCCCCTTGTCATAATGATGAATTTTTCTCTAACACCCATGTCGGCGTTGTTGTTTCTTGTTCAAGAAGAGAGGAAACCCATTCTTCATTATGGTGGAAAGTAGGAGACTTGATGGCCTCGAAATTTCGGGTTGAGACATTAATGGTGGAAGGTGGGTAGCAGTTCCGATATCTCTCTAAATTGTCCCCTCCCACTCAACTCCAAGATTCTGATCGAAAGATATGGCTGATTGAAGGTACTTCGGGTCTGATTCTATTTGCGTGTACCCACATGGCAGCCCCGCGTATCTCACAGCTTTTCCCCCTCCTTTGCACTCTTAAATTTGTGCCGAAGGGACATGTGGTGGCTTCCATGGGCCACTTTATTTCCTCTATATTTTCCCGAGTCCCTCCTATTAGGGAGACACTTTGTCGACTCGAGACGTGTGGAGGCTTTGTGCTTATTTGGAAAGTGCCCCTAGGGTTTTGGACTTTTCAATGGCCACCTTGTCCCTTTTCGGAATCATGACACATGGAGGGCTAACACATGTTTGGGAAATTATTTTGGATCCACCCCTTGAAAGATCACTACAGAGACAAGTGGGACATTCCGCCGGCTCACATTATACTTAGTCGATTCGGTTCTAAGGGAATGTTGCCTACATCATCCCTTAGGTGAGTTAAAGGGGGCCCACCATATATAATTCCAAAAACTCCTTACGGGTGGGACCCTTATAACCAGCTCCCTAAAATGTGATGGTGGGACATGTGGCATCATCTGCGTGGGTTGATCCTCCATTTTCTTTGTGTTTGACTTAGTGTATTTTTTTTAGGGGGTTATATCTTCGAATCAGGACATGTGGGAGGCTCGTGCACATTTGGGTTCTTTATTTTGGGTCGCCCCCTTGAAGTTACGTCATTAGGACATGTAGCCCCTCCCATAGCTCTGTGAATTTTTCAACGGTTGAGGAGACCATTTTCTGACCTTGGACACGTGGAGGCTCAACACACATTTGGGACCCGCCTTTAGATTTTGCTTTTAAAATTATTTCATTCTTACGATACGTGGCTCCTTCCATTAGCCTACCTCTTATTTATACATTTAAATTAATGACCCTACCTTCTCGGGACTCTAGACACATGGAGGGCTAGTACTTGTTTGAGTCTCTGCTTTGGGTTATGCCTTTGAATTTGTGTTGATGAGACACGTGGTGCCATCCACTAGTTCTTTCCTACTTAGCCGATTTTATGACAAGATTTTTCCGCTTATTTGACTCGACCATGTGACGATTCCATGCTTGTTTAGAGACTTCCCCTTGGGATCAACCTTTGGAGTTGTGTTGTTGAGGCATGTGGCACCTTCACAGGTCTGTGACTTTACATTTGGCGAAAAAGACTCATGAGCATGCGCTTGAAAATTGTGTCATTTTGTAAAAAGTTTAAATTTTCAAAATGCCCCGTAGACCCTTCAGACCCACATTTATGCTTGTTATAATTTTCTCCACAGCCCCGCAAAACCCTCTTAACAAACAAAAGTCATTCTCGAGCCCATCGTGAAACATTTTCCACTTAGCAAAAGTATTCCCTCCAAGGCACATGGGCCCATGCTGATAACTTGTGCCTATTGTGAAAATGTTAAAGATGCCAAAATATCTCCCGCCGCCCCACCGGTCCATAATCATCCCTTGGCAAAAAATCTTCCCTGTGCCCACCGACCAGAACTTAAAAAATATGAAGAGTTAGAAGGACTTATTTACATTTTCGAAAAGGGGAAGAAATTTCCTATCTGATGAAGATACTTTCAAGACACCTTCAATGCATAAAATTTATAAAATTAAGATTGAAACAAAAAGGGGAAAAAAGGGGGGTAGTTGACCAAAAATAAGAGTGAGCTTATTTTTTAGACAACGAGATGAGGATCTATTTTTAGCAATGATGGTTTTAGGGATCCTAGGAGAGTTTGAATAAGGATGGGATCCACCAAATAATTTAATAAAATATGAATATTAAATCTAATTTTAGAGTCACTATGTAAGTTACTGAAAAGAATACAATTGCCAAAGCACTCTCAAGATGCAATTGTGTAAGAAAAGTGGAGAGATAGGGCACTTATCTTATTTTTGCTTATCCTGAAGTAGATCTAAACAAGATCAATGGATGGACAAAGCTGGGTAGAATGTCAAAAATGCTCGATATAAATCATGAAATTTGTATATGAAAGGAAATGAGTATATTTAATCAATATTAAATCGGGTATTATTCACACACTATATTAACGTATATAGAGTTGGCTATTATATCACCAAAACTAAAGAAAACTAATATCCTAAATAATAAGATCATATCAATAAAAAATAAAAGTAAAAAAACCATGAGAGGTCAAGCGGGTATAAGAAATGTTAGAAATAATATTTTTCATAACATTCCCCCATAGTGAAAACATGGGGAAAACCTATCTTTGTACTTTAACTTGATTTCATGATTATGTGGTTTTTACTTGAGGATGATCGTAAATTAGTCGAATGGTTTTCAAATGGTCAACCACGAACAAAAAATGGTGGTTTTCAATTCGAGTACACAATCCAAAATTGAAGGTTTTCAAGTGGCTTACTTACAACCACATCATCATGTGCCAAGTATTATTATCAACTCTAATCACATTTCACTGCAGGGAATAACATAGGAAAAACTTATCACACAAACTAAAAACTCAAAATGTATAATTGGATCATGTTTCCCTCTCAATATGAAATTTCCACTTATCGAAACTAGAACACTACAAATGCAAACACTGAAAATGGAATTCTTAAAAACATAATGGAAAACAAACTCCATAAAATGAAAGAAAACTGTAAACACATATGTAACCAAACCTTCAAGTGGCCCCATCGTCATTGAATGATGAAAGGTCTATAATTGACCTCCTACCTCCTAATTTCTCTAGCCTCTGGTATCCTTCTTAGAACAAAATACCATCCGAAATATAGCCACATTCTTCATTCATGGGTTCTTCTTCACTATCTAATTCTTCTTCTATGGTTATATTGGCTTCATTTTCTTTCAATTTTCCATTTAGCAGATCTTTAGCTCGAATTCTACAATATGAATATGTATGTCCCTTTTTCTTTCAGTAGAAACATTCCATTTCCTCTTTGTTTTTAGATAAATTTTATGTTTCCTTTTCACGTACATTGCGATTTCCTCTTCGGCATATTCTTTAGTCCTTTTTATTTAGCTAGAAATGTTGATATAATATCTTATAATGAGTTGGAAGGCATCTGATGAGTGTGAAAACAAAATTACTTGATTTGGGAGGCAAAATATTCAAAAAATAGCATTTACATCCTCATTTCTATTGGATATTTAAATTCTACTAGCTATAGGAGGAGAGACCGTAAATCATTAATATAACTAGACATTGTAGCTCCTTCACCCATTTTTAACTTTAAATGCAATTTGAGAGAAAATTTTACGTTAACTACTTTAGCACCAAAGGTTTTGTTCAGGTTTTCCCACATTTCATGAGATGATTTCTCAGATCAACATAATGTAGCTCAAAATCTAAAAGATCCAAACCAATAATGGCTTTGGATTTATCATCCTTACTCTATCATTCTACTAGTTTTGTTGGTTATGGTGGAGAGTTTCTTGACCATTCACAATTCTCCACATATTTTTGTTCATCAACTGCATTTGGATTTTCACTTTCCAAGTGTGGAAATTGAGACCAATGAATTTTTCTAATGGTACTTCCATTGTTAAATACCAATAACTAGGATGTCAGTTTCAACTGAGAATGCGTCCTTTTTAACAAACTCGACCTATGACAACTTTGACTATATATATATATATATATATTCAAACTCTTCACAACATTAACCTAAGATTTCTATATGAAAAAGAGAGACTCGCATAATGAAATTTGAAGGAATGACCAACTTACATTTGCACAAATGGAATGCAAATTGGGATATGGTGCATGGAGGCTTACATGAAAACAAAACCATGAGTTGCTGAGTTGTCACCAATTTGCGTTCCTAGGACACCAAAAGTTGTGTAGAATGAAATTGAATTTGACAGCACTCATAAATATGGATCACACCAATCCGGCACTATGATAATTCTCCACCGGGAACTCCTCATGCTATTATTATTTACTAATGCAAAACCTTTAGTTTGGTGGATGTAATCTAGAAACACAACAACAAACATAACACAAGAATACCATAGACTATGATACGAAGGAATGATGACAAATCTGAAATATAAGTGTAAATTATAATATCAACATGAAATTGTTACAATCTCACCCATGAGGTACTTCAAGTGTTACTGACTTCACTTTCCTTCCAACAATAACTATGGAGAAACTTCACAATGAATTCTTTAACACACCTTCTAAATGATGGCTTCCTTTACACACTTACTCATACAATATTTCTCACTACTTGCCTCTATGTTAAATTAGGGGGTGGCCTCTTTATTTATAGGAATTCAAGCTTATCCACCCTATATCTAACATATAATAGGAAATCTCTTCCGGCTAATCATATTCCATGCCTAAACTCTTCCTTTACATGTAGCCTTATCTTCTAAGATAAGATAAACCTTATCATCTCACATGAGTTCCACCTTTTAGACTTTTCCACAAATAAAATACACAAAATATTTATGACATCATTCTTTGTCCTTATTACAAATATAATATTTCTAATTCCTAATCATGTAGACCTACTTCTCTACTTACCCCAACTTTGACATTTTAACATTACTGGACCACTTACGACAAATATTTACTTTTTACCACAACATTCCTATTGTGCTTTGACTATTACCATACTCTACTTTATTGGCGGCACTTGTATTGATGACATCATTATCTTCTATCAAGAGCCACTACTAATCATACTTAACAACATCCTATTCCTAATAAAATAGAAATTATGGAGGAATACATACATAATAAAATAGAAATTATGGAGGAAAATTTTAATGTCGACATTTTCCCCCTTCCTAGCTTCTACTCCATCCTCGGTGAGAGTAGACTATTCTCGGGATGGATTTTATTTTGTATTTGGAATTTCTTTAACTTGTCGTGGTTGACCCATTTCATAATGGGGTGCCATCCAAATTCCTTCGAACATGTATATAATTTTACCATGGATATGTACAATTTTCATGCATGATACTATTTTGTAGGGCCCCATCCATTTGGGAAGAAATTTTCATGCCTTCTTTTTTTGTATCTACGGAATCATATACTAGAACCAAGTCATTCATGGTTCATGAAATGGAGACCAAAATTCGGATCTTTTGATCAAAGTATTCCTTCTACTTCATTTTCTTCTTATAGCTTGTATCCTTCGCTATTTACCTCATTTCCTCTAGCATATGAAGATGCACCACCTTTCTTTTACTTAATTACTTTCATCCATCCTTTCATTTTTATAACTCTCACACTGGGAATATCAAACTCAATAGGAAGAACTAGATCAATGTCATAAGCCAACTAAAATGGGTAGTATCCTATTTCTGACTTTGATGTTACCCTATATGTCCATAATGCTGCATGAATCCTTTTATCCCACTTATGTACCTACAAGGCTGCATATTTTGCTAGAATTTGACACAACACAAAATTTGTTCGTTCCACCTGTCCATTTGTGCTTGGCTTGTATGTTTTTTCCTTCCTGTGCTTAATAGAAAACTTGTTGACTAGGGCTTCTACCACCTCATTAATGAAGTGGCTTCCTTGATCTGTTATAATTTCTAATGGACAACCAATCTGGTGACAATGCGTTCATATATGAACCTTGCCACTTCATTCATGGAAGTTGTTTTCAATGGCCTAGCTTCAACCCACTTGGTTAAATAATTTGTGGCAACTACAATATACTTATTTTGGTGTGGGGTAGTTGGAAGTGGACCTACAATATCTATTCCCACTTTTCAAAGGGACCAAGTGGAAGAATAGGGCATAATGGTGCTGATGAAGTCTTATGGTTACCATGTGTTTGAGAAATATCACATGTCTTAAAATAATTATAACAATCTCTAAAAAGAGTGGGCCAATGATAACTTGTATCCAAGATCCTTCTTGTTGTAAGTTGTCTAGAGAATTTTCTCCACATGCACCATTGTGGAATTCTTCTATCATCTCCTTCCCTTGATCATGTCCAACTACCCTCTTATACTATCCATCGTGTCCTATTTGAAATAACAATCCATACGAGAATAGAATATGGACGACTGGCTTGAGTAATCTTCCTCTTAGTATTTACATTGGCACCATCCGAAACTTGAATTCATTCAGATAATTCCAAATATCTATGTATTCACTAGGGATTGTGTCAAGGGATAACAATGTTGCATCTGGGAAATCATCATCATCACAAGATGAACCTAAACCATCATAGGCTCGAGAGAGTGCATCTGCATTGACATGCTTCTTTCTGGCCTATCTATAATATCAAATTCAAATTCTTGTAGCAAAATTATCCATCTTGCTATCCTCTCTAATGGGTTAGGCTTATTTACAATATATTTTAGAGCCTGATGATCTGTTACAACTATAAATTTCTGCCCTAGAAAGTAATTTCTAAACTTCTTTATAAAGAAAATGATAGCTAGAGCCTCTTTTTCAGATTATAGTATAATTTACCTCAAGACTTTGCTCATTTGTGCGCTCAAAAGTAAACTGGATGATCATTTTCATTTTCATCCTTTTGGCTCGAGTACTTCCTAGTGTTGCATCGAGGCATCATTATATACAATGAATGGTTTTCTCCAATCCGGATTCTTTAAATAGGTGAAGACACCAAGGCTTTATTCGATTGTTCAAAATCTTCATGCGCCTTATTTCTTGGTTCATAAATAACATCCTTCTTCAAGAATTGGGTTAGTAGGTGTGTGATCTTTGAGAAATTCTTGATGGGCCTTCTATAGTAACCCACATGGCCTAAAAATGATCTCAACTTACTTCTATTCATAGGAAATGGTAACTCTTTTATTTTTGAAACATTATTAGAATCGTACAATTACCATCTCTAGATACAACATGCCCTAACAAAACACCTTTAGAACATCCAAAGACACACTTTATAGGGTTTAGTGAGGCTTGTGCTTCATCTAACCTTTGAAATGTTATCTCCATCTGCGCAGTGTGGTCCATCTTACTCCCATAGATGTAAAAATCATCTAGAAATACTCGATGATGAAGTTCCCAATGTAGGGTTCAAACACCCTATTCATCAAGCACCTTTGGAATTTTGCCCGAGCATTACACAACCCAAAAGCATAACTCTATAATCAAACATTCCCAAGGAGTGGTGAACGTGGTCTTCAAATCTGATCTTTCTCTACTATACGAACTTGGTTGTATCCACTATATCCATCAAGAAAACTATAACACTCTGGCTAGCTACTTCGCCCAAGATCTGATCTTAAAATGGAAGAGGGTAATGATCCTTCTTTTTGCCTTATTGAGCTTCCTATAATCAACACAAATTCGTAGCTTCCCATTCTTTTTATTGAGATCACAATGGGAGAAACCCATTCTAAATTCTCCACAAAAATATGAATCCTACATTAAGAAACTTATCTATTTCTTCTTTTACAGTCTTGGAAAAATTAGGATTCATTCTATATGGAATTTGATTTATGGGCTTAACACCATCTACTAGCTCAATAGAAATTTCTACCCAACTTACTTGACACAGTTCCTTGTAATCAAAAGTGAATAAGTATATGTACCTTCGAAAGAGCTAGAGGTAGGATTCCTTCTCACTCTCCATCACAACATCACCAATCTTTATTTGTGGGAGATGATCAACAATTTATTCTTCAGATAATCTTATGGGTTCATGAGTCGGTGTGACTAGAAGGATATCCATGACCGAAACATCAACCTCACTTTCTTCATCTTTTGTGTCCACTTCACTGGTACTAGAGTAATCAAAGGATGTCGAATCATCAGTTTCATCACTTGAATCCACAAGTTCTACGCCTTATGATGCCAAGGGATCACATTTATCTTCACCCTCTCTTCCATGTCCAAGTGTCATGAAGCCTTCATTCCAGTAGTTTCTTGCATGAACTCTCCTTAGCCATGGTCTTCCCAACAACATTGGGTATGCAATAGTACCATTTTTCATCACTTGAAATTCTACCACACATACAACACCCATAACAGATATTGCCACATTTGAAACAACACCTTCTGGTTTAGTTTTTCCCTTATTTAATGACCTTAACATAAGTGTTGAGGGTGATCAATTTTTAAACCCAACATATTCATTACAGGACTCAGTCATTACATTAACTTCAACACCTCCATCAACTAAAACATCATAAATTTTTAATACCATTACATAATACCTCAGCTTGTGGAGCGTAGGGATCCACCTCTACATCCAAAACAGGGACCTCAACCTCCTTCCTTCGTTGAGCATTGATTCCACTTTGCAGCTCCCGCCTCTTCTCAAGGCATAGCCAAGAGTTGACCATATGTAATATTTGTAGGTCTTTTGGAAAAATCTTCTAAGATGGAGTATGGTCCTTGCCCTCCGTGAAATCAAAAAATCATGCAACCCCAACTTTCTTCTCCTATGTTTCTTACTAGTTTCTCCTTTCATCTTCTTAGGATCATTTCCATCTTGGTTATCTTTTTCTTTCTTTCTTTTTGTTACAAACACATCTACTTCATTATTTATGCTCTTATCTACTACATCAAAAGAATTCATAGGTGTTTTTCCTTTATCATTATCTCTTGTACGGATGTAGAATTTCTATCTGACAATTATACTTATAATGACCCTTTTATAACAACCATAACATACAACTTCAAAATATTTCTTTTTGGACCTCTATTCCTCCCCGAGAACTAAATTCTTTTCCTTGAAGAAGATTAATAGTTAATTGGCCCATCTTCTTGAGCAGATATTCATACTCAGTAGATGTACTAGGAGAAAGATTTGTGCTCACCGAGAGTGGTTGTGGATTCTGGACCAAATGTGCTGGTGTAGGCTCTACTTTAGCAACAATTTATTTGGGCTCCTCTTCTATGCTTTCTTCTTTCCTTCTTGCAATCTCCTCTTGCTTGTTCAATGGTAGTTGGGAAGTCATACTTCACTCGTTGTCTAATCTTTAGCTTCATCCCAAGAATGAAGTACTTATAGAGGAGATTATCCATGCCATTCATCAACCCATCCGCTAATCCTTCCTTCTATATCTGGCATCGAGCTTCCTCCTTAGCTCTAGAACATGGCATGATAATCCCTTATCTTCTCCTTCTCTCCTTTGGATAGCTTTGTGATATCGATCATGAGTTTGCATATTTTTTTTGTTCACCAAATTCTTCAAGAAAACTTTCATTAATAAATCCCATGAATTTGTCACATTATCACCTAGTGTTTCAAACCACCTAAGTGTTGAACCATCTAAAAGGTAGGAAAAATTCAGTCCATTGTTCCCTTCTTATGAGGCCTTTACAAATGAAAGATCGTTTAAACTCTTGAATGAAAGAGGAAGAATCTTCATTAGATTGGGCTAAAAAAATAGAATCTTCCCATTTTAAAATGTAACCACGGTGAAATACCAACTCACAAGTACAAGATCAAGTAATACTTATGTGCACAAATATTTGGACTCACTATAATAGAAAGTGACTTTACACCTTTCTATAGTAAAATAGGAATGACCATGGTAAAACTTGACTTACTACATGCAAAAAAACTAACTTTACTTGTGGTAAAAACTATTCACGATAAAAAGTAAAGTTACTATGGTAAATACTATTCATGGTAAAAGTGAATTTACCATGGTAACTACTATGCACAGTAAAAACAAGGTTACCCTCCAAATGATTTCTCGACTAAGTAGGAATATTTCTCTAGAAAATCCCAACGAGGAATGGTCTCGCAACGGAACCAAAATGTCAACACAAATCCAACACTATGATAATTCTCCACCGGGAACTCCTCATTCTATGATTATTTACTAATGCATAGCCTTTAATTTGGTGGATGTAATCTATAAACACAACAACAAACATAACACAAGAATACCATAGAGTATGATACGAAGGAATGATGACAAATCTGAAATATAAGTGTAAATTATAATATCAACATGAAATTGTTACAATCTCACCCATGAGTTACTTCCAAGTGAACTGACTTCACTTGCCTTCCAACAATAACTATGGGAGAAACTTCACAATGAATTCTTTAACACACCTTCTAAATGATGGCTTCCTTTACAAACTTACTCATACAATATTTCTCACTACTTCCCTCTATGTTAAATGAGGGGGCCTCTTTATTTATAGGAATTCAGCTTATCCACCCTATCTCTAAGATAGAATAGGAAATTTTTCCGGCCAATCATATTCCATGCCTAAACTCTTGCCTTTACATGTAGCCTTATCATCCTTATCATCTCGGATGGGTTCCACCTTTTTAGACTTTTCCACAAATAAAATACACAAAATATTTATGACATCATTCTTTGTCCTTATTACAAATATAATATTTCTAATTCCTAATCATGTAGACCCTACTTCTCTACTTACCCCAACTTTGGCATTTTAACATTACCGGACCACTTATGACAAATATTTACTTTTTACCACAACATTCCTATTGTAGATTTGACTATTACCGTACTCTAATTTATTGGCGACACTGCATCGACGATGACACCGTTATCTTCTATAAGACACCACTACTAATCATACTTAACAACATCCTATTCCTAATACATACATAATAAAATAGAAATTATGGAGGAAAATTTTGATGTCGACAGGACCATTCAGATGTATTTGACTCACATTCAAATCTCATGCACATGATATTGCCACGTGGTATTCAATGTTGGGAAATCAAAATTCCTTGGAGTCCAAGTCAACAAAATAACTCTTTAGTTGAATGAAATCTATAGCTAGGAGACACAAGATATACAATGAATAAGAAATGAATCCACCAAAATCATGAGAGGAGACATTATCACGATCCTAGAGAGTCAAATTTCTAATAGACATTGATAATTCTCCCTGTGTGGAATTATATCTCTCACATAAAGAAATGATTAAATCTCCAGCGTGTCACAAAATAGATGTAGACCAAGAATGAAATCAATGTGTTGGCTTGCAAGTCCTTCTATCACACAGGTTGTGTTGCTCTATGGATGTCAATGTTTATTTTTCTATGCACTCAATGAAGCATTCTTGTACAAGATTTCTAAAATGCGTTAAAAACAAAAGTATAATATCAATTTGATGCCAAATGAAAGGAAATGAGTAGATTTAATTAATAGTAAATCATAGTATTATTCACACACTATATTGGGGTACATATAGCATGATATTATATAGCCAAAAATACAACAAACTAATATCCTAAATAATATAATCATAACAATAACATAGGAAAATTAAAAAACCCGTTAGAGGGTAGGAAGGTATAAAAAATGTGAGAAATAAGGTAATTTCCTAACAACAGATAGAGCTGTACATGGGCACTTGAAACAGGGAAATGGCACATGGGTGCTAGAGACCACTCCTAGGCATTAGTGAATGTGCAAATGCTTGGAATTGTATTTTTCCTCTGTCATTACATATTTTGCACTCGTTCACCGTTGATCGTTTGTATGTCATATTTGGATCTTTGAGGAACCTATAACATGCAACACAAACCCTAGCTACTGCGCATAAGCTCACAAACACAAAAATTGGAATAAAAATATAATATGTGAATTTGAAATCAGATTGATGATCATCCGAAGGATGAACTTATGACCAATCCTTGCACTACATTCTAGACACCATGATGTTCTTTGTGTTTGGGCCTAAATAGGTTCCTTCGGTTTCCCTCGCGCCAATGAAACTAAGATAGTGGTATAAATATAGATAAAATTCAAATGTGTGCGATGGAATGAAGAACTTCCCCTTCCTATGCAATGTATGTAGAGTAATCAATCCAAAAATACAATGCCTTTGATAGTATGTAGATATGCTTTTCTTTTAGAATTTCCCACCTGGATATTGATATGTATGTTGTGTATATATAGGGATATTTTTCTTGAATTTTAACACTAGTGACATAACAAGCTAACTAGGACCTTGGGATAGGAGTAAGAAAACTGAAAATGATGACAAAAATGTCAAAAATGTTTCCAAGAAAAAAGAGAACACAAGCTCCCGAGGTGGACATGAGCACCTGAACGCTAGTGTCTAGACTCGGCAAGACTTGGTTTCTTCACATAAGTGACGACAAATATGAGAAGGCTGATAGAATGGGATCCCTATGATTTAACCAAATTTTAGTGCATAGGTGACAAATGTGAGAGATAAAATCCAATAGAAACAATCGAATTAAATAGATGGACTAGTAAGTGTGTCACCAATGAATATTTTTTTACTCAAGATCCATACATATAAAAACATACTCGGTGTATAATAAAATAGTAATATGTGCATGTTTTTTTCTAAAAATAAATTCATAAAATAGGAAAATCAAATATATTATTTTTCTTATTTTTGTAGGATAGAAATCAAATTTAACTTCCAAGAAATTAAGAATAAAACTTCAAAAAAATTCTAATATTTACATGTAAAAATTTCCGTTTCTCAATATTCACCCATAAAAAATAAAACATTAAATTGAAAAAAAAGTAATATGTAATATTTACGTATAGAAACTCATCATTGCACCATTCTGACTTCCATAGTTACGACACTAGCACCCATTAGTCACCACTTCTAATAATAGTGATCATACATAACACCCAACACATTCCACATCTAATTGTCACGGCTTCCCAAATGTTCAAGAATTACATTAAATGGAAAGTAAACATTAGTTTATAAATATTTTCTATGATATGGTTGTAAGGGTTACATCTATAACCTCGTCTCCCACATATGACTACATTAACTTATTTGGGATATGTCTTTAACTTATGGGAGTCTCATCACTTATCATACATTCCTTATAATTTTCACTAAGTGGGTCACATATATTTTCACTGTCATATTGGCTAATAATATTACAATAAATTCCTTGGATTGGTTACATACCCTACCATCCAAATCTATTATTGAATTGGAAACTTTTGTGACTTCTCTTATTAGTTAATTCCAATACAATTATCTTCCTTAAAATAACATCGCCTTCATCAACTGCATAAATTTATGGATAAAAAAATAGAAAACATTTCATCAAATGTTGGAATACCTTATACACTAAGGAAAAACATAAAATTAATGAGGGAATTTTATTTTTATTGTTCCTTATAAAACTTAATACTTGCATTCTATAAAATGTTGTGTCATTCTCCCAAACACTTTGGAAGAAGTATTCAAATAGACAAACCAAAAATTATCTCATGAGAGAGTTAAAAAAGTGTTCTAAAAATAAGAAAACCACAAAATAAAAATCATGACCTCATACGTCTTGGAAACAACAATGTCATTGAAGATAGAGTTATAAATACTCTTCCTTAAGGTCATTCTTCCAATAGGACCATCCAAAATTTATCACTCTCTTGCCTAATCATGGAATAACTCTACCCCCTCCCATACTAATTTTGATTAACCTCTATCTAATAAATATGTTCAATAATGTCTACCATGACCATTCACTATGGTTGTAGATCCTTCTCAACATCTCCCTTAATAAAAATATGAAAACACATTTTTTTGGTTACACGACAATTGGGTCAATTCATACTAAAATTTTCATACGCTTCTCTCCTTTTCTTAACCTTCCTCCTTCATAAGAATTTTGATCATGAATCCATTACCAATAGATGATCCTTGTGAGGCATGTGACGAATATAAAGAACATGATCAACATGAAGTTGTTCATAATCAAATGAAATCCTAAAAATCTATAATGGCCCATTACCAATCAATGAAAATCTAAAAATTCCTATCCCACTATGAAAACAATGTGACTACCATTTTTTTGACACATGTATCCCTCTACTAGTATATCTACTAAATAATTAATTCAAATGGATGTTACTAAACATATTATTTATTGTATCGATCCCTCTTACTCTTTCTCAACATAGGATATATCATATAAGATCATCCTCGAATAAAATCTGTCAAAAAGAAAACCTTGAATAAACTATCCTACCTTTAATTTCTTATTCTAGTTGAACTCTGTCAGCACTTATCTAGATACTATTGTATGTATGATCTTGTATTCCTCTTATTCTATAAATTCTTATGTCATTGTATCCACTAAGAGCACCTCAACTATGGTAAATCTTATATAAATGATAAATGAAACTAAAAATATTAAAACATTTTCCAACCTCTCTTATTTAAAACCTCTTCACATTGATCCTCCCTAGATTTAGAGTATAGCATAACTTATCCCTAAAGGTGGTGACCCTCTTGCAGAACATTCTCATCTCCTAGTAAAATCCAATTTCGTAGAATTCATTCGTACCTCATCCTAGTGTCATGAGAATCTTATGTCAATAGTATTATATATGAAATTTCCTTTTCCATTGACTATAAAGTAACCTCCCATCAAGCATAGTTCAAATGAAAATTCCATGCATTAATGTGAGGAGTTATCCATTTTAACTAACCTTTCCATTAATTTCTCTTCATGCATCTATTTCTCTCTTAATTCTATGAGTCCCAATGATTTTATATTTCACGATGATGAATCTTGTCTCTTTATCTCAATTCATATAGGCCAAACCATGTGTAGAAGAGTTTCATAGTTGAATGTTCTAGTAATTTATTCTCCTCACTTGACTTCATTAAGACAATCAATTATTATACCGACAATCAAAATCCTCTAGGATCATAGTTCGGGGCTGCCATCATAGAAATTTACCCCTATGGTTTGTATCTAACTACCTATAACTTTTATCCTCATATTGTTCAATTCAAAGTCATGGTATTTAATTTCTCCTTGCTTTATTATATCCTCTTAGGAAACCATAGAATTTTTGGATACATACAGGTCATGTAATCCACCTACCAATCTATTATGTTTTCCCAACTAATATCTATCTACAAGATGAAAAGTAACATAAAGAGTGAAGTATGTGACCTATTCCAACAACATGGTATTGTAAAAAAATGTTTTACATTTTATTTGACAACCCCATTGAAAATTTTGCAATTTTTTTACCAAAATGGTTAAAATAGTCAAATTTGTAAAAAATGAACAAATTTCTCATTTTAAAGTGCAACTTATGGGAAAGGTTTTGGGTTCTAAAACCATTTAAAAGTAATGGTTATA
Source organism: Taxus wallichiana var. yunnanensis (assembly GCA_018340775.1). Classification (NCBI taxonomy): domain Eukaryota; kingdom Viridiplantae; phylum Streptophyta; class Pinopsida; order Cupressales; family Taxaceae; genus Taxus; species Taxus wallichiana. The sequence continues at coordinate 1,052,132,971 of CM031239.1, forward strand.
GTATAAAGAAAGGTATAAAATTTTCTATGTGATGGCAATATTTAGAAAGCATTGAAGGAGATGTTCGATGGTCTTGGAAAATATTTCATCCTAGTTACCTATACGCACCCAAAAATTACATGGTGCAACATGGAAAACACAATGTCTCCAATGATGATAAAAAAATTATTCCAAGGTAAAAATGAGGTCCAGATCCTTCCCTCTCTCCTTCATTTCCCTCCTTTGACTCAAACAAACCTTTTTGTTTTGTCTCCAAACTTTAATTTTTCTTACAAGACTACTTTTTAGCTTTTGGCATTGTTTTGAGCGGTGGTTCCGTAATTATCACAACAACGGTTTGCGTAATTGTAATAGTGGTGGTTCGCATAATTATCACAAGGGTGCTTGCATAATTGTCAAAAATATAGTTGCATAACCACTACTATACCTACACCGGTGGTCCTATCACTTTAATTCAGAGAGTTAAAACACACATTTTTCAACATGTGTTTGGATTTCAGGAGTGATTTTCTCACTCATTTCTTAACTATTTTTCTATTTGTGAACTCATTGAAAATCATTTTTTATTTTTTATTGATAAGGCATTTTGAAGGGACCCATTCCCTATTCAAAATGATGAGGCTAAATCCTCAGGAAAATAAAAAGACTACAAAATCCAAACAACAGTTGCATACCAACTTCACAAACGATATTATTATATCCCAAAATTACTTCCCACCGTATGATGAAAAATATTCATCAATGCTACCCATGCGTCCTTTTTAATTTTTCCGCTTCTTTGCCTCTTTCTGTTTTCCTAGATCGGGTAAAATAACTAGTGCAAGGTCACTAGGATTCACCAAAGCCATCAAATTATCTAGCACAAAATCCTGATCTGATTCCAACTTTCTGAAGTATGTCCCCTTTTTATGCCACCTCCAACCAAGTGGTTCTCCTGAAATCCCATCTCTATATCATTCTTCTTTGTAACTATTTTACCGTCGGAGGTAGGATTATTCAAATTATCTTTAAAATTTGATGCAGAAACCAAATCCAGGTTTACAGAACCCCATCTACTCAAAGATGTCGATCCATTTTTTTCCATATTTATGATTCTTATTGAAGGGACATGAGGCTTGCAAATATCCCTCATTTCTTCATAATCTACATCAAATGCAACATTCTCATAGTATAATACCTGGGTAGGCTGAAAATTACCAAATTTAAGGCTAATTCGATCAGGTATTCCTTTTCTTAAATCAATTTCAACCCTAATTTGGGAGAAGTAACACATACCCAAATGTGTTCTATCCAAATCCTCTTTCATAAATTTTCCCAACACATTTCCAATATCTTCCAGGGCATACCAAAAATGTAATGAGAGGTTAGGAAGCCTGACCCAAACCGGTGTTTTGGCCACCGAATAAGTATTCGGATCAAAATATTAGAACCATGGAGTGATAAATAAACCTATATGTCGCTAGAACCAAGCACCATCTGTAAAACAACACATGTAATCTTCTGGTTCCTTAAAATGGACAATGAAAAAACCCTTGGAATAGAGAGAGAGATTTCACATTTATTGGATTGATTTTCGAAAACCCACTAATACAAAGTAGTGGAGGAAGGCCAAAACCCATTAAACCTAAAAAACACCACATCTCGTGATATGTTTCTGAAATATTCTTCAACTTCTAGATTTTCAATGGTGAGCGAAAGAATGTCCTTGGCCAGATTGACTAGGTAGGCCTAGTTATTTGATGTTTGATTGCCCAAGGAACGAATGGCCTGTTTTCGGTGCATCTTTAAAGGACGTATCCTTCTAGTGATGTCCTGGGCCACGGTAGCCCGAATCTCCACCCCCTACTTCCTATCATTGTATTTTCCCCACAACTGCCCCATCTAGATACATATTATTTTTAGAGCCCTAGGGTTAGGGCACAAATATTCCTCCTCCTTATCTTGGCCGTCTCGGTTGAGCACTCCACCACCACCCTATGAACCCCCAATACTCTATTGGTTCAATTCACAACATCTATCTTCAAAGCTCTACGGATCCTCTCATTTCCTACATTTTACTCCCTCCATAGTCACAAATTCACCATCTCTCCCGATCTTGACACATTTTTGAACACACTAAAAGAATGATTCATTTATTTTATCTTCTTGTTTAGATATGTTTAATATTTTGACTACCTCTTGTTTTGATGATTTTTCACTTATTGAGCGACACATGTATTTTACTTATTCTTTCCCATATTTTTATAAAAGCCAAACTTTTACCCGTATGATGGGTTGGATTTTTCACATTCTTGAGGTAAAGTAATGTAGCTAAATTGTTTAGAGGAACAAAAAAGACAACCAACTCATTGTTTTGTTATTTCTTGTCATTTACTTATCTGTCATTTATTGCACGAAACTAGCAAAGAGCTAGTCTTTTGTTTGTGTTTGCTCACATACAAGCCAACATTTGTACAATCCTAGATCAAATGAAATTCATATTTGGAAGAAGATACAAAGATGACAAGAAAACAAAAACATCTCACCTTTGGGAAGCTACCATAGTATAGTAGTAACTAGGTTGGGGTTGTACTTAAATTCTTTGAAGATTTAATTAATTTATATTTGTTAGAATAAAAATAATGCATTGTTTTAAGTTGGTAGAATTGTAGAAGTGGAAGATTTCATCACTTCCCGAATGTATTTATTTTATTTCTAGTATTCCTTTTCAAAATATTTCTTATATCTTGTTGTGATAATTTCTTTCCAATTTATCCATGTGAATATGCTCAAGAATATAGTTAGAGGAAGAAGTGAAGAAATCCTTGCATATTATTTATTTCTTTCGATTAGTTTAGATTTACTTCTATCAGGGAAATTTCATATGGCAAAGAGGAAATTACTTCTGAGAAGCTTTCCCATTTCTAGAAAACTTGAGGCAGAATCTTTTCCAGAAGACATTTAGTTTATTTTTATTAGATTAATAATTTTTGAATAAATTCTGCATAGAATATCAATGTTAGACAACCTTGTATGAAAGAAATAGCCTCATCTTACTATTCTCTATTTTTAGTTTATTTTATTAGAAGTAGTATTATTTTATTTTTAATTAATTTCTTGTGTATGTAGAATAACTTATTTATTTTATTTAAATTTTGAAAAATACAAAAAGATGTTAGTTATTTAATTAGTTTCTTTCAATTTGTTTCTTCTTCTTCAGACAATAGAATAGATGTATTTCGTTTCATTTTCAATAATTAATCGGAATAAATTTAGCTAATTAAAATATTAAAACACACTTGTCTTTTATTTAAGCTAGATTTACTTTTCTTAATTAATAAAACAAACTTTCAACATATCTTAAAGCATTCAAATCAAATAAAACAAACAAACTATAGGTAACTTACATAGCCTCTAATTCCCCTTTGGGCAACTCAACTACTAGGAACTCACACTACCCGATCTTAGTCTTTGATTCTCCTATAGTTTCCCATCAGTATTCCCACAACCTTGCACATTCTCGATTGTCCCAACATGACGTCGGGAGGTTATATGCACCTTATGTCACATGTTGATTCTTAGGTGTACAGTACCTTTTGGGAAAAATGAGTGTGCATACTTCATTTAGGATTGAACTTTAATGAAAGGTTTAGGGAACACCACATTGTGTTGGTATCTCATATCCTAGAAATTAGAAATATTTTAGATCATACACACAAGACAACATAGCAAAATACAGGATAATTTTTTTGACTTGTTTGAAACATAACACGACACAACATGTGGTCACAATGGAAACAACTAGCTCCTTGAACAACTTGACACAATGATGACCACAAGGGCAATAAGGAAACACCCAACACCCATCAAGGAAAGTTCACTTTTCTCTTTGACAAGGCACCACAACAAGACCAACCCATAATACCTAGTTACAGTTCAGGACACTCCACGACAAATTCCTTTAAGGTGATGTATTTACTAAAATAGTCTTTCAAGGCCTGACTTTGGGGTTTAGAAGATTCATGTTATGATTCATACAACTCTTCTTTAGGGTTATATTTATTTTCTTTTATACTATTGAGTAAATAGCTTAAGGCCAAGCTTTCTAAAATAGGATCATCAATTATATGTCAATAACTTGTTTAATTAATTTGATTTAAGAACATTTTCAATTTCTCACAAGGTTAATTAATCTTACTCAAACCAATGACACTTGTTCCACACCTCTATTACACAGGTGATAAGCACAAGCTCCGATTGGGGAAACGTACCGATTAGGGTTTAGAGAAATAATCTTCCTTGTTTAAGGATCAAATTTTGACCTTTCTTAAGAAATATCACCATGAATCAAGGCGAGGGTTAACGGAATAGACAAACATAAATTCAGCTTCAAGGTCTCATTGCTTATTATCAGTCTTTTATTGAGGCTAAGAGTTTATCAAGATTGGTTAAGAGTTCCATATTTACTTTACTTTATTAAGTTTGACAAAGGAGAACATTTCAAACCATTGAGAGAGATTTAAGGGTTTCTTAATAAATTTCCCTCCTACTTATAAATCTTATTATCTTTAAAAATCTATCCATTGATTTTACCATAACACCATTTAAGAATTCACCATAAAAGGATAATGTTAATTAGTTTAGCTTGGGAAAAAAAAAGTAATTATATTTCATTAGAAAAAATAGTTTCCTTTTTGATCATTCAAGTCTCAAATGTTATAAGTAGATCACAATTACATTAATTTATTCATATACATAAATTTTAGTTCAACTTTTATAAGAATTATCCATCCCATTTTATAATGCTTTTGAACACATTGTCATTGTGTCTTAGAAATATTTACAACTCAACATTTTAACTCAAGAGAAAATTTTAACAAGACTTGTGAAAAAAAAACAAGGATTACATTAATTCTTTCCAACATGATGGACAACCCAAAGGGACATACCCACTCTAAGGAATCATGACTAGGGAACAAGAGAGTAATAACATTGGTCAAGCCACGCTACTATTCTAAGGACTAAATAATAGTCTAGGATCTCCCATAACCAAGCGGTAATCAGCTTTTATCTTTTCCATGATAAGAAAACAAGCCAAAGTTCAACAGTTACCACAACAATACTCCACAATACATTACACTAAGGCACTGTCCCTTCTTCTAATATTTCCAAGAGGCCCTTTCCAGAGTTTAACAACAATATAAACATTCGTACAAAGGAACTTCGTAACCAAGATTGATGAAAAAATCTACAAGTATTTCCATCATCTAATCACATAAGCCATCTGCAACAATTAATAACATGAGTATGTTCACGAGAACTGAGCAAGATAAGACTAGACATAGCAACAATAAGCTACAATATAACAATATCATGAAAGGAACATCTATTTCAGGAAATGGTTCAAAGCTCTAAACTCTAACAACCTTTTGAAACAAGATATAATTTTCACCATACCAACTAAGAAGAGAGCCACAAGTTTTAGTTATGAAAAATATCAGGAAAACCACAAAAGTTTGACAACCAAATATGAAAGACTATGGAATTTATATGATTAGACACAAGAGTTGAGAGTATTAGGATTTCAATCATGTAATACCATAGATTACGTGATGGAAAATTTTAACTCAAATTGACGAGGGTAATAAGAGTTCCATCATGTAATCAAATTTTAACTCAAAGTTCGAAAAAAGATAAAAGCTAGTCATGATCTTAGTTGCCAAAAAAAATAAAAATTTCACAATCATTCAGGAAGGACATAGGCCTAATAGGTTAGAAATGAACGACGAGGGTAATAAGAGAGTTCCATCATGTAATCAAGAAGGTTAAAAGGCTGAAAATCTTATATTCAAACTCACAACCATTATATCTTATCTAATAAGTGACTTCATAGCTAATAAGGATGAGTCAAAGGATGAAAACAATGTCCGGAAAATGTATTGCCTAGCAGCCTACCTACTAAACATAACCAGGGCTGGAATAGTGACAAGTCTCATAACTACCCAAGTTGATTAAGCAAGCTAGTATTCTAAACACATCCTTCTAATTTTCATAACACGTTAGATTTATAACCCTCCCATTCTAGAGGAACATAGCCATGAATCTATACTTGGTTGAAAATTTCTGAAGTCAACTCACTTTCTAATATCATAAATGATGTAAACAAAAAATAGTCTCTCAACTCTCCTTAGTTTACATCTCATCACTAAGTTTATGCTAACCTATGCAGTGATTAAGCACATAATATATCACTGAAGATAGATATCCTCCGACAATGATCTTATATAACGATGTAATTACAATCATTAGGTTCGATACATATACAAACTATTCCATATTTTGTTTTCCCTTTTTAAACAACAAAATATATTCATGAGCTTCCATCACAAACATTCTAAATTTGTAATGAAAGGTCACTCATCAAGAAGGAAGTATAAAACAATTTATACTAAATTAAGGAACTTCATGTTACCTTAAGAAGATGATGAAAACCTTAACTTTCATAAACCATGAAAGATATTAACTTACTCCATCAAGGCATTCTATCTATACATGATTAAATCGACCACACAAGGAATCATCAACATACCACATCATAACACCATAAAGGTCATTCATATTATAAAATTTTACTCCTAAGAAGAGTAGAATCAAATGGGGTTCTGTCAATAAATCATGCCCTTTTATAACAAAAAAAATCTAAGCTTTTGTCCCATTCAGAACTTGACAATGAAATTGAAAAGATAGAGTCTAAACCAAAATAATTGACCGCAAGGTTCTCAATTTGTGTTTATAGCGCACAATAAACAAATTGCTAATTCCTAAACTGATAACAAAAATAACACATGCACTTCAACTCGGCTTAGCCCATAAAAAAATGATATGCAGATGCCCGAATGGAAACATCGACGTGCAGAGTATATTATGGGATCACAACAATTTAAATTCGCTTCAAGAGGCGTATTTGTTCACTACGCTCTTGCCAATGTAAGTTGTTGAAAATAGACATGTTTACAGATGTCTTAGATGTTAAAGAAGAGAAGTTTATTTTTCATGACGTTATTTGAAATCGGCCACTAGATTTATGGATTTGTAATCATTCACTGAAGTTACAGAAGACGAGGTAATGATTTACTTCTTAACTTAATCATTCATGAAACTATATTCTCTTAATTTTTTTAAATTTCTGTGTAGAAATAGCTGAGGGAATCAAAGGGATTTCATTGGGCAAGGATAGATCCGAATAAGAGGTTTGAGGAAGGGAACTTGGATTCGATTCTAAGAGATCTCGCTTTGGGAAGGTGCATGAAATCCAAAGTGGACAAATCCAAATGAAATTTAACAAATTTAGATATCTAAAATTAAATGAAAACATTCCTCTTTTACCTCTAAAATTAGAGCAACTTGAGAGATTGTGTGCATATCAAGGCCCAATATACAGTGATGTTAATCAAAGACTAACACAATCCACAAAACCACTACCTAATAACATTTTCAAGAAGGAAAAAAAAGTAACATTTCAAGAGCTTGTTAGATTATAGCGTATTGTTGAGATGGTTAGTTTATCTTGCATGTTCCATCTTCCACAAAGCACACCCATTAGATCGGCCAGCAACAACAACCCCAAGTCAGATTCCATTTCCCTTGAGATTGTTGGGCGTTAAAACATTCATTCAATTCCTTGTTGGGCAGAAGCAAGGAGAATGCAGTGAGGGCAGGAGGGTCTTCATCGACCAATCATACTAGCAAAGGAGTCAGATGCTTTCACCTAAAAAACACAATCTAATTCTCCCACCAAACCCACGTGTCCAACAAAGAAAAAGTTTCCATGTCTAAAAATTGACCCCCTAAGAAAAATAATTTAAAAGGAAAGCTCACGTGGCCAGAGAGTCAAGGAAGGCATGATACACAACAAAAAAAACATTTACTAGGAAGTTTCAAATTCCCCCCTTTATTTCAACAAAACTTCAATGGAGCAGTCTGCAAAATGATTTCAACCATGCGGCCCCCAGACCGACATTCCTGGACCAAAAGCATGAAAAGATGTTTCATTAAGAACATTAATGAATGGCAGCAGGCCACCAAAACCCATGCCTTGTTAGCAACACCAACCAAGGATATTTTTACAGCAAGAAGGAAACAAGCCAACATCAAATCAGCAATTATTTTCATTTGATGATAGCCATGTGACCAAGTCAGGACGCAACTAGAGTGGTAAGGGGGGGTAGGTGGTAGTTGAAAGGATTAAGTTGAGGAATGAAAGTATTCATCCCCAAACAAATCTTGTGCCCCACACACACAACCTCCCTATTCAAGCACACGAAGGACATAAAAGAAGATAGGAAAACAACACCCAAACCAACCAAGCCGGTTAACAACAAGGACATACACACTGGCATGGTAGAGAGAGCAGAAACATAAACATATTTTCCTTTAATTCAACGATTAAAACCTCAAGCGAGAATGACTAATCGTCCTAGAGAAGAAGATAAGGGGTTGACGTTCAAAAGAAACTACATAATAATGAGCAACCACGGCGTCACAAAAAGAGACCCTCTTCTTTTTACATGCGAAACGGGCTTGGTCCACGTGAGCGACCAACAAAACAATAAAATCATTTATTGATAATTAACCATAACGTTGATAACAATCGACAATGAGATACTAAAGTTATCGTCGATCGATAATTAAAATAATATCATTATTATTATTTTTATCACTATTATTATTACAACTTAATAAAAATTATTAATCATATTAAGAAGCATCAACATGCAAGCTCGACAATCTAAGCACACGGTTTTTTTCTTTAATAGGGGAAAATGTAACGGGCATTGTAGGGCCAACAACGGCAATAATGACACGACACCAGAAAACATGAAGAAGAGGGAGAATGTTGAATATTCCCTGTGAAAAGGGTGAAGCCCACCAATGATTGACGGGGGCATAATGACATTCAATGCTTAACACACGATCTCCAAAGTATGAATAGGCATAACAACGAATGGGGCATTACATTCTCCTCCCCTTAAGAAAAGCATCATCCTCGATGCGACATAACACAGAGGAAAGGAAGCGACAAGCAAAAAGGAATAGATGGGGGTAAGGGTACACTCTATGGTTATGGTTTCAGATGCTAAATCATGGCCTTGGGGTGGCCTTGGGAACAATTGGCAAAATTTAAATTTTTAAGTTCTGTGAAGATTGGCAGTTCTCTCTTATTCATTATTTCATTAGTCTCTTTCCATTATCATTATTTCTAGTTTTAGTTCTTTTAAAATTTCATAGTTGTAGAGTTTTAGTTTATTCATTCTTGTGGGTGTCCAACATGAACTTGCTAATACACACCCTACTAGGGTCATACAAGACACTACAGATTCACAAACATACAAGTACATACTTCAAAATGGTACCACACCACAAGAGATCAGTCAATGTATGGAAGAGAACATGCACGGACCACATAACATAGTACCTTCACACAACTATGTTTGACAAATAATTCTTGAACAAAAGTGTACTACAACAACCTGAAATTTCCATAGTCTCACAGATGAAGTTTTTTTCACATAACTCTTAAAATAACTACATGTACATAGGGTGAACAAGGGCATCAACGCCATATCCACAACATCAAAAACAAATTCAACTAACATGAGTAACACATACATCATATGACCACTCCCAAGACATCACAATAACTCAACATATATCTTGAAACATCAATCATACACAAAAATATCTTATGCCTCCCTCAAGTCTCATATGCCTCCTTCAAACTCTTATGCCTCCCTTAAGTCTCTTATGCATCCCTCAAACTCTTATTCCTCCCTCAAGTCTCTTATGCCTCCCTCAAGCAAGCCGGTTGTCCCCATGGCCCAAGACACATAGGGTTTGAACATTCCTAACCCAAGTGACATAGTAATGCGTAGTTCAACAACTTGCTAGTTACCTGTAACTCCTTGGGGTGTACCCCCAAACAATGAAGCGGGTCCATAGGTCCCACCATTCCATGGTGCATCCTATGACCCTATTCCACACATCATGACAATATAACCAACATAACAATCTGATCCAAATGCCAAGTGGAAAATTACAAGCCTTGGGCAAGGCGGAAAAATCTTAAAAATTTAAAAGAAGATCCAAAACCAAGTAAGACAAATGACCAAATTTCCATAGTTAGTGTCAAAATCCACATGTTAGTACTACAAACCAAGAAAATGCCCAAAATGTAAAGCATGAAAATCAAGAAAATTATTGGTCCTTTCAGAAATAAATTAAAAAGTTTAATTTATGAATAAAATAAACATATAATAATTTCACATTATGATAATTGTGTGGCCTTATCTAGCCACTAGGGGTACTCAACGAGTTGCTAGCACTCGAAACATCGAGCCTCAACTCGCAAAATAAAATAGCAATAGTACAATAGTCATCATCTCTATCAGAATCATCCCGCCACCACTTCGACAAGGCTAAACACAGTCATAGCTACACGAAGGTTGAATCCATAAAACAACCAACATAAGGAGAGAGGGAGGAGCACAGGCCACCATATACTGAGTCTAAGGTTGGCTCTAGTGATTGGTCAACCATACACCTTCCTCACTCTAGACATACACTTTTACCAATTTCCTTTAGGGTCGGTTAGTGCAAGGTTCACAACATAATATGTAACTACATCACTAACACAATGGTGGTACATCACAATCATACATTCACTAGGTGCAATACATCACTTTACCACATTATGCACCCAAAGTGCAATCACTATACAATAGGGTTCATACGCTCACCATATGCCCCCAAATCATGACATGAATCATTACATATTACACAAATCATACATATGACGAACATAGTAAGTAACATCACAACGTAACATTAATTTGCTACATAATACGGTGATACACACATTTCTTCAAAACATGGTAAAAACATCATGATACAACTCAATTCACTTTACATCAATCTTGTCATACAATACATCGACACACCTACATATCACAATATGCCACAATGCTCCAACACTCCGTCATCCACAATAGCATTCTTTTCACACACCACAAGAAGTACTTCACACGTGAACTCTTCATAGAATTCCACAAGAAGGAGAGAGAATACTCCCATCCCCAACACATCAACATGATAACAAATACACACTAAGTGACATACACATCATGTGTGTTCACAATACCACAATTACGACATGGATCACATCACGCTTAAACCACATTACTCTTCCAATATCAACCACCAACATGCAACACCATCACCATCACGTAACACCATCATGTAATATCATCACAACTCCAAAGTGGCCCAGAGGTTTGAGAGCATGAACCTCTGCTCTGATACCAAGTGTGATACCCACTTATTTTTGACACACAAGACAACATAGAAAAATACACGATAATTTTTTTTTGACTTGTTTGAAACATAACACGACACAACAAGTGGTCACAATGGCAACAACTATCTCCTTGAACATCTTGACATAACGATGACCACAAGGGCAATAAGGAAACACCTAAAACCCATCAAGGACAGTTCACTTTTCCCTTTGACAAGGCACAACAACAAGACCAACACATAACACTTAGTTACAATTCAAGACACTCCACGGAAAATTCCTTTATGGTGATCTATTTAGTAAAATAATCTTTCAAGGCCTGACTTTGGGGTTTAAAAGATTCATATTATGATTCATACAACTCTTCTCTAGAGTTAGATTTATTTTCTTTTATACTATTGACTAAATAGCTTAAGGCTAACCTTTCAAAATAGGATCATCAATTATATGTCAATATTTTGTTTAATTCATTTGATTTAAGAACATTTTCTATTTCTCACAAGGTTAATTAATCTTACTCAAACCACTGAAACTTGTTCCACACCTCTATTACATAGTTGATAAGCACAAGCTCCGATTGGGGAAAGGTACCGATTAGGGTTTAGAGAAATAATATTCTTTGTTTAAGGATCAAATTTTGACCTTTCTTAAGAAATATCACCATGAATCAAGGTGAGGGTTAAAGGAACAGGACAAACAAAATTCAGCTTCGGGGTCTCATTGCTTATTATCGAGTCTTTTATTGAGGCAAAGAGTTTATCAAGATTGGTTAAGAGTTCCATATTGACTTTCCTAATTAAGTTTGACAAAGGAGAACATTTCAAATGATAGAGAGAGATTTAAGGGTTTCTTAATAAATTTTCCTCCTACTTATAAATCTTATTATCTTCTAAAATCTATCCATTGATTTTACAATAAGACCATTTAAGAATTCACCATAAAAGGATAATGTTAATTAGTTTAGCTTGGGAAAATAAACAAGTAATTATATTTCATTACAAAATATAGTTTCCTTTTTTATCGTTCAGGTCTCAAATGTTATCAAGTAGATCGTATCTACATTAATTTATTCATATACATAAATTTATTTCAACTTTTATAAGAATTATCATCCCATTTTATAAAGCTTTTCAACAAATTGTTATTGTGTCTTAGAAAGATTTACAACTCAACATTTTAACTCAAGAGCAAATTTTAACAATACTCAGTGTGAAAAAAAACAAGGATTACATCCATTCTTTCCAACACGACGGACAAACCAGAGGACATACCCACTCTAAGGAATCATGACTAGGGAAAAGAGAGTAATAACATTGGTCAAGCCACACTACTATTCTAAGGATTAAATAATAGTCTAGGATCTCTCATAACTAAGCGGTAATCATATTTTATCTTTTCCATGATAACAAAACAAGCCAAAGTTCAATAATTACCACAACAATTCTCCACAATACATTACACTAAGGCGATGTCTCCCTTCTTCTAAAATTTCCAAAAGGCCTTTTCTAGAGTTTTACAACAATATAAACATACGTACAAAGGAAATTCATAACCAAGATTGATGCAAAAATCTACAAGTCTTTCCGTCATCTAATCACATAAGCCATCTGCAAAAATTAATAACATGAGTCAGTTCACAAGAACTAAGCAAGATAAGACTAGACATAGCAACAATAAGCTACTATCTAACAATATCATGAACGGAACATTCTATTTCAAGAAATGGATCGAAGCTCTAAACTCTAACAACCTTTTGAAACAAGATATAATTTTCAGCATACCAACTAAGAAAAAAGCCATAAGTTTTAGTTATGAAAAATATCTCGAAAACCACAAAAGTTTGACAACCAAATACGCAAGACTATGAAATTTAAATGATTAGACACAAGAGTTGAGAGTATTAGGATTTCAATCATGTAATCCCATAGATTACGTGATTGAAATCTAAAGTTTAACCCATCAATCAACATTCTCAAGGTGAAGTCGAAAGATAAAAACCAGACATGATCTTAGTTGCCAAAAATATATAGTTTTGCAATCGTTCCGTAGGGCCATAGGCCTAATAGGCTAGAAACGAACAACGAGGGTAATAACAGAGTTCCATCATGTAATCAAAAAGGTTTAAAGGATGAAAATCTTATATTCAAACTCACAACCATTATATCTTATGTAATAAGTGACTTCATAGCTAATAAGGATGAGTGGAAAGGATGATAAGAATGTCCGAATAGGCATTGCCTAGCAGCCTACCTACTGAACATAACCAGGGCATAATAGTGACAAGCCTCATAAATACCCAAGTTGATTAGTAAGCTAGCATTCTAAACACATCCTTCCAATTTTCATAACACTTTAGATTTATAACCCTCCCCTTCTAGTGGAACATAGCCATGAATCTAGACTTGGTTGAAAATTTCCGACGTCAACTCACTTTCTAATATCATAAACGATGTATACAAAAAAATTCGCTCAACTCTCCTTAATTTACATCTCATCACTAAGTTTATGCTAACCTATGCAGTGATTAAACACATAATATACCATTGAAGATAGATATCCTCCAATAATGAACTTCTATAACGATGTAATTACAATTATTAGGTTCGATACATATACAAACTATTCCATAGCTTCTTTTCCCTTTTTAAACAACAAAATATATTCACGACCTTCCATCACAATCATTCTAAATTTGTAATGAAAGGTCACTCATCAAGAAGGAAGTACAAAACAAGTTAGACTAAATTAAGGAACTTCATGTTACCTTAAACAGTCGATGAAAACCTTAACTTTCACGAACCGTGAAAGATATTACCTTACTCCATCAAGGCATTATGTCTATACATAATTAAATCGACCACACAAGGAATCATCAACATACCACATCAGAACACCATAAAGTTCATTAATTTTATCAAATTTTACTCCTAAGAAGAGTAGAATCAAATGGGGTTCATCAACATACCACATTAGATCTTTCTTGGCTGTATAACACATAAATATATATATAAATAGGTAATGTTTTAAATAAATTTTTGACTTTTAAAAATTTCCTAAGAACGAGTAGAATCAAATGGGGTTCTATCAATAAATTATGCCCTTTTATAACACAAAAAAATCTAAGCTTCCGTCCCGTTCGAACCTGACAACTAAATTGAAAAGATAGAGTCTAAACCAAAATAATTGACCCCAAGGTTCTCAGTTTTTGTTTATAGTGCACAATAAACAAATTGCCAATTCCTAAACTCTTAACAAAAATCAAAGATGCACTTCAACTTGGGTTAGCCCATAAAAAAAATGATATGCAGATGCCCGAATGGAAACATCGGTGTGTAGAGTATATTGCGGGATCACAACAATTTAAATCACTTCAAGAGGCAGCTTTGCTCACTACGCTCTTGCCAATGTAAGTTGTAGAAAATCGACATGTTTACAGATGTCTTAGAAGAGAAGTTAATTGTTTATGACGTTATTCGAAATCCACTAGATTTATGGATTTGCAATCCTTCACTGAAGTTGCAGAAGACAAGGTAATGATTTACTTCTTAACTTAATAATTCATGAAACTGTCTTCTCTTACTTTTTTTTTAATTTCAACGAAACTGCTGAGGGAATCAAAGGGATTTCATTGGGCAAGGATAGATCCGAATAAGAGGTTTGAGGAAGGGCACTTGGATTCAATGAGGAATTCACTAAGAGTTCTCGCTTTGGGAAGGCGCATGAAAGCTAATGGACATATCCAGATGAAATTTAACAAATTTAGATATCTAAAATTAAATGCAAACATTCCTCTACCGCCTCTGAAATTAGAGCAACTTGAGAGATTGCGTGTGTACCAAGGCCCAATATATAGTGATGTTAATCAAAGACTAACACAATCCACAAAATCACAACCTAATACCATTTTCAAGAAGGAAAAAAATGTATCATTTCAACAGCTTGTTAGATTATAGCATTGTTGAGATGGTTATTTTATCTTGCCTGTTTCAGCTTCCACAAGGCACACCTATCAGATCAGCCAGCAACAGCAACCCCAGGTCGGATTCCATTTCCCTCGAGATTGTTGGGCGCTAAAACATTCATTAAATTCCTCGTTGGGCACAAGCAGGCAGAATGCAGTGGAGACAGGAGGCTCTTCACCGACTAATCATACTAGCAAAGGAGTCGGATGCTTTTACCTAAAAACACAGTCTAACTCTCCCACCAAACCCACGCGTCCAGCAAAGCAGAAGTTTCCAGGTCTAAAAATCGACCCCTAAGCAAAATAATTCACAAGGACAGCTCACGCGGCCAGAGAGTCAAGGAAGGCGTGATGCACAAAAAAAAAACATTTACCAGGAACTTTCAAATTCCACCCTTTATTTCAACAAAACTTCAATGGAGCAGGTCTGAAATGATTTCAACCCATGCGGCCCCCAAGACTGGCACAAGTCAGACCAAAAGCATGAAAATATGTATTCATTAAGAACATTAATGAATGGTAGCAGGCCACCAAACACCATACCTTCGCCAGCACCAAACAAGGATCTTTTTGCAGCAAGGAAACAAGCCAACGTCCAATTAGCAATTAGTTTCATTTAATGACAGCCACGTGACCAGGTCAGGACGCAGCTAGAGTTGTAAGGGCGGGGTAGGTGGTAGTTGAAAGGATTAAGTTGAGTATTGAAAGTATTCGTACCCCAAAAAAACTTGTGCCCCACACACACAACCTCCCTACCCAAGCACACGATGGACACCAAAGAAGACGGGAAACCAACACTTACCCCAACCAATTTGGTTAACAACAAGGACATACACACTGACATGGCAGAGAGAGAAGAAACACAATCATCTCATGCAAGTAGGACTAATCATCCTAGGGAAGAAGATAAGGGCTTGACGTTCGACAGAGACCACAGAACAATGACCAACCAAGTATCACAAAAGGAGACGCTCTTCTTTACGTGAACTGGGGCTCGGTTTGTGAAGCAACCAACCAAACAATAAAATTGTTTATCGATAATTAATCATAACGTTGATAACAATCGACAATGAGATACTGAAGTTATCGCCGATCGAGAATTAAAATAATAATATTATTAATATTTTCAATACTCTTATTATTACAACTTAATAAAAATTATTAATCATATTAAGAAGGGTCAACATACAAGCTCGATAATTTGAGCACACAGTTTTTTTTTTTTTATAGGGAAAACGTAACGGGCGTTGCAGGGCCAGCAATGGCAATAACGACACGAAACCAGCAAACACGACGAAGAGGGAGAAGGTTGAATATTCCCTACCATAAAGGTGAAGCCCACCAATGATCGATGGGGGCACAACTACGTTCCACGCTTAGCACACGATCGCCAAAGTATGAACAGGCGTAACGACAAATGGGGCATTACATTTGGAGCCAAACACAAGTTCAAATGAGATCAAATTCAATCCTCTACATGATTCATAAATTGGTTCGATTCATTTTTTGAAAAATCATCCTGTAACTCATCTCACCGACACACCGTCCTAAGTTAAAATTTAGGTACAAGAAAATTATTTAGATCACTCATTTTCAAACTTCCTAAATAGTCTCATTATATTCATTGCACCATTTCCATGAAAATCATATATTATATGGCTAAATTTGACAAATTAGGGACCCCGTCGAGAAGGAAAGACTTCGTGTGCAAAATAGGAAGTGTAAATGAGACTTCAAAGTGCGCCTTAGTGCATCGGTGCCATTTACATGAAGCATTGCACCCTTGGCACACTTATGGGGTGTAATTTTACCTTATAAGTGTGCCTATATCTAATTGTTGGAGAGAATAACAACTAAAATCACAAAAAGTAAAGCAAAAGCATAATGTAAAAGGAAAGTTTTAAGTTTATCTTACAAGTGAGTTTCATTCAAGCATATATGGTCCACATTGACAATGAAATTACAAAAACGAAATATTTTGAGCTGCAATTGCACAAAAAAATTATACCAAGGGACGGTGGAATTGCTCATGGGGAACGCACATGCAAAAAAAAAGTAAAGATACACTTTCCATTTATAAAGTGCATCTTCCATCAACAACATAAAACTTACCAAAAACTTGATTTCCCCAAATTTTCAAATTTTTGTTAAAAACAGAAAGGTAGTGATAAAGTACCTTTTGAATTTGTTTATTTATCTCTTAAGTCTTGTAAAACTCTCATGTGCCCTAGGAATATAAATAAGTATTTTACACATATCTCATGATCCCGTGGACCAGATCCCTTCAAATGTTAACCATCAACTCCTCTTGAAAATTACTTCATGATAATATATGATTCATTTCACGAGATTTCTCCATTAAAAATTTATTAATTACTAATTTATCCAGCCATCATACACATGTTTTGCCTAGCATCACTAATGTTAAACAGGAGATCGTGAAAAACCTTACGGAGGAAGACTATCAAATATGGAGCATATTTTCCTATCATGATTACCTACATTTTTATACATTGGTCATGATATAATTTTAAGGATTTTTTAAATTGTAAGAAAAATTCACCATTCTTTTCTAAATCCCTTGCAAACCCCATGTGCTAAGAAAATTGTTTTGACATTTTCTCTCAAACACCGCGAGAGATTTCCTTACAAATTGGAAAATAGTTCACCCTCACTGATATCATTCAAACCAATGTAAAATCATTGAAATTGGAAAAGAAATTCTAAAATAGGGAAGAATTTATTATTTTCCCTTCCTCCATTAGTAGCATTTAGGAAGCTTTCCCATTTAACCATAATTTGTTTTAAGAATTCTGACGATTCCGATAAGGGAATATGCCCAAATTTGGAGTATCTACCCATATTGGGAGCATCTTTCCAATGTATTGATCTACATTCAATTTAGATTTGATTTTATCTCATTTAACCTAAAATATGGATTCACTTTCTCGTAACATTCAAATCAATTCAGATTTGCGGATTTTTAAAAACTGTTGTGGAATCCATTTTTTGTTCAACCATATCATTGCTTCCACTTTATAAGACTAGTGAGATCATAAAAAAACAAAATGAAGTTACACTACACTGGATACGATTCCATTACATTTCTAATGTCTTAACACTTAGTCATTGAAGAAACCAACGTGAAACGCGTAGATTTTGAAATATTTGAAGCACAGGATGGAAGACAAAAAAAACTCATTTTCTAACCTAAGTCAAAGTGCATAGGAGGATTTTTAGTAACAAAAAATCTAGTTAAATCATTCAAATATTTCACAATGGAACCATGGTTGCAGCATATTCTCGATATCTATTCAAAAAGTGTGAGAGGAGGTGATCATATTTTTCAAGAGGGAATTGACCATTAAGTTATGTCTTTGTGTTATCACACAAGAAGGAAGTTTCTCCTTTTTTTAGGGTTATTATCTTTTTACTAAGGATTATAAATATCATTAAATCTAATAGGGATCATGGTTACTAAATCTGAGTCATGTGTGGCATGATTGCATTCTTCATGGTGGTCATAAACGAGCAATATCTCATATTCAAGAAAGGAGATCATGTTCATGACAAGGAGTTGATTTGTTCATCCTACCATTGCTCACAAAGGTGAAGAATTGAAACAGAGTTTCCCAAGCATGACCAATGACGATCTAGTAAATATAAGGTGTGAAACATCATTTCCAGGTCCAAGAAGAGATATATTATAATTATAGAAGAATTCAAGGAAGATTGTATCTAGTTGTATCATCCAGCTCCACAATCAAGGAAAATCATACTTCATCATAAAACATATAACAACTATCTTCTATCTCTTCTTCTCTCTTTTTCTCTCTCTAACATTTTATTTCTCCATTTAGAAGTAATTGTTATAAAAAGTGACTTAAGTCACTTAAAGTTTCTATTTTTTTGCTGATAAGACACATTAAGTAGGATGGTCACCTAGGAATATGAAGATCCATTGTCTCGACAATAAATTGTAAAGCTCTCTCCATTTTACTCAGTTTTTCTATCCTTTCCAAAGCTACTTTTTATGGTCCTCTACATTATTTCATCCATTCTCTTATCTTAATATTTATCCATATGTATTGAAATATATTATAAAAATGAAAAGATTTATATTTTCTCTCATGGAATGAAATTACCAATTAAAATTTGTGTTGATTATGATTTTGTTTCATGGAAATTACATAGTTATGCGTATATTTTCCTATGTCTTCTAATTGAATTGGACGTATTTTGGGTTATCGGTTGATGGAATTTATAATACTACCATTAAAATAACTACCTCTCCTTATTTCATCATTATTTCCTTAAAAATTTCTCCTTCCATCTCATACATTTCTCCCTCTCTCGCTTGTAGTCATAGCTTTACATCAAGGGTGTATCTATGCTTTTACTAGTCGATGACCATCCCCAAAAGTTAGAAATATTATACATAATCAAAATTTCAATAAATGGGATATGTTACATCTTGAACTAGACGGATTCAATCCCACGAGCATAGATGAAGCATGTTTTTTCCTTGACAAAATATTTCACCAATAGTTTATGGCACCCTCTTTGGGTTAGATTTTGAAGTACCTTTTCATCTATGATGAACAAATAGATGAAAAGGTACTTCAATCTCTCAAGGATGATTTCACTCAAGAATAATATATCTTCATCACAAAAATGAAATTTGTTGATTAATATGGTCACAATGAGGAAAGTGATGATCTCCATATCTCATTCCCAATATTTTTGTAAATTATTTTCAAGAAGAAGAAACATCATGTGAGTCACAAAATAGAAAGAAAAAGATCAAGAATGTCAAGGGATTGTGATTAATTTTCTACCATGTTCACACTAAGGGTGAGAGTTATTAGGACATTTGGAGGTATATTTTTAGTGTTGTTGAATAATTATTTATATGATTTATGTGTATAATGCTTGTTATAACCGCACATGTAAATAGGTTTAGAGGTATATTGGGTAGTTGCGAGAACACTCTTAGAATAATATACTGGAGAAATTTGTTGAGTTTGTTCTCCTTGAATGTAGGAAGACTCATCCTATATATTTATATGTTACTAGTTGAATAATAATATCGAGAAATTTTATTATGTTTTCGTGAGTAACTCTGTGCAAATGCTTTAAGACATTTTGGAGAAGAAGGTAAACATAGAACATGAAGAATCCTATAATGTTGTTGGGAACATTGATGGCCTTAACAAGAAATATCTCATGGGAAGAATGGTCATGCATACCATGAAAAAAAAGAGAAAATGACCATTAGCGAGAAAAAGCATAGTCAGTAGTAGGCATGACAAGCCAATAATGATCAAGAATCAATCTTATAGTATAAGTAAAGTAAAAAATGGGAGATAAAATGTAGGGATGAATTTAAAAATGCAATAGAAAAAGGAAAAAGATATTTGGATGGATTTTCACTTTCTCGGAAGATCCATACATAGTTTTCAAGAAGAAACATGTCACTTTATGTTTCTCATGCATATGAAGATTGTTAGTGTGAGTTCTCCTATGTGTCCTCCTCTCATGTTAGAGGGTCATCTCACATGGGTTAGGTTTAGGGTTAGGTTTAGGGTTTCATGTGTGTCATGCACTAGGGTTATTCAACACCTATATGTACCCCTTTTCTATTCATTTATGAGCATGCCAAGACACTCCATGTCTTTCCTCTATGTAAGCTTTGTTTCTATCAAGAAGTTTTCTTCCATTACGATCATTTTTTCCTTGCTATCGCTGGAGCTTTCACGATTCCATTGGAGTGCAACTACTTCGTGGTGCCTCATTTCCGATTCGATTCTCGCAAACTCTTTTCATGGTATCAAAGCTGAGATCGGGTAAATGTGCACTCAATTTTTTTGTTGCGATTACTCTTACTTGGTTTCATTATTTTACTCTGCATGCAAGTCCTTTGATCACTATTTTCTAGAAATTATCTTGCTAATATCTCTAACAAGCTTTCTCAAAGATTTTTGTGTTTTTTTCTTGTGCATGTGCAGGTTTTTCAAAATACCTTGAGAAATAAGGTTTTTACTACTTTTTTTAGTTTGATGTAATAAAATCCAAAATAGAGATTCTTTTCATTTTTTTAATTTATTAAAATGGAAGTGAAATTTTTTTAAGATCTCTGGTTTTTGTAGGATATTTGTCTATGCATGATAGTCTGTGGTTATAGGATCTTTGTGTTCTTCTGTCGTGGTTGCTCGTAGATGAACTTTTGTTGTGCATGGTCTATGTGGACTGTTCAAATTTATAGTTCAGCCTTGTGGACTGTGCAAACTCTTTGTGTGGGCTGTTGTGGACTGTTGTATAACTCTTTGCATCTACCAAATACCACGCACGACTTGCCATCACTGTTCATTCACGCGCGGCCTGCATTTTTTTTCATTCACATGCATTTTTAAACCTCTGCCACGTTTTTTTTTGCTTGAAGGGGTTGTATATTCTAATGCGTGGACTGTAGGCTCTTTCCCTTGGCACCCACGCACCTGCAAACAACTCATTAATGCCAAAAATGGCCTGGAAACTCTCCCGCGTGGCCTGCAACCTTCTCTGCGTTTTTTACACTCCAGCGCGGCTGTTCTTCTTGTTTTTTGGTAAGGTTTCCATCAGGCGCCTTCTCTTTTGGTAAGGTTTTTAATTTCCTTCTTTTTTATCTCTAAAATCCTCGTTTTTTAGCAAAAAAAAACGGCCCGAGTTTTCTTTGTTTTTTTTTTATTAAAAGCTTTCCTTTTTTAAACAAAAAAACAAACAAACTCCTTTTTGGTATGCATTTTTAAATAAACAAATCTTTCTTTATTTAAATTACTTTCTAAAACGCATTCAATCTTTTTTTAAAAAAATCTTCATCTAAAAATCTTCTTTTAAAACCTTTCTTTCTAGAACTTGTAAGTTTTAGAAAATATTCAAAAAAGTGCTTTTTCAATAATTTGTTTAATTAAAGCCTTTTTCGAAATTCATTAGATTTAATTAAATTAGATCTAATTTTATTTCATTAACATTATTTAAACACTATTTCTTTGGCATTATAAAATTTGGTCTTTTGGCTTGTTGTATTTTTAACCTTCCATCGAGTGCCGAAGACGAAGGGTGAGGTCCGGGATTAGCCAGGTGGCTAATCCCCCCTCGCAATACAAACAAACCCTATCTCAAATTCCATGTCGTTTCCAACGGGCATACATACGAAACCTTTTTCATGTGTTTAGGGCACTTTTTTAATCCGTTTGTAGGCTTATTGGCTTTTTCTCATCAATTACGCGGAATTGGTTTTTGCTATAACTTTTGACTCATTTCTCGGTTTTGAGCACTTCTTTAGTCAAAGTTGCATGTTTTTTCACACTCTAGATGATGGGATCATTAGCTTTGTAAACACACTAATTTTATAAAGTGCCGCATTCTGGGGGGTGTCTTTGTATTGCTTATTTCAGCTCATTTTTTTGAGCTTTGTTCTTTTCTTTTTTCATGGACTTGTGAGCGCATCTACCATAGTCTTACGACAAAGGGATTATTTCATGTGATGAGATGTTTTTCTCACCACCAGGGTTGGCTTTCACCTCCTTTCTATTTTTTGCTTGCCGTGTCGATCTGTTGCGCCCTACGAACCTTGATTGTTGTCTCCACCATTGCGTGTTATTACGCTAATTGCAAGGTGAGTGACAAACTAGTTCTCGGAACACAGTCACATCTAGTTGTAATCAATGCACTAAACTATAAAGTTCCAAAGCAAGGGGGTTGTTATTGTCCTGGGTGGTTGTGTTTCTTTTCTACATTTCTTTCTCTCTCTCTCACTATGGATGCACTTTCAATTCCTTTGCTTACACTGTTCAAATTTTTCAATGGAGATAAAAAATAATAGTGAAACTAAGTGGTAAAGGGTTATTCCACATCACCATGGGAACTGAGACTGAACCAGATGACGAACCTGAAAAATCTAAGTGGTTAAACCGTAGTGATGAAGCTTTAGGTCTTCTTTGCATGTCCATTTCTCTTGACTTGCTCTTCCACATTGAGGTGTCTAAAATACCTAAATCTGCGCAGAAAATGCTGATGTGATTTTTGGACAACTAGATGACATGAGAGCGCATGAGTTGGAAAACAAACTACTAGGGTTAAATCCTAGTGACTTCGAAAACCTACAAGCCTTCTTCTCGAAATTTGTCCACATTAGATTATTTTTAAAAGGATGTCAAGTAGAAAAGAAATATTCTCAACTGATCTTGTCGATTCTCTCTAAGCTAGGTCCCGAATATTCTGTCTTCGTGTCAAAATTTCTATGCTACAAAATCTGCTTTGGGCGATACTTGGATGATGCCCTCCTTTGACTGCTTTTTCATCCCAACTCATTCGAGAACAAAACAAACTCATTCAAATGGGGTCTCTCAAGTCCAAGTCACATGCCCTTGTAAAAAGTACTAGAAAAAGGAAAGAAGACTGAAAAGAAGAAAGAAACAAAGGATCAACCTAAGAAAGAAACCAAGATCAAACCTAAAATTACACATACACTTCGACTTCCGAGCCTAAGGCACATAAAAGTAAGTATTTGTGTTCCTATTACAAGAAGATTGGTCACGATGAAAAAATGAATCACTTTTTACTTGAGAAAAATAAAATAAGTGTTCTCCATAAAACAAATTGCTAAGTCTTCTTCTCGTAAAAGGTGCTAAAAATGATAAGAAGAAAGGAAAGGCCCTTGTAGCCAAAGTTTCTCCTTCATCAACATGGATTATAGATTCCGGTGCCTCGCACCACATGGGTTCTTCGCATGTTGAATTTTCCAACATCGAACCTTGTGGAATGTCCCAAATCACGATGGGTAATGACACGATGGTGTCGGTTTCCCAGTAGTGGATCTAAGAGATGGATCGGGGGAACATTTAACCAAGTGTTGAGTGTTCCTGATCTCTCTACCAATCTCCTATCATTTTACCAAATTACTCACCTTGGTGAAGGACCAAGTGAAATTTGGTCCTAACTCGAGGATCATTCATGAGATTAACAATGACACTACAGTGGGCGAGGGAAAGGTAGATCACCATTCACGGTTGTAGACACCTTCTCCCACTTTATTTCTGATTCTACGCCCACCGCCTTGCTCACTCATGCAAATGAGGTTAGTAAGCTATGGCATGAGCATTTTGGACATCTAAATTATCACTACTGAACAATTGAGTCAAAACGAAATGGTCAATGGGTTACCTCGCATCAAGTTTTCTAAGGGTCTTTGTGAGGGTTGCACCCTTGAAAGCATCTTGAAAAGAACTTTGACAAAGGAAAATCCTGAGAGAGCCACTCACCCTTCGGATCTTGTTCACAACGATGTTTCTTGTCCATTTACTTCTCCTTCGCTTTACTAGAGCTCTTTATGTGCTAACCTTCATTGATGACTATTCATGATATACTTGGGTATATTTTCTTAAACTTAAGTATGAAGTCTTTGAACAATTTCAGGACTTTAAGGCTCTTGCTGAGAAACAGGCGAACGGTCTATCAAGGTTCTTCGAACTGAAAATGGAGGTGAATATGTAAACAATAGGTTCATGGATTTCTGTACTTTTGAAGGGATCTCTCTACACCATATAGTTTCTTATAGCCCTTCGCAGAATGGAGTCGCAGAAATAAAGAACCATACTCTGAAGGAGATGGCCACTTGCATGATTCACTCGAAGTCTCTTCCTCCGCAGTATTGGGCCGAAGAAGTGAATTGTGCAAATTACATTCAGAACCATGTTCCACACAAGGTAGTAAGAGGGATGACACCCTTTGAAGCCTGGTTTGGATGCAAGCCTGATGTTGAGCACTTTCGAGTCTTCGGATCCAAGGCTATGGCTCGGATTCCCAAGAAGAAACGCAAGGCTTTGGAACCACAATCCAAACCTTGTATCTTTAGGGTATCCTGATGGCGTGAAGGATATCGATTGATGAATCGTACTTCTCATGAGCTATATATTGAGATAAGTGTTAAGTTTGATGAGTCTTCTTCACTTCTACTTCTCCACCTATTGAGGTTCTTCAGCTCATTGATTCGGATTTTGACTCATCAAATGATGATATTGTTGAGCGTGCTCCTCTTCCGGATCCTCCCGACCATCAGACCCTTGAGTCTTCTGATTCTAACAGGAGTGATGATGAGGACTATGTCCCTTCTCACTTAAGTGAAGAATCTTCCGACTCTAAGCACCGATCCTCCCGGTCCCTTTGGGCTACGAAAACTTTGCAAAGTGCTAGAGATTTAGTTGGAGATATTTCAGATATGAGACATACTCGCTCAGATTCGTTGGACCCCACTCTTTCTTCACCTCCTGCTTGCTGATCCACAGCCTTACTGGGAAGCTTCTAGTATTCTCGAGTGGGATTCTCGCCATGGATGAGGAGTATTCCTCTCTCATGAAGAATGATATTTGGGATCTCACCACTCTTCCGAAAGGAAGAAAAATCGTTCGGTGTAAGTGGGTGTTTCGAACAAAGTATGGAGTAGATGGAGACATCGAAAAGTTTAAAGTGTGATTAGTAGCTAAGGGTTTCTCCCAAATAGCTGGGGTTGATTATACAGAAACCTTTTCTCCGGTTGCGAAGATGACTTCTATTCGACTGACCCTAGCCATTTCCGCAACAAACAGATGGAAAGTCCATCAAATGGATGTTAAGAGTGCCTTCCTTCATGGTGACCTAGAGGAAGAGATCTATATGGAACAACCTCCAAGTTATGTCCAAGATTCCTCCCTCATTTTAAGTTAAAGAAGTCTCTTTATGGCCTTAAACAAGCCCCTCGGGATTGGTATGCCAAGATGGACCCCTTACTTACATCAGGGTTTACTAGGTGTCACTCGATCCAAATGTTTATATTCTATGGCAAGATGACTCCATACTCATTCTTTTCTATATGTTGATGACTTTTTTATCACATGAAACTCTTCCTCTATTATTGATTGTATGAAGATTGCCTTAGCCAACAAGTTTCCATGAATTACTTAGGTTTTCTTCATTACTTCCTTGGGATCTAGATTTCACAATCTAACTCGGGAATCTTGATTTCGCAACCTAAGTATGCTCTTGATTTTCTAGCTCAGTTTCAGATGTCCGATTGCAAGTCTTCTCCTACTCCTTTTCTTTCTGCGGGGTTAAGTTGGTTTCAGATTGCTCTACTCCCTTGGTTGATGGTACTCTTTACCGACGCTTGCTTAGTGGGGGCTTGATCTACTTGACTCACACTTGACCGGATTTATCATATACTATTGGGATCGTGTCCAGATTCATGTAGGAGCCACATGAGCTGCATTGGAAAGCAGCTAAATGGATCCTTCATTATGTTCGTGGCACTTATGCTGATGGCATACACTATCATGGAGGGGTTGATATTGACTTGATTGGATTCACAGATTTTGATTGGGCCGGTGACTTAGATCATCGAAATCTACTTCTGGCTACAGTTTCTCTCTTGGTTCGGGTCTTATTAGTTGGTCTAGCAAGAAGTAGAATGCAATTGCGATATCATCTACAGAGGCAAAATATAGAGGAGTAGTCAACGCTGCCACATAAGCTATTTGGCTACAGGGTATTCTGACAGAGTTTGGCATCCACTTTTGGTGGCCTACCATTATCTACTATGATAACATGAGCACAATCTCTATTTGTAGAAATCTAGTTTAGTTTAGCATCATATGCACTTCATACAGGAGCTTATTCATGATGGTATCATCAACATTTAGTACATTTAGACAGCTGATCAGATTACAGACTTATTCACCAAGCCTTTCACTAAGATGAAGTTTCTTCACTTATGGTCTCTTCTTGGGGTGAGGTCTTCTGCAGCTGCCCATCTTCTTATGGCTATGTAGTTCTTCTTTTCTTCTTCTTCTTCTAGAAATATTATGTTTGTATATGGGCACCTTATCAGGCCTTTAGTTTTCGGGCCCCATCGACACATCTTTCTTAGTTGTTTAGGAGTGTCTTCCTCTTCCGTTTGACTCATCATAGCCGCTACCCCAGCTTCGATGAAGGGGGTGTTAGTGTGAGTTATCCTATGTTTCCTCCTCTCATGTTGGAGGGTCATCTCACATGGGTTAGGTTTAGGGTTAGGTTTAGGGTTTCATGTGTGTCATGCACTAGGGTTACTCAACACCCTATATGTACCCATTTTCTATTCATTTATGAGCATGCCAAGACACTCCACTATCTTTCCTCTATGCAAGCTTTGTTTCTATTGAGCAAGTTCTTCCATTACTGATCATTTTTTCCTTGCTATCGTTGGAGCTATCACGATTCTATTGGAGTGCAACTACTTCATGGTGCCTCGTTTCCAATTTGATTCTCGCAAACTCGGAGATATCTTACATAAAACTTAATTTCCTAGGTAGTCGAGGAATGGTTCCTACTTCATTGAACTATTGAATGGGTTTACTGAGAGGGTTTAATTGGTGCAACCTATGCATGGGTAACATTTGGAGAAGTATAAGTAATGAAAGTAGGTTTTCCTTTCATGTACCATAGGATTTAGGTTTGTTGTGTTTCCCTTTGATTTTTGTATGTTTTACCTCTCTTCCTATGTGATGTCTTTGCTTTCCTTTTTATGTGTATGTTTATTATTTTTCATTTTGTATCCTTGTTGAGACTCTATGGCCCAATGGATAATGGATTTTTCTACTAAACCCTAAATTGAGATTACAAATTTCCTTCTTACCTCATATTCATTTTATTTCAAACCAATTTAAGTACCAAAGTATGAGCCAAAATTTTGCATATCAAATGTCACTACATTTTATTTGACAACCCATTGAAATATTTTCCCGTGCTTTTGGTCAAAATTTTGTAAATCAATCATTTTCAAAGTGTAAGTTATAGGAAAATTTTTCGTGAGCCTTAGAGTTTTTTAAAAGTCCTATTTATTGTAAACATAAACGTATAATAGTGTTTCCCCATAATGGTATGTTTTAGAAATCATTCTAGGAGCTTCTAGTTGGTCTTAGGAAATATTTCCTAGTCTAATTTTGAGGAAAAAGGAGTGTGCATCCATCATTGAAGATTCAACATCAAAAAATGTTTTGGGAACCCCATGTTATCTTAGGAGCTCATATCAAAGAAATTGGAAATACTTTGGAGCGTACAACATGAATAAACATGTAAGGAGGAGTTTGGATGCCTATAAAGTGGAAACCTTTCCAACACTTGTGCAAAGTGGCCTTTCTAAATAAGAATTTTGAAGTAAAGGTTTTAGACACCTCAAGTGGAGATGTGATCCTAAAATAAGTTGAAATAAGGTCAAATTAAATCCTCTTCATGATTTATAAGTTTTTTTTGGTTCATGTTTGTCATTTAAAACCCTCCAATAACCGAGATAATTGACAAACCGCCCTACCGGAAAATGGACTTACAAGAATTTTTTGAATAACTTATTTTAATTCTTCCTAAATATTCTCATTTCAAAAAAATCTTGTTTCCATGTGAATTCATATATTATATGGAAAAAAACTTGAGTTAATATAGACCTGGGGAGAATGAAAGACTATATGTGTAAAATGGACTATCCAAATAAAGTCTCAAAGTGTACCTTGGATAAACGACACACTTTAAATGCACAAATATGTATTTGGAATACTTATGCATTGAAATTTCACCTTGTAAGTGTTACTCTATTTGATTTATGGAGAGAATAATAAGAAAAAACTAAAAATCAAAGAAAAACATAAGGTAAAAGTAAAAATTTAAATTTCTCTTCCAAATGGGACCCACTCACCCATATAGTTAGAAAATTGGCATGAAATTTCACCAAGGAACACTTTTGAGGTAGAATTGTACTCAAAAATTCTGTCAAGGGCTGGTTGAGGCTTTAATGGGAATGCACACATGTTAACAAGTTCACATACACTTTGCACTTGTGAGTGCATTCTCCGCAAAACAACATAAAACTTTCCCACATATTTATTCTCCCCATATATTTAAAAAATTCATTCAAAATAGATATATGGAAATTATCGTAACTTTTGGAGCTGAATTTTCATCCCTTCATGCTTATATAACCTCTCATATGCCCTAGGAATACCAAGAAGTGTTTTGCACATATCTCATGATCTCATCTACCAAATACCTTAAACTTTTTAAGCATTAAATCCTCTTCAAAACACCTTAATGATGATCTATGATTCATGGCATGATATTTCACCATTTATAAGTCATTAATGACTATTTTTCATATCATCATACCCCTTTTTTTGCTAAAATAACTAATTTTGTCAGATGAGATTGTCAAAACTCCCTATATGTAATAATATTACCAAACTTGGGACACATCTAATGAATATATTATTTTGAGCCATCATTCATGATCTAAGGTGAATGATTACTTGATGTGTGAGAAAAATTCACCATTCTTTGATGAATCCACTTGTAAACCCCATGTGCTAAGAAAATTGTTTTGGCATTTTCTCTCGAGAGAGAGAATTCCTTAAAAATTAGAGATATTTTACCCTCCCTAATAGTGTTTCATTAAATATAAATTCACTCAAATTTGACAATAATTGATTCCTTTCTCCATTAATTCCATTTTGTAAGCTTTATCCTTCGGGGTAGGACTTGTTTTCAAGTTTCAATTA
Organism: Taxus wallichiana var. yunnanensis; assembly: GCA_018340775.1. Taxonomy (NCBI): domain Eukaryota; kingdom Viridiplantae; phylum Streptophyta; class Pinopsida; order Cupressales; family Taxaceae; genus Taxus; species Taxus wallichiana. Next base: position 1,052,162,858 of record CM031239.1, read on the forward strand.
TTCTCGATGAGGGAATCTAACCAAATTCAAAGTGTCTAATCAGTATTGGGAACATATTTATAATGAATTAACTCATGTAAAATTTAGATTTGATTTTCCCTCATTTTCCCAAAAATATGGATTTAACTACCCATAACATTAAAATCCACTCAAATTTGTGGATTTTTTAATACTATTGCGGAATCCATTTTCACTTTAGCCATAGAATTCCCATAATAAGACCAGCAAGATCATACAAGCACAAAATTAAGTTCCACTACTCCTGATACAAGATCATCCTAATTTTACTTTTTTAACACCTAAACATTGCAGATAACAATGTCGAGCACATTGATTTAAATGATCATAAGAAGAATATAATAAGGAAAACTCATTTTCTAACATGAGTTAGATTGCACATGAGGAATTTTTATCATAAACATCTAGTTAAATCATTCAAATGTTTTCATGATGGGACGATGTTTGTGGTATATTCATAATGTCCATTCAATAAAGGAGAGATGAAGTACTCATATTATTCGAGATGGAATTATCCATTCATTCATGGCTTGGTGTTATCACACAAGGACGAAGTGTCTTTTTATTATTATTCATAAATGGTTTTTCAAAGGGACCATACCTAGGATTACAAATATCCCAAAGGACAGAACAACACAAAGAACAAAGTAGTTTTTTGATAAATGGGGACCACACCCCAATAAAATAAAATCAACTTGCAAGCTAGATGGAACATATAAATAAAAGGTGGTTTTTTTGATTGTGGGGACCACACCACAACAGAAGGCCAAAATTGCTAGATATAACAATTAAAAATAGAAGAAATTTAAAACAAAAAAAAAGGAGAAAAATAATAAAAATATAGTAGCAAAACAATAGCCACCCAACAAGTAAAGAAACAACAAGAAACCAAAAATAACCAAGAAGGATCAAATCCTCCTAACAAAGACTTTTTGACTTCCTCCAATGCTCAACATGTTCATGTAGATCAAGCTACATTTATGGATCCTTTCTATTAGATTTGATCACCTTCTTCATTACTTTTCCCCTTTCAATAGATCTGCAGAAGGCCATTTACATCACAAAGTTGTTTGACTTGAGTGTGCAAAAAATCAAGGAAGGCTTTCTGCATGGTAAGGAGATTGAGTTTCTTTGTAGAGAATTTTTTCCGTGATTTCCTCCAAGGCCTTCTATTTCTTTCTCATACCTTCTAATTTTCCCTCAATGTTAACCATATAGCAGATTTTTCCCCTCATAATAAAACTACGGTAAGAAACTATCATCAAGATCGTGGAGAGTAGGGGAGTTCTAGGCGAGTAGGAATACCCAATGATCGACTTATATTAAGAAGGCTTTCATCAACATTTGATTTCCTTGAGCTTCTAATGGTCCTCCTAGAAAGAGGGGAGATGGTTCTCAACCTTTTAGATTTATTAGAAATGGGGGGCATAGAGGAATTGGAAGGATTGTTAGCAACCATTTCATGATAGTAAAGGTGCAGCAACATTATAACCCCTTGATGAAGAGGCACAACTCTTTTATGAGAATGCACCTCAAGAATGGACTTTTCTAGAGACTGCAGGATATAATAAGCCAAAATAATCCTAGGGATCTATGAAAATGATTCAAAATAACCATATGATGAAGATGAAGGGTAGTGAAATGACCTTCCAAAGTGACATATCGAACCACCATGTGAGCCACTTCGTCATACTAGACCAAAATGAAGGAACAAATAATTTCTTTAGACCTTGTTAACTTCTAGAAAGAAGTGTATTCATTTTAGAGAGTTGCTACATTTTGTGTGATGATTATTTAGAATATTTGATACTATCAAATCCAACAAGAGTCATGGTTACTCGAGATTTATTCGTGTGTGAAATTATCTCATTCTTCATGGTGATCATAAGATGAGTTTTATTTCTTATGCAAGAAAGGAGATCATGTTCGTGAAAAGTATTTTATTTTCTCATCCTACCATTACTCTCGTAGGTAGAGAATTGAAATATATTTTCTCAAGCGTGACCAATGACGTTGGTAAATATAAGGTGTGAAACATAATTTCTAGGTCCAATAAGAGATATGTTATAATTAATGAATAACTTGAGGAAGATTATATAGAGTTGTAGCATTCATCTCCACAATGGGACTTCATCCTACAACATCTATCTTCTCTCTCTTCTTCTCTCTTTTTCTCTCTCTAACATTCTATTTCTTCGTTGAGGAGTAACTTTTGTAAAAAGTGACTTAAGTCACTTAAAGTTTATATTTCTTAGTTTAAAATACACTTTAACAAGAAAGATCACCTAGAATGTAAAGATCCATTGTCTCAATCATACATTTATTATCTCTCTCCATTCTAACTAGTTTTTTCTCCTTCATAAAACATTTTTTTGATGTTCCTCTCTATTATTTCCTCCATTCTCTCTAAATCATATAAATATGAATGTATTGCATTCTATTACGTGAATGAAATTATTTGTATTTTCTTTCATTGAATGAAATTAATAATTAAACATTGTGTTGATTTTTATTTTTTTCATGGATCTTTCATATTTATGTGTATATTTTCATTTTTCTTCTAATTGAACTAGATGTATTCTTGGTCATAATATTGATGTAATTTTCAATAATACCAGTAACATAACTCTCTCTCCTTATTTCCCCATTATTTAGTTCATATTTCTCTGCTCTTGAGCTCATATGTTTATCCCTCCCTCCTTTTAAGTTGCATTTACAAGAAGGGTGATTTTACACTTTAATCAGTCTATGAACACCCCTAAGTGTTAGAAATAGTGTACATATGTCCCTACCTTAAGTGGAGGCATTGAATCACTTGAATGTTGAAGAAACACGTAAATTTTTCTTGACAAAATATTTCATCAACACATGCAAAATTTAATATTCCCACCCTTGAAAAAGTTACCATCAACCAATTTTTTTAATATCAATTATTTGACTACATGTGGATTCTCTTCATGGATATATTTTTCATCTCAAGGTTATGGGATATACTCTTCCCAACCTTCTCAATTATGGTGGTGATGAGCTTGATGAAATCCCCACTAAACTAACACTTCTTATATTACCGATATTATTATCCCCTAACTACCTTACACTTTAAAACAACACTCATGTAAGAAGGATTTTTATTGTTTTGTTATCATTGATTTAGCCAAAATGGTTAATATTTAAGGGTTAGACACCAATTGAATATTATCTAATTTAACTAGTTTTCAAGGCTAATTGCAAAAATATTAAGATAATACATGAAACAAGATACATAATAATAGATAAATGAAATGAATTACTAGTAATGAGAATGAGTAGAAAAATTACCTACTACTTATGTTTTTATGCTGATCATGGATGAAATGATGACCGAAAATCGTTAGAAATGATCTTATAATGCCTCTATATGGAAAATGTTTTCTAAATAGCTTCTTAGGACAAAGCGGTTAGTACAACCCAAAGTATACCCCAAAGATGCCTTTTTCTCGTATGCTTTTGTACTCTCTATAATTTTATCCTCTAAAACGCTTTATACCTATTCACTACTTCCTATCCTACTCATATCTTCAATCTAGGCCTATGATATTGTTGTGCATGTTGTGCAACTAATTCAATCTTTAAACCCCTAAATAGTTATTCTCATATAAAACAATTCTTTTTTATATTATGGGCACCCCTATATACCACCGATGTCACCACTACCTCAATGAGGGATCAAGACACATGTTTTTATCACCAATCATGTGATTATATATATATATATATATATATATATATATATATATATATATATATATATATATATATATATATATATATATATATATATATATATATATAATTTATCTAACCATAATGATAATAATGATCTTACAACAATAGTATTACACTTGATACTTTTTGTATCTTGACTTGAATTTAGAAATTTTCCTTGTGTACATGCAGACCTAAGTTGAAAAATTCTCTAAAATGATAATGTAGATTATATGAATCTCAAGTTAGTATCAAAATATCTTTTCTTATGATTTATCTTATTATTTTCTCATTTAGATGATATGTTCCAAGTAGATTAAATTCTCTCCATAGTGGGAGATGTTGTGAGGGTGTAATATCACCCTGATGGTTTTCCCCCTTGTTTGGTGATCATGAGATGGGAAAATTTGAGTGTGGCCCAAAATGAGGACCTATAGCTGATGTGCACATGTGTTGTTGGATTCATGTAGTGGAAATAGAGTAAGTTAGCATGGTATATACTTTGTTGAATACAAAATAATAGAATAAGGAATCGAGAAAAGTGTTACTGAAAAATTAATAGGAAAACAACACACTAAATGCAAGTAAAAACATGTAAGGAAGCAAAAAAAAAACAATATGGAAAATAATATGTTGCATACATGAGTAAACACTCGGGATGTTTCCAGAAACTCAAGGAACTAAAAGGGAAAAAATAAATTAAACAACGTGTTGTCATTCAAATGTGTTGCATAAAAAATTCAAACTTTAAGCATGACAACTAGAACTAAATGCAAAAAAATTATCCTGAGTCTTCCTAAACCCCTCTCTATGTTAGTTTTCCTTGTTTTTCATGCTTACCTTAACATTGAAATTTCTTCCTTCATTTCTCAAGAAATATTTCCCTAATGTTATAAATGAGGTAACAATATAATTCATCTCATTTGTTGAACTACTTCTAAGGGATAACTCTCAAGTAATTATCAAGTTAGGCCTTTTTCAGAGTTAGTGTTCATCCTATATGGTATATATAAAGAATAAAAATAATTTGGAATTGATTTTAGAGAGTATCGAACATGTTTCATCTTATTTTGAAATTTTAGGGAATTTTTAAGGTTTAGGGACATCTATGCAGCGTAGCATCGGGTTTCTAAGGTATAAGGAATACACAATCAAAACAAGAACCTAATCCTCTGGGATGATTATGGGATCTTCATAAGAATTTAAGGGTTCAAAAATATTCATTGGAAATCTTGTTGAACCATCTACAATACAAAATATAAAATCTTTCACAAGAATCAAGTATCTCTTAGGGCAGCTCAAACTTTGCAGACACACCCTACTATTGAGAATACAAAAGGACATATTTCGTAGAGAGTTCCATGCGTAAATCAAGGTTAATACCCACCCATTGGTATTTTAAGTCTCTTAAGATTCAAAATAATTTAATACTTAACCAAAAATTACCTCTTTGAGCTTCGACAAACTCTTCATCAAGTCCTCTCTCATAAGTAATCTTTTCGCGAGCTTAGTCAATTTTGCAAGTGGACACATGTCACCTCCAAGTTGAGGTGAATTTTTGTCTCCATATTTTACCAATTCCCAAGGGGATAGAGAGTATAATAAAATTTTAGATAATCCAAATTTTCCTCTAGGTTCCTCACATGACCATGACAAATACTTCACAGACTTATTTTCTTATTCCTAGCTCATCCCGTCAGCAATTAAACTATACCGCTTGTCAAAAAAACATGAGGGCGAATTTTTCTATCCCTATTGTCCCAATTTCAAAGGGTAAATAGGAGAAAATAAAATTTTCCCCACTCTAGCCGTATCATGATTCTCAATGTGAGCTTGACTTAGCCCCTTACTACTAAATGGTAAATTTTGATTTTTCCCCATCACCCAATCACATGATGACACTTTTCAATCCAAGAATAAGGTGATTTTTACTGAGCCTATTTTACCCATTCTCAAGGGGAGAATGGGGACAAAAATATTTTCCCATAACAAGCGTTTAAAATCCTAATTTTTTGACTAACTTCTTCTACCTCATCTATATACTCAAAAACTCTTATGGGAAGGTAGAAAACATAGAATAACTTATGCTTACCTCTATTTATTCATTATTCTGAACCTTTCTACCATGTATTCAATGATATTAAACATCCAATAACCTAAACTTTCACAAGGAACTCTAAAAATACATCCATAACAGCCATAAATGTAAAAATAGAGAAAAAAATCATGACTATCAAACTTGCAAGAAAACTATGGTGATTTTTTTTTTTCTATTGTTCCTCATTAAAGGAGTCTTCAAGAATATTGTAACATAAAATTAAAGGATTCCCTAGAGTTTTAATGATATAAAAACCTAGTTTTGTGCCCTAGAAGCTATTTTTTCAATTTCAAGGTTTCGGTAGATAAATCAAGGTGAGATGTGGAGCATGAGAATGTAAAGGGATCTGAATTCAAAACTAACGTTTCTATTGAAAAACTAGGTAAAAATGAGTACTTAATGAAAAATATCATATGTCATGCCCTTACACATGCTAAAAATAGTAAGTTATTTAAATTTGAAGTCTTGATCATTTAGCTCATTTGGTACTAGTGAAAAACACCAATGAGGATAAAATCGACAATTTTCCTAATAATGTAAAAATGAAAAAAGAAAAAAAAAAAACTACTAAAATAGAAAATCTATGAAAAGGGTAAATCATCGTCAACAAATTTTAATTTATTATGCTAGAGGATTAAGAAGTTAAATTTCAGCAAAATGGATGTAATATCCCAAAATACCGTGTCTTACTCCCACCGCTAAACCTAGACAATATTTTTTTTTATGCAAAAAGTTTTCATGGGATACAATTTGATTTTTCCTTATTATTTTTGACATATTGACATGGTTTTAAGGTGGATACAAATCTCAAAATATTCAATGCATCCTTCACACCGGTCTTGAAGCATCATTTTTATTGCAAGCTTTTTTCAGGACAAATGAATAGCACATCGGGCACATCATCAACTAAAATACAAAGACTTTGTGCGGTTGGAAAAGATTCAAAATATTCAAGAGATTTTTACATACATTCAAGATAAGTGGGTCATTATAAATTTTTAGTCATGTTGGATCCACCATCATCTCTTCGATTAGTTGGTTGAGTTGGAGAGATAGAGAGAGTTAGTTGAGCTAGAGATCTAGATGAGTTGGAGAGATGAATGAGTTGAGCTTAGTGAGCTAAGTGAGCCAAGATTATATGATCTAAGTTATCCAAGGTGAGTTGGTTATGGTAAAGCATTGTATGTAAGATATATCAAGTATGAGTTATAAAAAGTGAAGTTAATGAACGAAGGGCACAAAGTTATCCCATATTCCATGAGAGATTATAAGAAAGAAAATTTAATTGAATAATGAACAAATCATCATGATTCAAGTATGGGTGATCTAACACATCTGCCCTCCCTTTGATATCATCCATGTATGTATTCCCAATGGAATAAATTTCCCATAATTAATAAAAATTAATGTTGCACCAATCTCTTGAAAGTGCTATTGTGACCAACACCATGTTAATTTTTGAAGATACATTCCCATATATTCAAGAAATTCTAAAAAGTGAGATAATAATGACCCAAAGAAATTGTCACATCAAACCATGAAGAAATATAAATAACATTGAAATACAAGAAAAGGAGGAAGGCCCAGATGACTTCCCGCATCTTTAATGACACCTTAGGTAACCAATATGTAGAAGTTAATAGGCCTAAATATGAAAATCGTATGGACAAGATGAATCCTTCAGACTACGATTTAATAAACATCTCATTATGTTAAGCCTCATATGTGGGTGATCATCATTTGTTCAAGGAATCTTCTTCTCTCCTCCTTTCACAAAATGAAGACTAAAAGTGAACAATCGAGAAATTAAAAGAGCATGTACAAACTCTTAGTGCTCACATTCAACCCTTATGGGAGCTCGATTAAACATATTCTCATCCTATAGAAGCAATTCCTCTAATCATTAGTGTTGATAATGAGTTCTTTAATAAATCACGAGATTATTTGATGCAAGGAAATGATAACGTGAAGTTGATTGAGAAGATTATCAAAAGACCTATAAGACAATGTTGCCAAAGGTCAACTCTTTAATCATGTACATTCTTGCCATCTTTTCAAAGTAAAGAAATCAAAGGAAGATATTGAAAAAGAATATCCATTAGGATGATATGTTACCACATGTGTTTGAGATGAGGTCCTTTAACTTTCATACCCTTGTAAGTAAGGAAGATTTTACATAAATTGCTAATAACTTAATCTCCATTTTTGGTCCACATCATTAATGACAAAGACATTATGATAGAAAATTCCATCTTTGAACTCGAATACAAAGTGAGAAACATGCCTTTTATGTTTTGAATGAATTATAAAAATGTGTTCAAAAATTAGGTTCCTCCAATCACCGAGATATCATCATTGGGAAAATTATTATTTACTTCAAGGAGCTAGTCAAGAAAGAGGAAGGTAATTGGCATTCCTTCAATGAAGGTAACTTAGAATCCTTGGAAAAAATAAGAAAATACATTTTGGAAATTGAAAAATATCAGGAAATATGGATCATTCAATGCAAGAAGATTAGTGATGTTCTTGGGGAATGGATCAAGGTGTTGGGTGCGTTTCCATTCCGGACATGGACAAGTTGACATCTGCATAAAGTAGATAAAGTAACAAAATAATTAAGAAGAAAGGATCCCATTATGGAAAAATTATCATTAAGGATAATGAATTATTAATTTCTTCATCATAAGAATATTTTCCATTGGATATGTCAACTCCTTATCTCCTTGTCCCTCTTTCTTCTCTCCCCCTTTCTAATTCTTCATTTTACGCAATCATTGTATTTTCTCACATTCACTTAAGTCAATTTCTAAAGTTCAATTGTAAATTTTCATTTGATTTATAAAAAGAAACTTATTTTCACTTCCTAAGAAGATGTAAAGTCACAATTGGAATGACATCATGAAGAGTCTTGTGGCGGTAGGTAAGATTTGATCTATAATGATATCAATTGGGATGGATTATCCATTCCAAAGGATCCTAAAATCCTGAAATTTATACTCTTATTTAGAAATTTTGAATGTGGTTTGGATGTTGAAATTTGTATCAACAACAATATAAATAAAATATGCATTTTTTCCATTTCCATTTTTCCTTTTTTCCTCTTTTTGTCACTACTTTTCACTTTTCAAGCATATTGATCAAGAAGGAAGTTTAAATCCTTGATATACGAATCTAAGGAACTATATGTCTTTAATTTTATAGTCTCGCATATGGCTTACATTTTTCCTTCCTTTAAAAATTTTTTTGAGCTAATCTATTTATTATGTGTGAGATTTTCTATTTCCTTCCCGCAAAAATAACCTTATCTTTCCTAATTTCTCTCCCTCACCCTCATCCCTAAAAATTACTCCTCAGAACCCATAAAAAAAAATTTCCATGTAGATACAATGAAGTTTTATTATGTGATCCTCGGCCTAATTGGATAGCCATGAAATTTAGATAGGATTATGATTTTTACATTCAATAATGGGAGCGTCCACATATAGAAGGAGGAGGGGCGTAGCCCCATGTGAATGTTGGTGGAAAAACATAATTTTCCATACGAAAAATTCTATCACTAAGATTTTATAGCTACTCCACTATAGAGATATTTGTCCACATGCACCCATAAATATCTCTAAAAATTAAAAATTAATAATACAACAATAAGAAAAAATAAGATTTCAAAGAAAGTTTTAATTTTTAAGGTTACTCCATCAAGTAACAAATCCATGTCACAATTTTTTCTCACATCACAACAAAGTTTTGAATTTGGTTTCCAACACCAATGAGTGAAAATGACCATGAAGAATAATAAGAAAAAATATGTCTTCCAAGAAATGCTGATTTGTTATCAACCATGATTCTAGAACATCTCTTGCAAAAGGAAAGGTTCTACTTCAACAAATAAATATCTTTTCGAAGGAAAGAAATTTTGTAGTATCTCTGCAATAGCCATGAAAATACTATCAAGAATGGACAAGATTGATGTTTGTAAACACCCTTTCAGCAAGTTCTAGTGGCTCCAATTCAAGAAAACTACTTCTAAAAGAAATAAAATGGGAATGGTACCTATTGATGATTGAGAATCAAGGAAATGGATGAGTAAAATCATAAAAATACCAAATGTTTATGAAGAGCTTTATGGTGTAGAATCTATCAAGACAATATTTTAATCTTCACACAATTGACCAAGAAAATCATAACATTATCTTTTTCTCCTTCATATAGATGATTTTCTTGCATAAGGAGATGAAGAAACATATGTTTTCAAAAAGAGTATGTGCAAATGATTCTGAGTTTGGAAGAAGGAAATTTTGATCCTAAAGCCTACCATGAATTTTTGAATTATGCATTGGCCTTACAAATAAGGTATGAACATATTGAATCACATCATAATGTTGAGGAATAAGAATCTCAAAAAGTTCCTAATTATTATCTCCACTATGAGGTGTTCATTCTAGAATATTCTTGTACACCCTTGATGAATACCATATCGTTGAACCTTCTAATAAAAATCAAATCAACACATTAGAGGATGATGAATAAGACATGATATTTGAACCTCCATTCATCAACTCATTTTCGATTGAGGGAAAAATCATCTCGAAATAATGGATTCAAGAGAGGAAGATTCTTGTGATAAGACAGATGACCTAATAATTTCTAAGTAATAAATAAACCATGAAGAACTACAAGAAATCCATCCTTCTTCCCAAAATAAAGATTATGAATTTGAGGTAATCATGGATAATCTCTTTTCCACTTTTGATTATTCAATTTTTCAAAAATATTAGATGATGAAATGGAGATAAGTGAAGAAGAAAATTCCTTTCTATTTAAAATCATGGATGAACAAATAGAATATTCCAATTTATTTCTTGAAATCAATGTGGATGAGAAAATTAAGCATAATTTTTCTAGGGTGTTGATTTCTCTGGAAGAGTGTGATGTTTATCATCATAGTGGCTATGGATTTTTTTCCTTGTGAACAAAAATATTCTATAAGGAATGAACAAGATGGAGTTGAGGATTCTTCTCACATTACTACCCCAGAATGGCCCTCTCCTTCCTATCATGAGGATGATGAAATGCATTTTGAGCTAAAAGGCATTCCCTTTCCATGTATCATGGATCTCTTCTCCCTATCTGAAAATTTTAAAAACCAAGTATGTCTGGTCTTACAAGATAATGGGGTCTAAAGAAAAGAAACATTGAGAAGAGGATGATAATGTTTCAAATGAATTATGATGATTTGTGGATAATATTTTGAATCATCTCCTTGAATCATAATGGAAATACTCTTCTAATTAATATGACAATGGGCATATAGAAGAATTGAAAGAGAAATTACTACAAAACATTTTTAAAGCTAAAAGCTAAACTTAAGACCCTCAACTAAGTCTTGATATCTTAATCTAGGTCATGGAAATGAAAAATAGGCATGATGCAAGTTTGTGTTTCTCCTTTCCATGCCCCAATGTCCGATGATGATAAAAATAAAATAAAATGAGCTCAATGTTCTTTTTAAATCCTTGACAGATGAACATGAACATGAACTTAACCTATCACCTTTCTCATTTTGTGAAGAAGAATGCATTCTTGAGAAACAAAAGAGGGAATAAATTATGGAATATCATATGGAAATTTTTAATCTCAAAGACAACACCTTCACCATCGAAGATGATGGAAAGGAAAATGACGAGCTGATGGGTATTAAAGATAAGTTTAAGGGACAACAAAGGGAGAATGTGTAAGAACCTTGTGAATCGATTCAAAATAATATTACACTAATTGTTTTAGAATCTTATGTTCAATTTTAACATGATTCCATGATGCAAAATGCACTTGAGCATTGTTAAAATAAATTTTCAACAAAAACGAAGTGAGAGATTGAAGAATATGTTGAACAATAAGAGAATCAATTTTTATCACTTATTCAAAGTGTTTCACTGATTGAAGGAAGGATTGATTGTTGTAATGCAAGGATGATGAATGTTTCCATGAAAAAAACAATGTATCTATTTTATGAGAAAGTGGAGTATTGGCTTCTCACGTTCATAAGACATCAAGCTAATCCTACAAGAAGAAAGGATTCCCAATAAGTAACAAAGTGTTCATTGAATGTAGGAGTATTTTTTGTGCTATATATATATATATATATATATATACATATAAATATGGAATATTGGTCTCTTTATATATTCTCAAACCATGCAAATAAATCAAAAGTGTATGGTATGATCGGATAGTGATTTTTGAGCTTCAAGGTCATTTTTCAGTCCATTTTCCATGATGGTGTGTACTTCTCCCAACCCATTTCCAATTATATTTACATTCTTCCCCCACCTATGTAAATATTCATTACCTTTAATATAGTTTCCCAAATTTGTATGTGTTCTTTTCATATTTTTTTCTATTTTAATTTCCTTTGTTTTTGTTTGTGTGTGTTTGACTCCATAAGCCCTATGGACAAGGCATTAGTCCATGCAATGTCTTGAGATTTTTTGGTTGGTTGATTTGGAACAAGTCCTAAAGCTATATCAATTTTCTATCATGTAAATGTGTTGCATAAAAATCTAAAAATTTTAAGCATAAAAACTAGGAGTAGAAGTCAAAACAAGGACCCGATCTTCTACGAATGATTCTGGGATATCCGGGTAAGGATTTAGGAGTAAAAATACATTCATTTAAAATCTAGTTAAACCCTCTATATGAAGGAAATTTAAAATATTTCACAATACTTAAGTATCTCTAAGGGTATCTCAAACTTGAGAGACACACCACGTTAGGTCAAATAAAATGGAGATATTTCACATATTTATAGGAAAATTGAAGGATGATATCCATCTCATTTATCTACTAATGATATTGTAAGTAAAAATCATATAATAATTCACTGAAAATACCTCTTGGATCTCGAGTAAACTTTTCATCATGTTATGTCACTCTCGTAGGTACACTTGTTGTAATTAGTTAATTTTGCAAGTGGACACATGTCAAATCCAAGTTGAGGTTCATTTTTGTGTCCCTATTTTCCCCATTCCCAATGTTACGAGGGAAAATAAAATTTACCTCACCCAAAGTTTGCCTCCGTGATCCTCACATGACCATGACATACGCTCTACAAGGATTATCTGCATATTCCATGCTCCTCTCGTCGTATAAACAAATTGTTTTACTTGTCACCAAGACATGAGGGAACATTTTGTCTCCTTGTTGTCCCCATTACCAAGGGTATAGAGGTTAAAATAAAATTTATCCCACTCTATCCCCTATAATGATTCTTTACATGTGACGCAAAACTCATCCCCTTAGTGTTAAATGGTGATTTTTATTGTTCCCCATCATCCAATAATGCGGTGACACCTTTCAAGCCTACAATGAAGAAAATTTTCTTACACAAATTTTCCCATTCTCAAGGAGATAAGGGGATAGAAAATTCATGCCATGCGAAGATTCTAAAACCCTAAATTTTTACCTAACTTCTTGTACCTCATCTATACACTCAAAAACACTATCAGAAGCTACAAACAAAAATAAATTTTGCTTACCTCTATTTCTTCCTCTGTTACACCCTAGATACCATGAATGGGATAAAAACCTCCAATAACCTGAAAATTCACCATATAATTTGTTAAAATTATTCCATGTCATCCATGAATACAAAAATGGAAAAGCAATCAAAATCTCTCAAACCTACAAGCAGTCTCTCGAGAAATTTTTCTCAGTTGTTCCTCATTTAAAGAGAATTCAAGAATATTGTAACAAAAATTGAATGATTCCATATATTTTTAATGGTAGAGAACACTAATTTTTCCTAGAATATTCTTTTTCAATTTCCAAGAATGTTGAGGGACGAATCGATGTGAAATTTGAAGCATGAGATTGTAATGGGAGCCAAATTCAAAAATAATGTTTCTAATGAGAAATAAGGAAAGATTGACTTACTTAGTAAATATTTCATATTTCATGACCCATACACATCCTAAAACAAATTCCTTCAAATCTCACGTTCGTGATCATTTGGAAATAGTGAAAAACAAAAAGAAGGATAAAATTGAAAATTTTCACAAAAAGTGAAACATTAATCGCTAAAACTAGAAAATTTATGAAAAAGGGTAAATCCTCATCCAAAAAATTGAGTTGATTATTTTTATCTCAATTTTCACCCCGAAAAAAATTGGATCAACGACCCCTTACAAAAATAAATCTAAGGGATTGGCTTCATGATCCCACGCTTCAAATTCAACAGACAAATTATAGATCTAAAATGGAGGAGCGGGTTTGGGGAAGGAAGAAAACAGTCAAAGAAAAGAAGAGGCTCAAAGGAGAGAAATAAAGAAAGGTTCAAAGTCTGTGGGTTTTACAAATGATTTAGATCAAGTCCAAATTGGCTAAGTATAGAAGAATCAACAGAATCCTCCACTAGCCTCATTGGCGCATCTCCAAAGATTAAACTCAAAAAGCAGACTCAAATGATCATAGAGCTTCCACGTGTCCCAAGCCCAAAAAGGATACAGTCATCCATTGAAAATTCCAAATGGGTGGAAAGAACCACATGTTATCTTGACGCAATTTCAAAAGGGAAAGCTCAAGGCACAAACTCAAACAAGTGCTAGCTCTCCACATCATCAAGGTCTAATAATATTCAAAAAGTAGTAGGCCCAAATTTGTTAATTATAAGAGTGTTGGCAGAGGGTGCCAAGTGTCTCAATGATGCACATTCAAAGGCATGACCAAAAGTGGAGACTCAAATAAGCATTGACCTTCCACTCCGTCCCCAGTCCCAAAAGTGACAAAGTGTCAACAATTGAAAAGTCAAGATGGGGCGAATCAACGGATGGAGCCATGTGCCTAAACCACGTAAATCTAAGAGGGGTGGCCCAAGGGCCGACTTAGACAAGCACCAACTTTCCACATGTCGAGAATCAAGAGGTAAGAATGCCCGTTGAAAATTCCAAAGGCCCGCGAAGGTCTCCATTTGTCGTATCCGCATAACTACAAAGGTAACGTCTGATGGTAGTTTCCAAACATGTACGAAGCCACCACGTGTCTTGGGTCGACATAATGCCTTTTCCAGTGGAAAGGAATCAAGAAAATACAAAGGAAATCATGGAGCTAGCGAGATGACACCACGTGTCTCATGGGTGCAATTTTAAGAGAGCAAAGGCAAGGGAAAAATCTCAAATGAGTGCTTAGGGGCTACCACGTGGACTGATACATACAAACTCTTTTAAATATTGCATGCCCCTAATCCTAATCTTCGAGAAATCCATATCTTTCAATTGGGAACTCATATTTGGGTGGGAGAAGACTTTTTGAAAAGGTCTCGACATCCTCTACACCATGGAGGTCTGAAACTTTAATTTTGATGAGGTTAGGTGGGTAAAAGTGGAAAATGTATTCATGCCATTAATATAATATTTGATTACTCCAACAACAAGATTAGATTTGGTTTGATCCATCGCTTCTTCCTTCTTTAACACGCTGAATAGACATAGAGCGATGGACTCAATAGATTGTGGGTAGATTTATAGGTGCATTAATGGTTGGTATTTAAACTTCAAATAAGTTTTCCCACCTCTCTCCTTCTTCTCTCTATGTTGCATCTATAAAAGAGGGATCCAGGCTAATTGTAAAGGGTTTGACAATTATGTTTTTCACCCTCCCTTCTTCCCTTATCTGCAAGAGAATTTGTGAAGCTTCCAAACCTCCCATTCATGTAGTAATACAAAGTTTTTCCTCTTGGCTACTGTATTGTAGTGTATCAACTCTGTAGCAATAATATATGTTTGTGGATGATTCTAAGCCCTTTCATGTGTTCCTTATTGTATTCTGATATCTCATCATAGTTCAATTATCTATCCATGGTAGTAGTATTGCATTTCTATGGTCTGTGTTCAATTGAAAAATAGTTGTTTAACATTCCTTTAGCGCATCACCTTGTTATCTTAGGTTTATTTTCCTTGTATCTTCTCAACCCTATCTCCTTGGTAAGATAGATTAGGTTTTAGAATAGATCCTCTGCAATTTATTTGTATGCACCTAAATAGAGGAATAGGAACCGACCTTCATCCTGAGAGCTCTCTCGATTTTGAGGTCCCACACTTTGAGAGATGCTCCATATTGTCCAATGACACTGAGAGTTTTAACTCATCTAGTTGCAGGCATTCAGGGGTGTTGTGATTCTACACTAATAGTTTTGGCATGCCATGTGGGACAAAGATGTCTCAATTTTTACTGCAGCAAGATTGATGTGCACTTGTTGTGAGTTTTCAACTTTTAAGAAGCTTTTAAGTTGCACATTTGGCGACTCCAAAAGAGACAAAATCCACTAGTTTCAATAGTGCAAGCTTGTTAAGTTCATGAGAAGAATACATACATGGTCAAGAACTAGAGAGGAGGGACTACTTTTCTATATTCACTTGTCCCTTAACATAGGGAGAGAGGGAGAAGAGCTTAGAGCTCTCCATCTCCACCAAACAAACCTTGTCAACACCTCCACTTAGGCGGCCGTTCATTCAATCAACAAAGGTTATCAAGAAAATCATAATGGTACAACCACCTAACCCCTATTTTGAATTCACTCGGAAGCAAACCACTCACTCTCAATGAAAAAATTCTAGTCTTGGTTGTAGCATTAAAGAGCATTCCCCATTTCAGTGGAGAGAACTAGACTTCTCCTAGTGACAAAATTCAAGACATTACAAATCTCTACGTAATTCATGAGATCACTGAGATGGACATTGTAGTCCAGTTGTTAGCTTCTTCACTCAAGGGTAAAGCTTCACGATGGTTCAGGAGTCTAACAAAAGGCTCTATTCAAAACTGGGACAATCTATGTAGAGCTCTTCACAACCAATTCAAAGAGAAGAGAGATAATATATCTTTGTTGGAGCATTTGAAAACCATCAAGAGGGCCCCTAATGAGTAGTTGATAGATTTCAACTTCAGATTCCAAAGGACATGGGATAGGATTCCATTGGCTATAAGGACCATAGATGAAGATGATTTCTTATACTTTCTTAGAGCTCTAAATTCTGATATTGCTTTAATTATTCAATCAATGTGAGGCACCACCTTACCTGCAGCCTATAACATTTCCATTAGAGCTGAAAATTTTCTAATTCAGCTGGTAAGCTTGCTCTCGGCCACCTATGTCTCTATACCTAGAACTAAGAGATCCAAGCACTAGCCGAGACATGCACATTAGCTCCTATACCTACTCCTCTGAATCGAGTTCAGTTGAAGAATCCACCTCATCTTCTAACACTTCAAAAGAGCTATAAGAAGTCATGAAACAATTGCATAACCTAGGAATGAGCTAGTGACTATCAAAAGGCAACATGCTCAAATTTTTAGGCCATATCATCCTCAAACTCAAGATCGACTAGACCCCGTATCAACAAAATAGACAACCAGCTCAAGATACAAATTAGAACCAAAACCAAGGATAACCTCAAGTTGCTAGGTCTTTCCAGTCATATGATCCAAACACAACCTCAACATCAAGGGCCTTGGTTTCAAACACAAAATAATATGGCACAAGAATATGACCGGTGTTTCCCATGCAATCAGCCCCAAAAATAATCAATGTGATTCAATGGTGCACTAAACTAGGCCTTGATGGTATAGACCATTGGTGTGTCCCAAGAGACTAGTCAAGAGGAAAATCAGCAGCAAGAAATGAGGCAAGAGGCACCTCCAAGTGAGACTATGCTTGTCAATTGGTAGGCTGAAGACTTCTGTGGAGTTAACCAAGCCCCTTCCCAAAAGTGAAGATGTCAATACCTTGCATAAGAAAAGGACATTGAGAGGGACAATCATAAAAATTAGGTAATCCTCAACCTTCTATTATTCCACAAGGTATTGGCACTCAAAGTGTAACTCCCAATATGTAGAGTCAGCCCAAGCCACCTTCCAAACCCACTCAGGCACCGGTTGTAATGACCCATGTGCAAGAGAAAAATGTACCAAGAAAGGGGCAACAAAAAGATAGCTCAACCCCATTTAACATCATTGAACAAATGAAGAAAACAAATGTGAATATTTCAATGTGGGATTCATTTTCTATCCTGGGTAGAGAGACCTATTTCAGGATGCTATAGCTAATTGTCAACCTCATACCAGCCCCCCATCCAACAAGAGAAAGTGCTTACCAATGTAGCTTTAGCCAAAGGAAACTATGGAGGACAACAAGGTAAGAATCCAAATCCCCCTCCATTATATGTTTCATTGATCATTGGAGACAAATTAGTACATAATTGCATGATTTATTCGTGGTCAAGTAGCTTTGTAATGCCAAAACAAATAGCCATCATCATGTGGGTCTTCAATACGAAGTCCTCTCCAGGGGCGTAGTGCAATTAGATGGGATAACAGTAACAATGGTTGGAGTCATCAAGGATTTGACCCTCACATTGCAATCATGCCCCAATGTGATCGTATTACAAAACTTATCAGTCATAGACTTGCCGCCACATTTTGTATTGTGTTTTTCAAGAGAATTCACCACTAAAATTAGAGGTTATTTTTCTATTGGTCACATATGCTTTTAGGACAAGGTATGGAGCTAAGGCCATGATCATATCTTAGCCCATTGCAAATTACCATATTGAGTCTTATGTACCCATCCCAATCAATCCCAGTGCTAATTGTTCAACCTTTGATCAGGAGGACCTCCCAAGCGTTTGTGAGGTAGATACTAAGGTCAAAATTCACCCCTGTGTATTCCATACTTGACCCTCGATGAGTGGGAAAATAAGAGGCATGCTTTTGACCCCTATAAAGAGATGGAGGAATCTAAGCTAGGAGTCTATTGTTTGCATGAGGAGAATCATCCTCTTCCTGACATCATTAAGCCATACCACAAAGATGATAATGAGATATGGTAGTTATTCTTTAATGGCTCGAGAAGTAAACAAGGAGCCGGAGGAGGAGCTATGCTTGTTTTACCTCAAGGTATGAAATATTTCTCGGCTTTCCATTTCCAATTTTTTTTTTCAAGCATCAAAAAACAAATAGAGTATAAGGCCTTGATCCATGGAATGCATTGGGAAAGGAAAAGAGGAATCAAGAACTTGCAAGTGTTTGGAAACAATGAGCTAGTTTTGAAATTTTTGCAAGTCAAGGACAAAAAATTTGCTACCAAGAACGATTCTGTTAAATAACTACAAGAACCGGTATGGGACGTCATCAATAACTTCAAAGCAAACTCGACATCAATTCCATCCCAAGAAAGAAAAAACAAAGCAGCCTAAGTAATATACAAAATGGCAGCAATTGAGGCAACATTTTATCTTGGGGCTTTGTTATGTCCCAAACAAATGCTCTGAGAGTATCAAGTGATAAGTCTCATCCACATATCAAAGTGGTTATGAGACTAGTTGTCCCCGATAATAACACAAGTTGGGTGTCTTTGAGAATGACTAGAAATTGTGGCCATTTTTTATCGAATAACTTTTATAAGAAGAGGATGAGTTTTCCTCTATAAACCAAAACAAACAAGATGGCTGGAGTAATAGTCCCTGTGACCAAGTGGTACAGTTGAGAACCAATAAACTACCAAAGGGTCTTGTCACTTTGGAATCAATCTTCAACCTAAATGACCAATTCCGAAAGGAGAAGGAAAATATTCAAGTAAAGGGTGAAGATTAAGAGCTCATTTTCATAGAAGAAGGAAAAAACATTGCAGATTGGCAAGGTAAGCACTTAACAACAAAAATCTGAATTTATTTAACTTTATCAAGAATTCCTAGATGTATTTTCCTAGAATTACAAAGATTTAAGAGGTTTCAACCCAAAGCTGGCATAGCACACTATCGAGCTAGATCCAGGATCTAAGCCTTTCAGATAGAATAAAAGGCTAGTAAATCCTCACATTGAGCCTCTCATGAGAAAAGAATTGAATAAGATAATTGAGGCCAACATCATCTTCCCTATCAAACACTCAAGTTGGGTTGCAAACTTTTTGCCTTTAGGAAAATAAATGGATAAATTAGACTATGTGTGGACTTTTGTGATCTGAATAGAGAATCACTCAAGGATCATTATCCACTTCCATCAATGGAATAGATCTTACAAGTTGTAGCTTGGCTCACGAGAGGTTTTCATTGCTAGATGGATATTCATGCTATAACTAGATAATGGAGAAAGAGAAAGACCAATTTAAGATAGCCTTCACCACCAAATGGGGGACATATGCTTAAAATAAGATGCCATTTGGACTATCAAATTCTGAAGGAACATTTTAGCGAGCTATGGACATGGCATTCAAAGGCTTAATCAACAATATTGTCCTGGTATATCTAGATGATATCACCTGTCTTCTCAAAGAATGTTACAAATCATCTCTTCCACCTCAGATAGGTATTCTAGAGATGTAGAAGATTCAGAGTTTCATTAAACCCAAAGAAGTGTGTGTTCTTGGCACATGAGGGAAAATTTTTGGGCCACATTGTCTCAAGAGAAGGGTTAACAATTGATCTGAAAGGGTTGAAGCTATTCGAACACTTCCATTGCCACAACACAAGAAATCTATCCAAAGATTCTTAGGGAAATAAATTTTTTCATAGGTTTGTGCTTTATATTGCCACTCTTGTGAAGCCTTTAATAGTGATGTTGAAGAAGAGTCTTGCATTTAAATGGAAAAAATAAGGAAAAGAAAGTTTTGAGGCCATCAAGCTCACAATATCATAGGCCCTAACTCTTATTAACCCAGATTTCTCAAAGGAATTCATGTTATATGCTTTTGGAGGGTCAAACACAATCTCAGATATCTTGGATCATCCCAACAAGGAAGGTTCAGAACAACTCATAGCCTTCTTCAGTCAGAGCTTGGAGGATTATGAGGTAAAGTACTCTTTCATTAAGAAGCATGTCCTTGTTGTCATTAGGAGTTTGAAGAAGTTCAGACACTTAGTCTCGAACAATAAGATTCAACTACTAGTATCTCATGCTGGTGTCAAATATTTTCTCCTAAACAAGGACTTGAATGAGAAGAGAGCCGGTTGGATCACTCGGGTAATGGAGTATGACATTGAAATCAAGGTGACAAAACTAGTTCATGGCAAGGGTCTATGTGAGCATCTCACTTCCAAGCAACAAGCATGAGTCAGTGGATGAAGAAGGGTTTTCCTATTACTACAAAATGATCAAGAACAACCAACCAATGATGCACCTATTCCATGTTAGACTCATGCCTTGGTTCATTATCTCCGAGATAGTTTTGTGCCCTCCTCGTAATGGAACAAAGTAAAAAGGAGATACTTTAGACTACAATCCATCCCATATGTGCTTTTTGGTAGAGTCTTGTTCAAAAATGATATCAATAGTGTCCTATTGAGGTGCATTGAGACAGGCAAATTGAGAGAGTGTTGCATGAGTTCCATGATGGAGAATAAGGAGGCCACTTTTCCCCCAGTAATAAAACTCTCAAAATCATGAAATTTGGTTATTACTATCCTACAATGTTTAGGAATTTCTACTCATGGATCAAGAAGTGCAAGAAGTGTGCATTCTTCATAGGGAAGGAAAAGCTAGCAGCCCTGCCCCTTCATCCCATTTAAGTGGATCAGCCATTCATGGAATGGGGACTAGACTTCCTTGGGGTGATTAACCCAGATTCAAGCTAGGGCCACAAGTGGATACTTACAACAACAAACTATTTCACCAAGTGGACTAAGGTGGTGGCACTAAAATAAGAAAATGAATCTAACATCTTGGATTTCTATGAAGGAATAACCACTAGGTTTGGAGTCCCTGCCACTATTATATCAGATAATGCATTGGCATTCCTTGGTACAAGGATCAATAAATGGGCAATCAAGAATGGTGTATACCTCAGCACTTCATCAAACTATTACCCTCAAGGTAATGGCCAAGAAGAGTCCACAAACAAGAACCTATTAAGGATTATCAGAAGGATTCTTGATGAAAATTAGAGAACTTGGCATACAAAGCTCAAATCAGCTCTATGAGCTGATATGATCACATCCAAGAGGTCCACAGGTAACTCCCCATATAAGCTTGTATATGGAAAAGAGGTATTATTTCCCATATCATTAGAGTTTCCTGCTATGGAGCTCATGAAAAATTTTGAATTGATGAGTTTGAACCCATGACAATCAGGTATGCAGAGCTAATGGAAGTAGGAGAAGCAAGAGGGCATTCAATGCAGAGCATGGAAAAGGATCAAACATTGACCAAGAAGGGATTTGATAAGAAATAATGAATGAGGACCTTTCAAGAAGGGGATTAGTTCTGAAGTGGGATGTGGATCAGAAAAATCCAGAAATCATTCCAATTTTGATGCCATTTGAGTGACCCCTAATTGGATGGCGAAGAATTACAGATCCCATTCAAATGGGATCTATCTCAAACATTCCTACTTAAAAAAGGATAATTCCACCCTTGTAAATATTAGCATAGGTTTAGTTTCCCTAAGTATTGTGGCACATTTTTTTTTTTGCTCCAGGTTTGCATTTTTATATAGTTCAATGTGCCTCCAAGTGAATGTACCAGGTCCTTCAACATTTGAAAAAGGGAGACCCATAATTTCTATAACAGTTGCTCATTTTCTAATAGAAAAATACAGAGAAACTAAAAATTTGGTCTCAAAGTGTCCATTTCCATAAGAACAGGACCAACGTCAGGCCACCACCCATGACTACGTGCCCAATGGATATAACAAGGGCCCTGATCTTTTCATCTAGCAGGAAGATACCCCTATTAGTCACCAAATTGTTACCTCAATTTTTTCCCACTAGAAAATTGGATCAACCATGACCCCGTGCTAGAAAGAAATCAAGAGAGAAACTCCATTATATGAGCCCACGCTTCAAATAAAATAAGCAAATTATAGGTGGGCTCTAAAATAGAGGACCACAAATTGGGGAAGGAAGCTAATAGTGTCAAATAAAACCAGAGGCTCAAAGGAGACAAACAGAGAAAGGTTCAAAGTTTGCGGGTTTAACAAATGACTCAGAGCGAGCCCAAATTGGCTAAGTATAGAGGAAATAGTGGAAGCCTCCACATGCTTCATTGATGCATCTCCAAATATTAAAATAAAAAAGTAGACTCAAATAAGCACAAAGATTCCACATTTCCTAGGCCTAAAAAGGGACAAAGCCATCCGTTGAAAATTCCAAATGAGCGGAAAGAACCACGTGTCATCTTGGTGCAATTTCAAAAGGGAAATCCCAAGGTGGAAACTCAAACTAGCTCCAGCTCTCCACGTGGTTAGGGTCTAATAAAATTCAAAAAGCAGCGGGCCCAAATCATTTAAGTATAAGAGTGTCAGCGGAGGGCCCCAAGTGTCTCAACTGGCACACATTCAAAGGCACAACCCAAAGCGGGGAATCAAATAAGCATTGGCTGGGTTCCATATCCCAGGTCTTAAAAGGGGTAGACTCAGCAATTAAAATTCAAGATGTGGTAGAATCATCAGAAGGTGCCATGTGCCTCAACCACATAAATCTAAGAGGGGCACCCTAAGTATCAGACTAAAAAAAATGCTAACCCACCACTTTTCCTAGAGTCCAAAGAGGTAATAACGGACGTTGAAAACCCAAAGGCCCACTCGAGGTCTCCACATGTCGTATCCACACAACTCCAAAGGTAAATTCTGAGGGACGTTTCCAAACATGTGCGAAGCCACCACATGTCTCGGGTCAGACATAGTGCCTCTACTAGTGGAAAGGACTCAAGAAAAATACAAAGAAAATCGGGAGCCCAGATGATGCCATGTGTCTCATGGGTGTAATTTTAAGAGTGAAGGAAAGGGGGAAAATCTCAAACAAGAGAGGTGCTACCACATGGGCCTGATACAGATAGACTCTTTTAAATATTGTGTACCCATGATCCTGATCTTCAGACAGCCATATCTTTCAATTGGAAACTCATATTTGGGTGGGAGAAGACTTTTTGAAAATGTCTCGACATCCTCTACACTATGGAGGTCTAAAATTTAATTTCGATGAGGTTAGGTGAGTAAAATTGGAAAACCTCTTCATGCCATTAAAATAAGATCTATTTGTTCCAACAACTAGATTGAATTTAGTCTGGTCCGCTATTCTTCCTTCTTCAACACGTTGAATAGACATAGAGTGACGAACTCGAAAAATTGTGGGTAGATTTGCAGCAGCATTGATGGTTGGTAGCTGAAATTCAAATCAATTTTCCCTTCTATCTCCTTCTTTTCTTTGTGTTGCATTAATAAAAGAAGGATTCGGGATCATTTTAAAGGGTTGGACATTTCTTTTTTTCACCCTTCCTTCTTCCCTTTTCTACAAGAGAATTTGTGAAGCTTCCAAACCTCCCATTCAAGTAGTAATACAAATTTTTGCCTCTTGGCTACTATAGTTTACTATATCAACTCTAGAGAAATAATATATGTCTGTGGATAATTCTCAACCCTTTCATGTGTTCATTATTGTCTTCTGATCTCTCATTATAGTTCAATTATTTGTGCATGGTAGTAGCATTGCATTTCTATGGTCTGTGTTTAATTGCAAAAGAGGTTTTTAACATTCCTTTGGTGCATCACCTTGTTATCTTAGTTTTATTTTCCTCATATCTTCTCAACCCTATCTCCTTGGTAAGATAGAGTAGGTTTTAGAATAGATCCTCTCGTAATTTATTTGTATGCACTCAATAGAGGAATAGAACCGACCTTCATCCGGAGAGCTCTCTCGATTTCAAGGTCCCACACTTTGAGATATGCTCCATGTTGTGCAATCACACTAAGAGTCTCAAATCATCTAGTTTCAAGAACTCGTGGGTGCTTTGATTCTACACTAAATAATTATTTCATAGGATTTTTAAGTTCAAATTTTAGTAAAATAAGAGAAAGATCCAAAATAGCAAGTCCTTGTTCAAAAATAGAAAGGATTCATTTTTTATAAATAAAGTTATAGTTGGCTCTAATTAAATTCATCTCAAGTAATTTTTTCCATACTCGGATGGTTATAAGGTGATTTCATATCTCAAACAAGGAAATTAATCCTTCATGGATGTCTTGAAAATCGTTTTAATCATAAGTGTTTCTTAGAGCAAGGACGAGCACAACAAGGCACATCAAGTGAATTTGGAAAATATTCAAAAAGAGTCCATAGATATATTAACATTCAAGATAAGTTGTTCATCGTATCTCATGACTCAATTTGTTTCGAACATCATCTCTTCGGTGAACTGGTTGAGTTAGGGAGTTGTAGAGTTTGTTGAGCACAAGATATAGTCGATCAAGAGAGATGATTGAGTTGATCTTAATGAGATAAGCGAGCCAAGGTGAGCTGGTTGAGGTAAAGATTGAATGTAATATCTATCAAGTATGGGTTTTCAAAATTGAAGATAATAAAAAAGGGAAAAAATTGATCCCATATTCCAGGAAATATTGTAAGGAAGAAAATTATATTGAAGATCTTAAAGAGCATCGTGAGTAAAGTAAGGTTCATCCATCATAGCCTCCTTTCCTTTGATAGAATATAGGTATGTCTTCCCCAATGGAGGAACTTTCCCAAATGACCAAGAAGTAATCCTACATCAAGCTCCTGAAAGCTGCGACTATGACCGACATTTTGTTAACTCCTGAAGATCCATTCCCATGGATTCAAAAATGTTTTAAATTGAGCCAAGAACAATGTAGAAATATTTCATGCCCAACCTTTAAGTAATATGAATAACATTTAAATCCAAGAGGAGGATGGCCCATATAAATTTATACTTCTTCACCGACACTTGAGGTAACCAATATGTAGAAGCTACTAGGACTAAGAATAAAAATCCTATGGAGGATATGATTCCATTAGACTATGAGTTGATAAACATCTCATTGGGTCAATATTTGGACAAGGGTGATTCCCATTTTTTCAAAGAATCATATTCCCACCTACTTTCTCATAATGAAGAGTAAAAATGAAAAACCAAGTAGTTAGAATAATAGGTAAAAACTATTAGTAGTTTGGATCATGAGTTGATCGGAAAGCAAAAGGTTACATGATTTAAGGGAATTCTAATGAGAAGTGGATTTATAAGATCATTGAAAGAGCTAAGAATTTTTTTAAAGGTCAAGTTTCTAATCAAGTACATTCTTTCCATCTTGTCAGAAGTAAATAAAGTGAAGTAGATATTGGAAAATATAAGATCCACTTTGGGATGTGGTGTTATGAATTGTGTCTACGATGATCCCATTCAACTCTCATACCCATTTATGTAATAATGTGTTTATATCAGTTTTTGAGAACTTATCTCTAGTTTGGGTCCACATAATTAATGAAAGACATGGTATGATATAAGATGCCATCTTCGAGCTTAAATGTAGTTAGCAACATGCCTTATCGAGTTTTAAATGAGGTCTAAAACTATGTTGAAAAAAATTCTTCCCTCCACTTACCAAGAGCTCAATATCGAAAAACATATTGTTTTCTTCTAGGATATTTTCCAGAAATAGGAAAGTGACTCTATTTTCTTCAATGAATATGACTTAGAATCCTTGGCCAATATCAAAACTCCAATTTGAAAATTTTAAAAGATGAAAAAATATTCTTCGATTAATGCAAGAAGATCGGTGAAGTTCCCGGGGCATGGATCGGGGTGTTGAGTTGCGCTTCAATTATGGACGAAGAAAATTTGACATCTATAGTATCTCAATTCAAAAAATAATTTAGAAGATAGGATACCATTTTGGAAACTTCTCATTAGGTACCATGAATAACCAAGTTCTTTTTCATAAGGATTTTCTTCATCAGATATGTAAACTCCTTCCTTCTTCTCTCCTTCTCCCTCTTTCTTCTCTCCCCCTTTCTAATTATTCAAGATATGCAATCATGGTATTTTCTCTCCTTCACTTAATTCACTCTAAAAATTTGAATTGTAAAATTATCTTTAATTTATAAAAATGGAAACTTATTTTCACTTCTTAAGAATACATAGCCACAAGTGGAATAAGATCATGAAGTTTCATGTGGGGAGTAGGCGAAGACTTTCTCTGCAATGCTATAAATTGGGATGGCTTCTCCATTACAAAGGATCCTAAAATCCTAAAATTTTTACTCTTTTGTAGTTATTATGGATTGTGGTTTCGATGTTGAAATTTTTATCACTACCACAACAAATAAAAGCTACATTTCTTCCATTTCCCTTTTTCATTTTTTCCTCTTTTCTATCTCTCTCTATTTTGAACTTTCCAACAATAGCCATCAAGATGGAACTTTACATCCTTGATATATGAGTATAATGATTTTTATATCTTTAATTTTTTATCATCACTAATGGATTACATTGATTCCTTCCTCTAATTGAATGTTGAGCTACTCTGGTTATTGTGTATGAACTTTGTTATTGCATACTCATAACGATAACCTTTCCTTTCATAATTTATCATGTTCACTTCTCATTGTTGTAAATTCCTCCTTATATGCCATACATGCACTTTTCCATAGGTAAAGTGAAGTTTTACTTTGAGATCATTGGACTTTTTTCCACCCCAAAACATTTATATAGGATTAGGATAGTTATATTCATTAATGGGAGCTTACTTATACACGAGAAGGAGGAGTATAGTGCCATGAGTATTAGTGGAAACACATAATTTTCTATACGAAAAATTATTTCACCAAAACATGTAGTATAGGGAGTTTCAAGAAACCAATTGAAAGTAACTAGAAATCATTTAAAGTAATAAAAAACAATAATATGAAGATGACATTAATTTGGAAGAGACCTATAAAAAGATACTACACATGAAGCACCCATTAGTATGTTAAAGTAATAATAAGTATGAAAAGTGTATGTACTAAGTGAATGAGGTGAGTGAAAGTAAAATAGAAAACATTAGAATAGTAGCACCTTTATATGATAAATTGTAAAGTGGAGGCCCCAAGTATCTCAGAAGAATTGGTAAATAACAATGTCATGAACCCCTCATTGTGTAACAATCAGTGTGTATCTTACATAAAAATACATGTGCCATGTAATTGCACATGTGTATAGAAGAAAAGGATTTTCATACTATGTATCAAAATAACATTATAAGTAATGTTCAACATGAATAATATAAGCGTGAAATAAAAACAATCAACTTTAGTGAAATAATTTTTCACATTGTAGATTATTGGCTTTCACAAAAATCATGGTGTTAATCCCTCCTTCTTGGGTATAAGGATGCTCATATTATTTAAATTAAATTGAATAAAATTTTGGGTGGCCATTAGGTTGGGGATAACATAGGAATACTCAACTAAATATGTGGAAACATTATTTTATAGTGTACAAGGGAGGAATTATTTTAGAGAGAGGTAATGCAAAGTACGAAAATAAGGCAATAAGGTTAATGATGTGAGTAGACACTACCTAATTATCACCAAGAGTAAGTCAAAATTTAATAAAATAACACACCAATATAATTAATAGTAAGAATAATAAATAAGAGATATGAAATTTCTATAGGTCCATTAATCTAGGTAAAAATTTCCTTCTTAGTTGAAAAATATTACAATGTTTAAAAATTAGAAAGTAGAGATAGAGTAAAAGGACATAGACAAGGATATAGAATTAATGTAGATTTATTACATGTTTTAGTAGTGATACAAACCACAATAACTAACAACAATTAAAATTTTCTATCCCATTTTAATGGATAAGACATTCCAATTGATATCTTAAAAATTGTATTTTCCTCTCGTCCTATGTGACTTTTCATCTCATTAGAA
The DNA here is from genome assembly GCA_018340775.1 of Taxus wallichiana var. yunnanensis. Classification (NCBI taxonomy): domain Eukaryota; kingdom Viridiplantae; phylum Streptophyta; class Pinopsida; order Cupressales; family Taxaceae; genus Taxus; species Taxus wallichiana. Next base: position 1,052,191,406 of record CM031239.1, read on the forward strand.
CTTGTGACTTTTTACATTCCCTTAGGAATGAAACTAAGTCCTATTATTTTTTAAATGGAATTTTACAATGCAACATTAAGTCACTTAAGTGAATGCAACAAAATAGTGAGAATGCACATTCCAATGAAGAAATAGAATGTAAGAGGGAAAGGGAGGGGGAGAAATAAGTGAAATCCAAATATGGTATATCTCCATGTTGACAAAGAACCTAGCTTTGATGGACCTTTGAGAAAATGATTCATGAATGATATTCTTAGCCACCAAAATCATGTTGAACTAAAACATTTTCACTACAAATTCTTCCCTCTGTGAGAGATGCACACACATTCATAGGAATCGAATGAGTGTTCAAAAACACTACTAAGAAAATAGAGCCATGTTAACTCAATATAATTACCTGATCATGGAAACATGCTAATCATTTTGAATATCGGGATAGAGTTAGGACATGGAGATCATCCCCTTATCCTTCTTGGATCCAAAATTTATCTTTGTGACAAAGATATCTCCTTTCATAATGGAATAATACTTAGGATGCATGAACAAATTTTTTTCTTATCTTCTCCTCATTGAAATAGGTCCTTTTCAAGATACAAGAATTAATCCTTAAATGAAACTCTTTTCCTATGACCTTTTGTTGGACCAAAACATTGTGGTATAATATCCTTCTTTTATGTGATGTAAGCACACTCAAAAGTATTGAATATGTGTTCAAAAACATTGTTGTGATATTTTAATTGATTAGACATGTGATGAATTCTTGATCATGTAAAAATGATGTTCCTGGAGTGGCTCGGTAAACTTTTCCTTGTGACACTCTTGAACTTCATAATTTTCCTTAATGAGACAGTTATCCTATTTTTAAATGAAAAAAACTCAATATTCTTAAACACCTTTCTCATTTGTTACTCATTGGAAAAAGTTTTCTTCTACAAATCAGGAAAGAAAACACTCCGCATTCACCAATATAATCATCACACACATTTCCATGCCATACCTTGAGAAGGTGATTGAGAATTGGGGCTCTTTACAAACCTATTTGATATCATTTTCCTTTTATTATCTGAATTACTTTGAACATGATGAACCCTTTCGGTGTTTGCTAGTATGTACCAAGACACATAATCATGGAATTCACATTGAGGCTATATTTTTAGATTCTATGAGGGTATTTTTACCTTTTTGGGCAAAAAAAACTAAATGATTGACCCTTATGATGGTGAAAATAAATTTTATATGTGGAATTTGAGTTGATAAAAGGTACTTGATCCTAACTACAAGGCATTCTATTTTTAGCATATTTTTAGCAAAACCTCACTAAAATGTCTATTTTTAGTAAGTTTTCATAATTTTCACGTTTTGATGGTTTTTATGTGTTTAGAGTATCACTAATACTAGGAATTTTATTTTTTGAAACCTACTTTATTTGGACATGTTAGGCCTTTCACACTTACTATTTCTAGATGGAGGTATTTCTAGGTTTGAATTGGAAAGAAATTGGTGTAAAAATTTTATGTTTTCTTCGGGACTTTTTCTCCAATTTTTGAGGATTTTAATTTGCCATAACTCCATAAATTTAAAAAGGAGACTTTCGGGGCTTGAAATATTTTTTGGATGCTATAAATTATAAATATCATCAAATGAAATGATATTATAATAATCTTTAAGGTGTTTTTATAAGTACTTCATTGCTAAAGTTTGATGTAAATTGAGTGCATGGTTAGTGATTTATGAAAATTGTTTAGTTTTGGAGCATGTACATCTTGTCAAAAGTTACCAACATGTCTAGTGAAAATGGATGTTTTTGAGATGAAAATTAAATTTGGAATGATAAAAAATACAAAGTGTTGCGAGAGGAGGAGATTTGGTCATTTCACTTGGAAATTTTTACTCACTAGTTGACCCGACAACTTAACTATGGTAGAAGATGGTCAACATGGAGTTTTACTAGTATAAGACGTGTCAGCGGAAACAAGGGACACAAAATTTTTATTTTCACTATATAGTGATAAGTGGGAGCTTATGGTTTAGTGAGAATGATATTCGGGAGCTAAAAATGGTCACGAAAAGCTAAAGTAGGTTTTTATATGACCAAGAGTTGAGTGGTTAGATGAGGAGCAAAATTTAACATCCCCTTACCCCTTTATACATGGTGAAATCTAAGGGGAAAACCTATGTGATAAAATGTGTCATGGGTCCAATTACATAAGAAGGGGACAATTTAGAAGAAAATTTTTGAGGTACCTAGGCGTGAAAGTGATGATCCTAATGTTGCGAGAAGTTTTCCAACATGGGGAGAAAACTTTTGTGTCTTCCTTATACCCCTTTCACTTTGGTGAAAATCCAAAGGGATAGAAATTGCTCAAGAATGTTCCATGGGGTACATATGTCAAGGGAAAGGGACTTCATCATTTAAATCCTCCATTTGCTTGGTCTAACACCTCAAGTCATGTTTTAAGTGACAAAACATTTTGAAAAGGTGGGTGAGAGAGATATTTTCCCCCTTGTCCTATTATCTCCTTAGGGATGATAAAAGAAGACAAGGAATGCTCAAAAGATCACCAATGTTGTCTTATAACTATATATGCCATCCACCAAGTGTAAATTATGACACCGGGATTCTTTTTTTTTCCTGGGAGAATGAAAGGGTCTTTTGGGGTAAAAATTATATGGCATGGACTCAAAATCACCTTTTTGTATCATTCCAACTATTATCGGGATCCAATTTTGTATGTAATTATATTTTTAGGGCCTATTCCATTCTTGACTCAAAGGGGAAGATGTAGTGTTATCGATTATCATAGAATACTTTTTAGTATATGAATAAAAGTGATGTGTCCATTATGTGAAGCCTTTATAAAAATTTCCATTTAAATTTTTTACCTTGCAAATCCTTCCAAAAATCCCAAAATCATTAGTAAAATTTATCTTTCATAGTTGGATCATTTATTCCATGTGCCTAAAATGACCAATCTTGTTTTCTTAATTCCCGACATCAATTTCTTCAAGAAATACTCCTTAAATTACTTCATTAGGAGTTATCCAATGGCTTGTTCATTTGGCCATGGAGTCACCATATTTAAATAATAGCAAAATTACAAACACAACCAAGAAACAAATGAAACAAACACACGACAAGAAATGAAACACATAATGGAAAGGGAAAACACAACAAAAGGGTAGCAGTCATAAAAATTATCTAAATCACCTATTGTATGTGTAGGGTATAACCCGCATTCACTGTAACACATATTATTTACTTAATGTTTACCCAATCACAAGTATAACCAAATTTCTTTGTTTCTACAAATCCATTGGCTACCTCATCGAAATATGACCCATTTCTCAAATTATTGAAAATTTTCGCATGATTTTTCTTGTAAATGATGTACCACTTAGATAGCTCATCCCCTTTATTGATTTGAATTTTTTTACAACTACTAATTTATTTTTGAATTCATTCCATTTCCTAATTTTCTATTACTTGTATAGGAATGATTCTTAATCATACAAAGATTACTATTTTCATACTAAGGTTTACGATCTATGATAGTGATTTTAAATTTAATTTTCATCTTCTTGATGATCATTGTTTCCATGAGCTAGTTATTGTTATATGTTTTAATATTTTCAACACTATCACAAGTTACATGGTGTATTATGTTTACCGGTTACTCCAAATGGTCTTCTTTCACACAATGGATAAGTCTTGACTTATTGCTTACTATGGTGTGACTTACATAGTGCTTTTGTTTTCACTTTCTTAAGGTGTTTTCATTCATGTCAAATATCATTGAAAATAAAGATATTTTAAGGTTTTATAGTTGTCTCCATGAGGTGTTAATCAAGGTCAAGTTTGAAGGTTGATTGGTAGTGTCTGGTTTTGGTGTTGTTATGGTATCTTGGAACATGGTCTAGTATTCATGCTCATAGTAATATTTCTCAAAAGTTTTTAAAATGTATTTTTAACTCCATACATGTTCTATATTATGTGTAAGAGGTGTTAATGAGTCTGTAAGAGGTCATCATGTTCATTTTATATGAAGTATGTGGTGAGTTTAGTCATTCTAGGCCTATTCCTAGACCTAGTGCATGGTGTATGACATGGAAACATGAAGTATGGATTAGGAAGACTTGGAAAATCATGTGGAGTATATTTTTAGGATGAGAAACAATTTTTTTGAAGCCATCTAAGGTCAATATTCATAGGTTTAATGATGTTTCAAGGTCCATTGAAGTAAGTTTCTTAAGAAAAGGCATGTATACACAAATAGGTCTTAGTGGTTTGTGAGTTTCATATGTATTTGAGAATAAATGATATTTTTCAATATTAGAGGAGGTTTTCATGGTGATTCATGTCAAATTTCAGGTCAAGATGTTGAAGGAAGAAAAATAAATAATTTTTCGGCAAAATTGAGCTTTTAAAGAGAAAATGAAGCTTGATAATTCGCCTTGTTTTTCTAACGCATATTTTTGAGTTACACAATTAAAATTGAATATTTGGGGGATGCTTTTTCATTACAATGGTAAAATTTTAAAAATAATGAGTTTTTTGGACGTACCATATTAATGAAAAATTGTTAAGAAGTCGATTGGTCTTAAACCCTAAATGAAACGCTAATAAGAGAGCGATAAAGAATATTTTTTTGAATGGTATCCAAATGAGGTATAAAGGAAAATTATATTACATAAGTTTTGTATCAGACTCTTCAAGGCTCTTGATAGTGTTGGTTTCATATTCCATCTATTCTAGGAAGTAGGAGAAAAACCCTTGTTTTGTGGAAATTTGTAGTTTCGATCTTTGAGATGAAAGCTTCATGAAGAAAAGTAAATTTTTTCAAGAAGATTTCGATTTGTGTTAGATGGAAATGAAATTTTATAGGTATGTATAATTTATAAAATTTAAGATACATGTCCTCCAAATCACCGTACTACTTTTGACCTTAATAGATAAAACCTAGTCATGGAGGTTTGAGTTGAGATAAGTTGATTTGTATGATGAAGCATGATTATTTTATCTTGGATAGATTTTTACACCTGAAATGATGTTTTGGAGCCTTTTTATTTATCATATGAATTGGTTTCTTATCTAATCCATAATGGCCTAATTTTTCCTATAAGGATTACTAAGAATGTTAGTTGGATCATGTGTGCTAATGTTTTCCTTCATGTGATATATGAATTTAAATGATTTATAAAATGTATAAGGGTTACATTTATGTTTTCCAAGATTATTTTCAGCCTATTATAAGTGAATATTGAGGTGATGGAACATTTTCTATTAAGACTTGATCTTGAGTCCATTTTGGTATTTTGACCTATTTCGAGATGGTGAGATGTTTATATGGATGGAATGAGTTGTTTCAAAAATTATACTAATATATATTTCAATTAATATGATTCTTGAGGCTTGATGATGAATTTTCCTATGTGAATTTTCTTATTTTATGTGCTTGATTTCCAAGTGCTTAATGACATTGTTTAAGTGGCTTGATTCTTATTGTGTTTAATTGTGGATATAGTTGATGCAAATGTTCCTGATCTCGTTGGTTATGCTTAAAGGTTTTCTTTAAAAAAATTCTCTTGTTGATTATTTACATAGCTAGATTGTGCCTTTGATATTCATGATGCATTTGTTAGAGCTTGGAAGGCTTGTTCTAGGCATATTACGATGAATTGTGTTTGTCCTTGTTTATGTGAACCTTTTCGACCTCATTTGGTCACTTGAGGTGATTTATATGATGTTTTATATGTATTTTTATGTTTTAATGGCTGAACTATATGGTCAAGGATGACGTATAGGAGTTATAAGTAAGAGTTGTGTATATAAGTGAGTTGTAATGACTCATTTGTACTTAAGATAAGGAGGATATGAGAAAGCCACAAGATGTGAAAGAAAAATAAAGAGGGTTCAAGGAAAGAGATGAGAAGTGGTATGAAGGGCTCAAAATGATTTAAGAGAAAGTATGTAAGGTCATTATGTTGAATCATCAAGAGAAGGACTAGATTTGAGAAAGATAGGAGAGTGTTTTTTAAGAGGATTTATAGAATGTGGAGCTCAATATGATATCAAAATAAATTTTTGTATAAATATATCTGTAGGGATCATCCATTTTAGATGGATAGGTGGGTTTCTAGTCATCTACGGGTTATATCCTCCTTTTAGGGTTGGTTTCCTACTAAAGTAGAGGAGTACTCCTTGTGGGATTGTTGTCTCACTACAAAATCCATCTTGATGTGTAATATTCTATAAATTAATTTTTATGATTAATATTTGCATATATTTTAGTGGGTATTCTTCCGCTTGAGTTTTTTCCACTTATGTCTACAATTTTGTGTTCACTCTTTTATTTCATGCACTGTAAAGTATTGATACACACTTAATAATATCACATGGTTTATGGATGTTGAATGAATGGTTTAAATGATGAATACATGTAATGGAAATCAATGGTTTGAGATAGTTTCTTATCAAACAAGTTTAACATCTTAGAGGAGATCCTAGAAGCATTATGGGAAAATATTCGTAGTTGAAACTTCATTCGTGACCTTGAATAATGAGTATGAAATAGGTGATTCCATAATCCATGGATTACAAGATAAAATCAGTTACATGGAAGATGAGCATTTTCACAACCAATACAATGATTTGGAATCACAAGTCAAATGTATAACAAAATCCTTAAATTTAAAGAAGAATATTTCCTCGGGTATGAAGATAAGTTAGACTTTTGGAATCTTATTTTAAAGATGCATATAATGGTTTGAAGATGTATAAAAGGTTGAGAAGTGATTTGGGGATCTAGATAGGATCTTGGATAATCACATCAATGTTAGTGACAAATCAGGAGTAGGATTCAAATGATAGAATATGGAAAATTGTAAAGATAACAAGGATGGAACAAGTTTTGAAGAAAACATGAAGGAGAGAAAGAAGACAAATTAAAGAAGGTATAACCCTAGTAGACAACCCAATGTAATGATGTATGGTCATTATTTCTATTGTTATTTCTATAATTTCTATGCATTTAATCATAGAACTAGAAATTACAAGAAGAAATCCTAAAAGAATGATCTCTCTTAGAGTTATGAATATCATTTCACTAGTTAATACTATTCATGTTGTGAGGATGGTCATAAGGCATGTGATTTTGGATGGAACATTAATTCATATAAATATAGGAGGAATGGTATTGTGTGCTATAATTATCATAAACAAGGTCATATTACTAGGTCTTACTATCAAAATGAGTTTCCGGATATAGCGGTATATCTCATCCTCCCAAAAGCCAAGGTAGGAATTTTATCAACAAGAAGATCAATCCTAATCATGAGGATAAAAAATTATGGATTCCTAATTTATATAGGGAGGAAGCCAATATATCCAAGTTCCTCCTAAATGTAGAGTTTATAATAGTGGATCAAGAAACAATCAAATTCATGTCATTTATGTCATGAATCTGAAAAGGATTATTTTCCAAGATAGAGTATAAACCAGAAATTGACAAGGTTAAGAAGGAGGATATCAAAATTATCAACTCTAGGTTTGATACAAATAAAACATGTATAATAGACCTAATTAAGGATGTACATGTGGTTTAAAATTAGAATATGAGTTTGAAACGTCTTTAATAAGAAGATGAAGGGTTTACACATGATATTATCATTCCTAAAAAGTCATATAAAAATAATGACAGGTTCTCAAAAGGTAATATAAAATTAGATAAAGAAAGGATATTGTCTTTGGGCTCATTTGATCACTACATACTATTTTCGGTTGCATTAAGTATCTTAGAGTGTCTTGAGTACACCTAATGTTTTACACTATCTATTTTCATACATGTTACTAATAATTTCTCTTTTCAAGTTAGATTTTCTTAATGCATCTATTTCTACGAATGAGTGCCTAAATGGGCTCGTTATGGGATAGGGGATTGATTATTCATGTAAACATTGTGTCAGGGATGATAGATGGAGAGAGAATGGATTTTAGTCTTATTTATGTTGTTCTTTTCATCTTCGCTTCTTTCTTTCCTTCACATTCTTCTCACCTTGCTTTCTCACACCGCATTGCTTCAGTTGGAAGCATAATGGACTACGAGGGGTGAATCATTCATTAAAAATGTTTACTTTATTTACCATTTCTTACAACATCCATTCAATAATTTATATTCAATCTGAGCTTATTAGTTGTGAAACATACATTTACAAGAACATAAAGCCTGAGAGAGAACACATAGACAACAACCGTAAGTGGGAAACCGTAAAGGAAAAGAAAACCCAGGTGAAACCTTATCTTATCTTACACAATATAATTAATTGCAATAATATTACACATCTTGCAATATTTTTTTAGTGAGGCACCCACCCCACAAGGAGCACCAAAACCTAAAGCTTTGTTGATATGAATCACAAAAAAGGAATCCTATGAATATTATACATCTTTAGATATTTTTGAAATAAATTACCACTCATAATATTCTAATCCAAGATTTGATTTTGATCCAAGTTAAGCTCACAAACACATTAAAGTCTCTTAAAAATGTCTCCTTCAACTCGTTCACATTTTTCCTCGCATGGGTTGATTAGGTAATTTTCACCTTACATCATTGATATTAAATATTATTTAGGACTTAAAACATCTCTTAATATATTTCATAACCCCTCTACACTTCTCTTTAACCTCCTTTAGGTTGCACTTTTCATTTTTAACTTAACTAATTTAAATGAACTGAAAACACTTACTTATATATAATACTCAAATCTAAAACACCTTTGGATTAGGTCAGCCAAGAAAAATTTGGTAGGTCATCCCAACACAAAAATAGATCAAACAAATCATATAAATCAAATCAAATGACCCAAATATGTCGGAAGGGGTCAAGAAAACACCAACAATCTCCAAGATACCAAAACAAACCGAAAATAAGTACTCCAAATTCTAGCGAATGTTCAAGAACCTCATGGGTATTTAAACATATATGTCATGGATCCATAATAATCATGGAACATGGTAACAACCTCCAAGAATAACCAATAGGCTTGGGAAAAACTGAAACATCCATCTCCTCCATTAAAATCTCCAAGAAGCAAGCATGCACAACTAGATCTTCAATTCCCATAAATTGAGTCTTAGAGAATAACAAACATAACATATAAACAATCATCATAATAAATCAATTTATATATGAATAAAAATGTGTATGATTTAAATTTCCATAAAAAATCACGTCAAGATCCAACTCATAGTAGAAGACCTCCAAAAATATCAATCTCATTAATTGCTCCAAACTAGCCTCTAGACCCCAAAGCTAGGTATTCAAATCAGATCTTGTTGTCATATCAAGACACCTTACCAAGAAAATAACAACATAAAAATATAAATAAATTTGAGTCTAAAATATGTAACAACACACTTTATCTTCCAACTCATGGTGGAATACCTTGAACTAAGAAAATCTCTGAAACCACTCATTCAAGCTTCTAGTGCTCAATAACTAGTCTCTTGATAATCAAGAACAAACACCTTCCAAATAAATTACAAGAACAATAAATAAATGTAAAAAATTAAGGTATAATTCCAAATAATCAATAATAACTAACATTCATAACTCGTGTGAAAATAAACCAAACACACTTGTTTCTTCAAGACTTCTTGAGAAGCTAACTAGGGCCTATTAGGCCAATAGGTCTTCAACTAAAATTAAATTCACCACACCATTCCAAAATATTCATCACATAATATCATGTTTGTACATGTTATCCATGATTAATAACCACATCTTTAACATGAACAATGATCAACTCATTTAAAACCACAAGTCTAGCCTATTAGCCCTTAAGGCAAAAATCGGTAAAGTTACTTTGGAGACATGTATCTTAAAAATTATTGAAGAAACATGGATAAAAAAATTCATTAATTTCTAGCACATATCCCAAGGATTTTGGAATGGTTTATTTTTCATTTTGGAATGTCTATCTTAGCCCTAAAACTAGAAATCTCCACAAAATAAGGGATTTTCTCTCTCATCCCAAAAAGATGTAACATGAAACGTATGAAAAAATGATCATGGTAGAATCCTCTACAATTCCCAATCATCATAATTTTTCCAACATCATTTTAACAAAAAAATTCAAATATATCAAGTCACTCTATAATGAGGGCTTTGTTACAATTTCAAATAAACTTATCTTCTTAATGATTGTACATAAAAGTCTATGTAAGGAATTTGAGACAACGACACGGGGTGAATCCATGCTTATAAGAAATTTACAATCAATTTCCACTTCCTTAATCTATTATTGTTAAACTATATTGATTTTCATAAGCATGCTTTATCAATCATGAGAGATAGAGAGAGAAATAAACACACATACACATGAGGAGACAAGATTTAATGTGGGAAACCCTTCTCGGGAAAAAACCCACTGAAACAAGAGAACTAATTTGGAAAAATTTCTTATAGAGTTACAATGATTTCATGATTGAGCTTCAACTCAATCTAGAGCTACAACTCCAATAATTTAACCAAACACCCACTCGGTCTTTGACAAGCTTCAACTTGTCTAGAAGCCACAACTCCCAAATTTAGTACAACACCCACTAACTTTAGTAAGATACCACTTACAAGGAGGATTCAACCCCCTATAATTTTATAAGCCACTACTTACAAGGAGGTTGCAACCCCCTGTGATCTAAGCAACTACTTAGACAAATATTACAAATAATTTGATCATATAGATCCTATATTGCTTATACAATAGATTATGATCACTTTTCTCTTTCTCTCTTCACTCACTCTTCAAGCTCATATTTTCATCTCTCTCCTTGCCTCTTATTTAGTGTTATCCCAATTTTTCCCCCGGATAAATTGATCAAAACACTACCTTGCACATAAGAAAATTAGAAGGGTCGGTTTAGTCATGCATTACCACATTCCAAATCCCAAATTTGAGGGGTAGGCGGGCTCTACAATGGAGGAGAAAGGTCGGTAGATGGGGCCGAATAATGTTAAAGGAGATCAGAGCTCGACAGGAGAAGATTGAAGTCAAAAGGGCTCAAATTTTCAGACTTCGTCACACATGATTCAATCGAAGCCAAATAGCAAACTCGCGGAAGGCACCATGTGTCAGCTCAGCACAATTCCAAAAGGCACATAAAAAAGGAAGGTCCCAAATGTGCGCCATCCTTCCACGTGGTCAGAGCCTCAAAAGGTTGAATCAACTATTGGAAAATCTAAGGTTAGCAGAAAGAACCATGTGTCAACTTAGCGCAACTTTAGAGGTGAAATACAGAGCGGGTTCCCAAAGGATAGCGAGCTCGCCATGTGGTCAGAGTCCAAATGGGGCGCAGAGTAGGCCTGAATCGGCTAAGTATAGAAGGATTAGATGAAGCCTCCATGCATTGGCTTAGTGAAACTTCAAATGGAAAATCTAGAGGTAGGTCCCAAATGTGTGCTGAGCCACCACATGTCCTAGGTCAGGCATAAAACCTCCACCAAACAAAGGGACTTAGTCAAAATGTAAAATGACAAAGCAAGCCCGCAAAGGGAGATGTGGCCATGTTTTAGGTCAAAGTGGTAAGGTGGGTCATCATAGGAAATTTAGAATTTTAGCTTTTGTTTTAAAAGCATAAAATTATAAAAGTAAGCCACACCTCTGCCGATGCCTAGAGAAGCCACGTGTTAGGCCTAAATTACATGCGGGGAGGTGGGCCTTGGAAGGATTTTTTATCAAAAGTGAGGGAGGGCACAGGAAGACTTTTCACCAAAGGGGAAGATTACACATCATTAGGGTGGTAGGAGATATTTTTGCATTTTTGCAATTTTTCAAAATCCACAAGTTATAATTGCGGGCCCACATGCCTGAGAAGGATCTCTTTTGCTAAGTGGAAAATGCGGGTAGGCAAGCACAGGGATGACAAACAAAAAATGTGAAGTTTTGGGCTTGTGGGGATGTGGGGAGTTTTTTCCCTTTTGTAATTATTTCACAAAAGCACTAAGTGAATTTTGGGCTCGTGGATCCATTTTGTAAAACTTGTTTTTTCACCATTTTTGTACAGATTCGATTCAAATATTCAAATGGGCATAACTTTTGACCCAGTGCTAAAAATTCAACAAATTTGGTCCCATTAGAAAGGTCTCGACCTCCTCTACATCATGAAAGCTTGAAAACTTAATTTTGACAAGGATAGGTGGGTGAAAATTGGAAAACATATTTCATGTCATTAATGTATGATCTGATTGTTTCAACAACTAGATTAGATTTGATTTGATTTTCCATTCTTCATTCTTCAACAAACCAAAAAAACATGGAGAGGCATACCCAATAGATTGTAGGAGGATTTGCAGGGGCATAGATAGTTGGTATCCGAGCTTCAAAATAAGATTCCCACCTTATTTTCTTCCCCTCTCTTTGCTTCATCTATAATGGTAAAGAGCTTGGCTCATTGTAAAGGGTTGGACATTTTGGTTTTGCACCCTCCTTTCTTCTCTAGTCTTGGATGAATTCTTGGAGTTTGAAAATTTTAATAAGACTATAAGGCAAATTCTTTTTTTGCCTCTTGTCCATTGTAATGTTTTGTATCAATTTGTGAAGCAATAATACATTTATGTGGATGATTTCAACCCTCTCTTGTGTTCATTGCATTTATTTGATCTTTCATTGCAATATTGGTTATCTGTGCATGGTTGTTATATTAAATTTTAATGGTCTGTGTTTGATAGCAAAGATGATGTTCAAATTTCCTTTGGTGCATCACCTCTGTTAGTTTAGGTTTAATTTCTTGCATCTTTTGAACCATGTTTCCTTAGCAAGTTAGAATAGATTTTAGAATAGATTCTTTTGCAAATTTTATGTGTGCACACGAATGCAGAGGAATAAAAACTAACCTTCATCCGAAGAGATCTCTCATTTCAATATCTCACACTTGGAGAGATCCTCCATGTTATGGAATCACACTGAAATCCTCAACCGATCGGGTTGTAGACATTCAAGGGTGCTGTGATTTTTTACTAATAGTTTTGGCACGTCGGGTGGGAGAGGTTTGAAGCACCTTGCCACTTCATTTCATCAATTTGATGTGTTCTTGGTGAGATTTAGCCTTTTGAGGCACATGGAAAGTGCATCTGGCGACTCTATCTAGTCAATAACCCATTCTTTAGTTTTCAGACCTTCTTCCCATCCATGTCCATCCATTATTCCTTCCACATCTTTCATTTTCTCCCATTCCATGAAGTTGTGCAATCATGACTTCATTTCCATCTTGGAATTCACACTTGCAGCAAGTGCTATTAATATCCATCTCCATGTTACTTCAACACACCTCCAGAAAGGTTTCACAATGAAAATCATCACTATGGATACCTAGGTGAGCCAGATTCAAAGCAATTTAGTCATTTGCCAAACTATACAGTTGTTATAGAGCATGGATATATAGATTTTGGAGGTAGTTCCACACTTGAAGAGGCTAATTTTTACATGGAAACTCTGAGAATGGAGGCTTGCATGGTACAATCAAGGGCGACATCTCAGATGAAAGTTTTTAGAATTGGCTATAGGGCACCTTGTCCATGGGTCATCCCTATGCTAAGACATTATAACCCTTAGCAGAAGATTGACTTCACGGTTGAAATGTTGCCTCAACTTACACACGGTGGACTGAGGATATTGATTCATATGAGAAAAGAGTGAGATAACCTTTTCAATGGGTAATTCAGTCACTAGCTCCTTGTCCTTCATTTTTTCTTTCTCAAGCTTTATCATTTCAGTAGTGCCAAGAGTCAAGCCCCTCACTTGCTTCCCCAAATGTAGTTTTCCATTATCCATCTCCCAATCTTCCATCTCATCTAAATTCTTCTTCCTTTTCCCTTCTAAGAAGTCATTCCCTCTAAACAAACAAGAAGTTCCACTTCCCTATCCACCACAAAAAACAAAAAAAATGGTTGAATCCCAACCTACCACTCCTCTCACTTTCCCAAGTCCATGTTGGGAAGATACTCAAGCATCTAGTCATGGAGAACAAAAAAGAAAAAAGGAACCCAAGATAGAAAATATAAAGAGTTGGGCTTCCACATTTGGGATTACAAAGACCCCTTTGATGGTTAAGCCAATAAAGGATGTCAAGGTTGAAGAGCCAATGGTGGTAAAGGGTGAGCTTGCAACGAGAAGAATAACAATAAGAAGGAGGAGATCAACAAAGTGTTTTCTCTGGATGTAGTGTCCATAATGGAACTTTGTCCGAAAAGTATGTTGATCGATCAAGCTGCATAATCAATCATCAAGGAAGAATAACAATCATCCCAAGTTTGATATAAGAAGGAGAAACTAGAAGAGATCAAATCAAAGTTAAAGCCACTTGATGAAGGAAGCATTATTGAAGATTTTTGGTTTCATTTTAAGGGACTAATTTGATTAATGAATCCATGAAGAAAGAAGAATAATCAGCTCCAAGTCCATTTAAAGAGGATTATATAGAGGTGACCAAGAATATTCAAATTTACTTGAATCATGAGCCAATTACACAAGAGATTATAGATCCCTCTCCCATTAAACCTCTCTAAAATTTTGATTTTTTTGGAAAAGCTTGAACTCGACTAGCTTCATGTTTGAAGATGAAGCTTCATACGGTGAAAATAATTAAGATTTTAAGATCACCATGCAAGAGGAAGAGACCTTCTACAACATGATAGTGAAGAGTTTGATTTACTATCGAATTAAAAGAATGTTTTGATAAGGAGGAGCTAGTTGAAATTGCAATATTTTCTCCCCCATCATTCAACCTTCAACCACAAGAACTAGGGAAAGAGAACATGCAAGCACAACCTACGAGTTCTACAACATGCCTTTTGCATCAAATTTGGAATATTTTGATCTTCCAAAAGACACACCTATTGCAGAGGAAGGGAAAGAGTATGAGGCTATCATCCCTCTCACATCATCCAGGCCAGGGAAGATCTCCAGAAGACTCCATTTTTGAGTTAAATATCATAGCAGTGGGAAAATTCAAAAGACCAGACCTTTCCTAATCGGATACATGACTTCATTGGAGCCAAGGGAGAAGCTAAAACATTCATGCTTACTTATAAGCATGAGGAGAACCTCAAAGTGGCAAGGATAAAAAAAAATACCTCGTAGAACATAGTGAGCAACAGAGTAAAAATGTTTTTTTTTTTAGTTTGATACCTTGTGTTAGTGCTCAAAATAGTCTCACCTCAGTTTTCCTTTGAAAATATATCGATTTACTGACCTCTATCATTCTCTACTTCCCTATATTGTGCTTAGTTAGTTTTTTGCCACCATTTTTAATCTGTTCCTGGGTCATTGATCATGTATGGGTCCATATTTTCCTTCTTGTTTCTTTGTTCCTCTGGAAGAGGTCATTAATTTGGGTCTCCCATTCTCCATTCATCTAAAAAACTTGGGCTTTCCCATTCTTTCCATTTCCATAGTCAGGATTTTATGCCCTTGTTGTTTTTACCCTAAATACTTGATGAAAGATGAATGGATGTATCTCTAAGGAACGTATTTGAAGCTTGTAACATTCCTAAATTCTTTGTCCTTGGAGAAATTTTCATTTTTGGCCTCAAATGGTCATTTTTCTATATTTTATGGTTTGACGGGCATTTCTCCCGATCAAATTCACATCTATGCATCGATAGGAAATGTTGTTCCCTTTATTTGGTGAGGGGATTGCGCGTGAATGCTTTAACTTATCATTTTTTGATTTTGGGAAAAAAGAAAATTTGGTCCCGTAGCCCCACTCAAATATGATTGGTTCTTTTGGTGCTTACGTGGTTTTTTCCAGTTAGATGGGGTATAGAGGGTTTGTTTTTAAAACTTTTCTTATTGGCTACTTTTGTAAAAAGTTTGAACCCACCCCGTGGCCCCGCCAATATTTGATTAAAGAAAAATTTAAATGGCAGGGAAAAAGTCTTACCTTGACCCCGTAGAAGGACACCTGACAAAGTTGAAGGTGGAGATGCGGGCTTTCGAAGGAAAATTGGATGTTTTTCCTTCTTGGTGGAATGGAGTAAATTCTAAAATGGAAGCACGCCCCTGCCAAATCATTTTTGAAACCTTAAGGTTTTTTAAGAAGCAACAAGAGGACACATGGTGATCCCGCGCTTGTTCAAGGTATTAATATTTGGGGACCATCTCAAAGTGCGCCAAAGTGACACGTGGCGAGTTCTACAAGTCAAAAGGAGCGGGAAGCGAGACAATTGGGGGAAACTTGAAATTTTTTCCCCTATGGTTCAAAATATTAAAACATAAAAATGGCCCACAAGCCCGATAAAGGAAAGGTCAAACCTTGCTCTAGTCAAAGGTGGAGGTGCGAGACCCATGGAGGAAATTTGGAAAGTTTTCCTTTTAAGAGAAAAGAGTTAAAAGTAAAAAAGGAAGTGCGATTCACTGGGACTCACATTGGGACACATGTCAAAAGCATTTCTCAAGGGTGGAGATGCGGGGAAAAATTGGAAATTTTTCCTTTTCTCAAAAAAGAGCTGAAATGGCGAGAATTTGGTCGCGGTTCCTTTGGGATCCACATTGGGACACGTGTTAAGCTCATTTTTCAAGGGTGGAATAAAATGTGAAATTTTTCCATTTTTCCAAAAGTTATAAAAATTCGAGGAACCCCCAGGTCTATTTTAAATATTTGAATCTTCCACGTGGGCGACCCAAATTCAAAGTAAAGATCAATGACAACTAAAAGTCTAAATCTGAATTTTCCCCCATTTCTTGAAACATGCCTAAGTGTGAGTCTTCATGATTTAGTGGTATTTCCTACGCCGAGCAGTAGAGGGGGAGTTAATATTTATATTTGTGTTTTGTGGTGAGATCCAGAAGATGTTTTGCACCATTAAAATGGTATGACTATCGATCCCGATCGGATTTTCAGTTTTCTTCTCTCGAGCATGGAAGGAACCATGTTTGATAGATTAGGGGTAGAAGTGGTTGGAAAATTGAAGAAAGGATGATCTATCGAGAGGATGGAGTTGAATGTAGGAGATATTCGAAGAGGTCTAACCTCGAGCACTGATGACTTTTATAGATCTGATTTCAGAAATCGCGATCGTGATCATGGAAAACATTGGTAGCACTCAATGTCTAGATTTTTTGGGGGAAAATGAGCTCTGTGTAAATGTTATAAATAGCACAAATTTTTCATGTAAATGGTTGGAGTGTTAGAGGTCGAAAAGAAATTCCCAAGAGGAAAATTTGACAAAGCCCATCCCTTTCTAAGAAGTTGTCGGAGAAACTTGTATATATCTTTTTGTATCAAGTTTAATCATGTCAAGGTGGTTGCGAGTGTACAGCCATTGGAAATCTATGACATTGTTCTATAAACTTTCCCTACTAAATAAATTTGATCAGATTCACGTTATTTTGTGTTTTCTTGAGAAATTGTGTCTGTTTCATCTCTGAATGTATGTGGGTAGTTTTTTCTTATTTTTGTTGCAATATTGTATTAGAATCTAATTCAATCACACATGTCTCAATCTTTGTGACAGTTTAGTGGCATCTGCAATTTCATATCTTCAGGAGAGATTTCACCTGGAAGTGAAATAAAATATTTAAAATCACTTTTATTTCATTTGTTTGACAAAGATTGTTTGTAAGCCTTTAGGTGTACCTTAGGCGTGATTTGGCATAGATTTTGATGCTTTTTGGGTTCTCTAACTCAAGCCTTCATGTTATAATCTCATAGGTTGTATGAAAAAGTGTTGATTTGGGCCTCCATTGAAGCACATATTCTGTTGAAGAAACATTTCAGCTTGTCATGTGGCATTACTATTGTTAAACCTACCATTTGGTAATATCTCTCAAGGATCTGGTGAACCATGTTCATCCGACCTCACCTCCCACAAAAAAATATTTATTAAAAAAAATTAATACTACCATACTACCCTTGTTTGTCCTATGTGTGCACAAATGCACAATTTCCATGACCAAAGCATGCAGAAACAATCAAGATTTCAAATGTCTTTAGTAGCTTCGAACCTTTCTGAGAGTATCTCCACTATCTAGAGTGACAACTTGTGAGAGTTATATTTTTTTGCATTGATCATATTTTCCTCAAGGTCTCCTTAACAAATTCACCATGAAGGATATCTCCATCTCCTCCACAAACAACAAGCTACAAAAGGATTCTCTTACCTTGGTTGAAAGTCACAACCTAAAATAGTGAGGATAGAATAAATCCTCTTGAGGGTGCTATCCATTTCTCCACATTTGAGTGACAGAGGGCCATTTAGATCTTATCCCGAATAAAAAATGACTCACCATGATCTATCTGTCTCTAAGCTTCCTGTCAAACCAGTGATGTTGCTCAGAATTTGAGGGAGAATAAATTTTGATACCAACACCTAAGTGGCACCATTCTTTGGGGAATTAGTGGATTACGATTCACATTCAAACCTTGGTAAAGCACTTCTTGTTTACACCAAATCCTTTGTATGGTTCTTTAAGTTTTCACACTTAGTGCACTAGCTTTCATTTGATAAATCTAGGTAAGAAAAAGTCATAATCTTTTCATTTCCAATTTCTAGCATTGACAGACATTTGGCAGATCATATTTAGTGCATTTGCACAACTAAGGTTGAAATCCTTAGTGGTGAATTCCTATTGATCTGATTTTTTAATGAGTACCAGTGTCTTAAAACTCTATCAAAGTCATATTTGTTAATAATATTTGTGAAGCTGGAGGGAAGAAGATCCTCCTTTGTTGTGGATCCTGATAGGACTCTATTTCGAGAGCTATGAAAAGAAAACTTAGAAGGAAGAAAATCCTAGAGATTTGTGGGAGATCAGCAGACAAGAGGAGGGATCTCCATGGATGAAAGTGATCGGCCTATCATTGAAGACTGCCATTCAAGTGATTCTGAATTAGGTAGCCTCTTTGTGGAATTCAATTCTATAGCTGGAGAAGGGCCTTCATTTGATTTTGAAAAGTTTTCTTCACATTATGCACATGTCTTTTCAGAATTTGATAGGGATTTCCAAGAAACAAGGCCTTTAAAGGGTATCCATTTTGAAAATTATACTCCTATGTTCTAAGGACCCTCAGCCCCTTATCAATTTTTACTCCCTCCGGGTAACCTCCTCGAATCAACATGGCCCAACCCCCACCCATACCCCCTTTTGTTGTAAACACCTTTGGACTTATAAATTTCATGGGAATGGCTAGTTATCCAAATGCAGTGCCTCAAGATGTAAGGAACAAACTCCCAAAGTTCCAAGGAAACAATGTTATAACTAGTGATCAACATCTATATCTTTTTATCAATATGATGGAGGATTTTTAGATTGAACATGAAGATGTATATATAAAATTGTTTATCCTTACATTGGAGGAAGATTCCAGTGGTAGGTATATAGCATTTCCAGATAACTCTATTGATTCTTGGACTGAGATGAGTAATGCATTTAGATTGCAGTATGGTGATAGAACTGACCCTAGGTTTCTTTTGACAAAATTTGAAAACATCAAAAATATTCTAATGAGTCAGTACATGATTTCAACACAAGGTTTAATAAGACCTTGAAGAGATTTCCTATTAGGATAAGGCCATGTGATGAGTCATGTTTGATCAAATATACTAATGCATTTGATAAAAAGGTTGTATATTACTTAAGAGATAAGAACCCCACAAATTTTAGGTAGGCATTCACCATGGCTATAAAAATAGAGAACAACATCAAGGCAATTGGAAATCCCCCAAAAATGGAGGGTGTAAAGATGGTTAACTCAAAAAAACCTTAGACAAGTAAGGCTATGATTTGGAGGATATTGTGAAAACTTTGGCGGGTGTAAAAGATATTTCCTACAAACTACCCCGGGTGAGAAGGAAATTGGGTAGAGCTCACAAGGTCAACACAAGCAAAAAGGAAAGATAGGTTTACAAATCACCAAATATCTGATGACAAAGGAAAGGGACCTTTTGGATTTGAAATAGGCAGCCCCAAGGCAGGGAAAATAGAATGGTGCTTGATCCTTTGGCTGCCAGAGTTGTTTTTGTAGAGGAGATAGATATCATTGATTGGTGTGACAAATGTTTCATTCCTCATGCTCCTTGTGATGAATATCAACATGAAGAAGAGGGAGATGATGATTATAATGATGATGATGTGTTCATGATGGGTTGTTCCACTAGCTCACAACAAGGGGAAAATTCACCGAGGTGATAAGTGCCTAGCCTATTTGCTACCACATTTTGGGACTGCATTCATAGGGTACCCATTCTTTCTCCCTCTCATACTTTAGAAGTAGATATTGTATAGGATTTTGAATTTCCCAATAATGATTTTGAATATTTAAGGGCTTTAATGATAAAGAAGTATGATGGAGGAATTCCATTTGAGGAAGATATCTGAATTATTGATGAATACTTTGTGGCTCAAGAGAAGGAATATAACACAAGAAGTAAGGCTATCAAAGGGACAGGGCCTCAAGCTAAGCCAAAATCTCCCTTACTTTCAAACATTCCTAAAGAGGCTCCTAAGAAGGATGCATCTGCCAAAATCCCTACAGTTCCAAACAAAAATCATATCCCTCCTCATGCCCAAGTTATCAAAAATCTTGTACCACCTAATGAGTGTGTTAAATTTCCTTCCAATACTGCCTTGCCAAGGAATGTCCCATATGACATAGCCCAAGTTTTAAGTCAAATCAAAGTATTTTTCCAATTGTTGAGTCCCTTAGGATTCTTGAGCACAATAAATGAACATTTGAATACTTGGGGTTGAAAGAAGAGAAGACTGCCTTAGGCAAGAAATGTAAATATTGTGGAGACTCCTCTAATCATTCAAGAATTAGAGACACCACCAACATTGGAGGAACTAGGTGAACCACCTGAGGTCTATTTGGGGACATCCTTGGTGGAATCTCACTGAATGTGGATCCATTTTTCACCACTTTGATCATTAATGACAGATCTACACAACTTCATGTTTAACTTAGGGTCATCATGTAATGTTATGCCTATGCAAGTCATGAATGAGCTGAATATTAAAGTAACTTTAACATATGGGAAGTGCACTTGCCATGGACTCCGAGGAAGTGCCATTAGTGGGATGTGTGAAGGGTTTGATGGTGCAGCTTGCAGCTTACCTAGTAAAAATTTAAAAGCTGGATGTTGTGATCATTGTTGCCTATCCAAGTGGGGCATGTATTGTCAAGAAAATGGGCTGCTAGTGTTGATGGGAGTGTCTAATTGTTTATGTCCTATGCCACCATTCCAATTGAAGGTAGCCTTGTTAGGTTGTATGGAGAAAATAACATGTTGCACCTCATTGAGGATCCCAATAATGCATCATATGAAGTATTTTACACAAATTTTGATGTTGATAACTTCATGGGATTTGTTAATGGAAGGAGCACAAGATTGAAGAATGCAAGTGTCTTGAGCAGCAGGATTTCCTTGGACTATATTGTTTGATGGAGCTTGCTCCAAGTTTGGGAATGGTGCTGGTGGTTTTCTACTTTCTCCAGTCAAGAATTTTTATTTTTTTCCTTCAAACTCAACTTTGAATGTACCAAAAACATTGTTGAGTATGAGGCACTCTGTTAGGTTTAAAAATTACTTGGAAATATGGTGTGAAGGACATAATTGTCAAAGGAGACTTAGAATTACTTGTAAAACAAGTCAGAAAATTGTATGCCACAAAGAATCAATGAATGAAACAATACAAGCATGCAGTTTGGGACTTCATTGAGATGTTTGATTCATTCAACATAGTACATCATGATAGAAAATCCATTAATTTTCCAGACAGGCTTGTAGTGTTGGGGTTTCATTTTGAAACTTGTGTAATGTCCCCATATTGTGAATATCATGTTGAGGTATTGACAAGACCCTCTGCCCTTGACAACATTAAACCTAGTAGGTTTTTGACGATGATGCTCGAGATTAGAAGATTTACGTTGAATAAGGAGAGTTTGTTGATCAATGCATTGATTTGCAGCGAATGGTATGTAAAATAGAGGAAAAGAAACCTTGTTTGGCGAGGGTATCATCCAGCTAAAGAATAATACTATTCCCAGAGGGTTGGTTTCTCTTGAATAAAATTTGGATAATGTTGATTACATTATTAATTAGGCATATGGTAGCCTCGAGGAATGTTTAGGAGCATGATCTTGGTACAAAAGATAAGTCAAGGAAAATTTTGTTAGACAACAATCTCAAAAGAGGAAAAGCATTCACACATCTAATTACTAAAAGATTACCAATATTGCATGGCTTGGACCTATTACTCGAACTAAAGGCATATAGAGTGGACTTTTTTAGCATGAAATTCCTTGGAGTCCAATACAAATCCATTTAGGTAGAAACAAAGGCCCATCAATCCACTCTTATCTCTCAAAATGCAAGAGGAATTGAAGAAGCTAAGAGATGGAGGGATTATTTAAGCCACAAGGTATTCTTCTTAGGTAGAAAATCTAGTG
Organism: Taxus wallichiana var. yunnanensis; assembly: GCA_018340775.1. Taxonomy (NCBI): domain Eukaryota; kingdom Viridiplantae; phylum Streptophyta; class Pinopsida; order Cupressales; family Taxaceae; genus Taxus; species Taxus wallichiana. The sequence continues at coordinate 1,052,213,850 of CM031239.1, forward strand.
CCGTGAGAAAGAAAAATGGTGACATCAGGTATGTGTAGATTTCTAGAATCTAAATAGGGGCATCAATGAAGGATAATTATCCTTTACCAAATATGGAGAACATGTTGTAGTTAGTGACTGGTTCTGAGTTTCTTTCCACCTTGTATGGTTTCTCTTTTTATAACCAAGTTGTGGTGAAGGAATCAGAAAGGATCAAGACATCCTTTACTACTCCTTGGGGATGTATTTATATGTTAGGATGCCCTTTGGTCTGATGAATGGTGGAGCCACATTTCAAAGAGAAATGGATGTTACTTTTTCTAGTTACATCAATGAGTTTATTGCAGTTTATCAAGATGATGTAACTATATTTTCTAGGAAGAGAAGTGATCACCTGCTGCACTTAGAGAAGATGCTGATAAGATGTAGAGAATATGGCATCTCACTCAATCCAAAGAAGTTTCATTTTGGAGTGCAAAAGGAAAAGTTACTTGGTCACATTGTGTCACAAGAAGGAGTGATGATTGATCCAGAAAGAGTAGAGGCCATCAGCAAGGTCCCAATCCCAAGAACTAAGAAGGGAATTCAGTCCTTCTTTGGGAAAATAAACTTCATTAGAAGATTCATATCAAACTTTGTTGAGTTAACCATTCCAATCACTTCCATGCTGAAGAAAGACCAGGTCATCAAATGGGAGGAGGCTTCCATCCAAGATTTCAATGGGATTAAGGAGGCATTAAAGCATGCCCCTATTTTAACAGCTCCAGATTATAAGAAGCCTTTCCAACTATTTTCCTTTGCTTCAGAGAACACTATTGCTTTTTTCCTACTATAGAAGGATGATGAAGGGGCTGAGAGGCCAATTTCCTTTTTCAGTAAGGCCTTGCGGGGGCTGAGCTGAAGTACACTATCATGGAAAAGTATGCATTTTCCTTGGTAAAAGAAACAAAGTTTTTTAGACCTTACATTCTAAGTTCTAAAGTGGTTGCTTATGTTCCCCACACCATGGTGAAGGACATCTTTTCAGAGATGGAAGTCTCAAGCAAAAGATGTAGGTGGGTGAAAAAGTTATAAGAATATGATATGGATATCCAAACCAAAATTTGGTGAGAGGTTTGGGCTTGGATAAACTTATGGCCTAGAGAAACTTGCAGACTATTGAGGTAAATGAGGTTGAAGAAGAAAGGAGTAGGTGGTTTTGAAAATTTGAATGAGTTCTAAGTGGTATAAGGATGTGATTTTCTTTCTCATACACTTAAACTACCTTGAGTATTTAAGTAAGAACTAGAAAAGAGCTCTTAAGTTGGCTTCCCAGAAATATGTCATTATTGATTATGGGTTAGCTTGGAAAAACCTAGAGGGAGTCCTCTTAAGGTGCATTACCAAAGAAGAAGCCCCCAAGATAATTGCTGATCTCCATGGAGGAGTTTGTGGGGGAATTTTGCTACAAGAGTAATAACACACAAGATCCTGAGGGTTGGTTATTGGTGGCCAACTCTCTTCAAGGATACAACTCTTTTGGTTAGAAGATGTGAGATTTTCTAGTGCTTCTCTGGAAGATTGAAAGCTTCAGGCTCCCTTCCTTTGCAACATGTATCAATTGAAGCTCCATTCAAGAAATGGGGGATGGATTTCATTGGTGAAATTTTAGACCCTTCAAGTGTTGGCCATAAGTGGATTCTTGTAGCAACTAATTATTTCACTAAATGGGTGGAGGAAATCCCCACTAAGAAGGAAACACACAAATTTTCATGGATTTTCTGTTGAACCATATCATCTGCAAGTTTGGGGTGCCAGTCAAGATTGTTGTTGACAATGCCATGAGCTTTAGAGCTAAACCTTTGGTGGAAATGTGCAAGGATTATGGGATCAACTTGACATATGCCTCCAATTACAATCCCCAAGGAAATGGACAAGATAAGTCTAGAAATAAAAATTTGCTTGAAGATTATCAGAAGAACATTGGAGCTAAACAAGATAAAGTGGGGTAAATAGATGAAGTTTTTGTTTGGGAAGATAGGATCAATGTCAAGATATTTACTAGAAAGATTCCATTTGAGTTACTATTTGGGACTCAAGCACTAATACCCCTTCATATGCATCTATCTTCATATGAGTTTATACAATATATGGAAGATCAAGAGGTAAGTCCTTATGATGTTCACATTAACCGGATTGTTGAGCTTGATGAAGAGAGGAGGGCATCCCACAAGAGGCATGTAAAGTTTAGACCAAGGTTGAAAAATTTAATTGACAAGAAGGTCCTCCCGAGATTTCAATGTTGGATATCTTGTGTTGTTATGGGATATTAGGCATGAAGATAAGGGCAAGCATGACAAGTTTGACTCATTATGGATGGGACCTTACTCCATTGATATCAGGATTGGTGAACATACCTTATTTTTGAAGGATTTGGATGGTGAATTGCTTGAAATTCCTATTAATGGTAGGAATTTGAAGCATTTCTTGGATTTATTTCCCAGATTCAAGAAAAAGTCTTGTGTACAGTGTATAGTTTGTTGTTTTCCTCCTGTCTTTTGTGTTTTTGTTCGTTTTACTCCTTGGTGACCTGTTTTTACTGGTTTCTCTATTTCATTTTTGGGAGATGGCTCTGTTTCTCTACTTTGTAAGTGACTTCATTTCCCACAAGATATTTTGGCACTTGGTCTACCTTTTTTCTTGTGGCACTCGCAAGGAGTGCCCATCCCCAAGTCGAGCCGATGATGGTGCTCAAAATAGTCTCACCCTATTTTACCTTTGAAAATCTATCGATTTATGGCCTCTGTCATTCTCTACTTCCCCATGTTGTGCTTGGTTAGTCTCTTTCACCATTTTTAATTTGGTCTGGGTCATAGATCATGTATGGGTCCATATTTTCCTTCTCGTTTCTTTGTTCTTCAATAAGAGGTCTGTAATTTGGGTCTCCCATTCTCCATTCATCTA
>CM031239.1:1052216871-1052300154 GCA_018340775.1 Taxus wallichiana var. yunnanensis
AATTTATCCGTAATGACCTCGAATTCTCGATAGAATTTCTCTTGCGGGATAAATTGATCAAATTCTATCACAAAGCATGAGCCAACGAAAGTGATACGATCATCATGATAAGGTCACATGTATTTTCTTGAGTGGATCGGGACACTGTGACAATGTAAGTTTTGATGATTGAGGAGGTAGTGACGAAGCTTAGAAGTCAGAAGAGAGCACAACACATCTTTTCAGCTTTCAAAATACCGTGTTTCATACTCATGTAGAGAGTACATCTGATGTAATAGATGGCATTGTTATTTACCACAAGCATCCCGATCTTGAGACGCATGGGTCTTTATGCAGCATGGTCAATCATAGAGATATAAAGATACGAATGGATCCCTCTCACGTGGAGGCGTAAGACAGTGGAGAAAGAAGATAAGTTTCGAGATCATCAAAGGATTTTTGGCAACGCTTCATCCCATTCAAAATGAACATTATTATGGAGGAGATGATGGAAAGGTGAAAGCGGTCAGCGATTGCGAGATAAAGCGAAACACTGATTGAAGGAATCCTTGAGACTACGAGTTGCTTTAAGTTAGAAGGAGGCATCTCGAGGATAGATTTTATTTTGGGGGTCTACTTAGATACTCTAATAGAAATGATAAATCCTAAGATTTTGCAGTAAGAATGCCAAACACATACTTAGATGGTTTGAAGACGAAGACAAAAGTGAATAAGCCTCTCAAAAGAGAGGTGCAGAATGATAAGATGATCTGATGGCATTTGGATTTGCAGGAGATTTTTGATGTAATCTTCCTACGAGTTTTGTGTAAGAAGAGATCATGGAAGATGTAGGTCATCACTCGTTGATAGGTTGCTCTTGCATTCTTAAGGTGAAGGCATGACATGATAACAAAAAGTCCCCCAGGAGTTATGAAAGGGATTCTTATGTTGGTCCTTTGGTGTGATGAGAATTTGATTATACCCCGTGAGAAACCATCAATAAGAGAAAGCACTCTCCTCGACCCGTGGTGCCAAATCCACTAGTTACCGTCAATATTAGACAGAGGAAAATCATCTTTTGGACAAGATAAGATTAAGATCCACGGAAGTCAAGTACAAATTCAAATTTTTCCAAAGTATCTTTGAATTCATTGAGTACTACATCTGGAAACCCATTCATGGATAATCCCGATGAATTAGATGAAGTTAGCCCAGAAAGCGAAGTGCTTCTGACTCTTCTTTAACAATAAGGGCTACTCGAGGGTGCATTTTACAAAAATTTTGTTTAACTAGTTTGATGTCGGGAAGAGTAACGATATTGTGGACCATGATATCGGGATCGAGTCTTGGCATATCCTCATATGACCACGCAAAGGCTTGATGATGGTAATGGAAAGAAAGTGGTGAAGTCTCCTAACTCGGGTGGGATTAAGAGATTGGCCAACCTTAATGATGTGAGGGTCTTTAGAAGTCCCTATATTAAGGTCGATAGTGGGCTTTATTGGAGAATCGTAGACGTGTTAGAAGGAATGGTTTTAGAAAGATAGCGCGAATCCTATGCGCCCCGGATAGGTGAGGAAATAGTCATCATCCACACGCGAAGGATAGTGTTGATAGTGGAAGAATCGTCTCCAACTATTCCGGGGAAGATTAATCTAAGTATGGAAGTGGATTTTTCATTAGTTTTTAGAAGGTTAGTGGTCCTAAGGAAACCAGTGATTGACTAAAAAAAAATTTAGTACCGATGTTTCACTTGAATGCTTACGTTCGCTTTTAGAAAGTCAGAGATAAGGGTTGGGGCTGAGGAATACACCATAAAATGTCGAGATGGTGTGCGCGTATCGTAGAAGATCGTGGCCGACACGCGAAGTTAACTCCTTTTGTCTTCGAAGGACTACTCGCAAATAAGAACACAAAAGACCACAAGATTTTGATTAGACTAGTCAAATGAGGAAACCTTCGCTTCGCCTGTGAAATATATAAAACTTCCTTCGAAGGTGGTCGGTTCCCTGCTAATATGAATTAACACAAAAGATCATGAAAATATCAATCAAATTGCTTCGCTGAATCGGGTAGGAAAGGTTTGGTTATCGTTATAGTGCAAGATAACCAATGCTCGTTACTCGATAACCGATGGCAATTCATGATCGATATCATAGTAGAGTCTAAGACTGAAGGTTGGTTGTTTTGTGGGGTGGTGGTGTTTTTTGGTAGTTGTGTTATTGTAGAGGGCCGTATATAGGCAATATTAGGAAATAGTGGTGATGAGAGGTAGATGAATGACAAGCTAGATGTAATGACACGCTGGGTAGTGGGATCCAAGAATGGATTTCCAGTGAGGACTTATGATTCAAAAAAGTCGTAAGAAATGTTATTAAAGAGGACATGTAAGATGTAACTTACTCGATTATTCGCGGAGATGCGTGTCAAGAGCTCGATGGCAAAGGTAGAACTCGAGGTAGGGATGGTCCCACACGGTCAAGTATCAAATCATTTGAGTATCACAGGCTGCGGTATCTGACCGCAAATTCTGACTTGCACTTTTCCTTGGCTTGCTAAGTCTGCTCCTTGTCTCTTCACTTGTATCGTTCGACCAAGTAAAGATCTCTGGGTTCTCTTGATCGCTCATGATGCTCTTCTTTTTGATTCAAAATCCTTCCAATTGATCCCAAAATGAAATCTTCGGTTCTCTGTTTTTGGTTTGGGGAGCCCATTGCTGTGGAACCGCCATGGCGGTTAGCATAGACCGACACTGGTCGAGTAGAACCAAGCATCGAGGAAAAAAGTAGGCTATTTTTAGTAAAATCACCACCTTCCTACTTTTCTCCGAGAGATTAGTTTCTTCAGTGGCTTGGTCAAGTGACTAGAAGGTCGGTTTTAGGTCGCGAAAGAAAGGGGTCCTTAGTCATGGGCGTAGGCGTAGACTCAAGCCAGGTTTTAATTAGGTTAGCTTAGTGGTTAGGCTAGTGTCATGATGAGGTGGCGAATGAGGTAGCAGAGTGAGGTGATGGGGATTTATCAATTACAAGGTAATTAATAAATAATTGTGTAAGGTTTAGGTAATGAGGTTAGGTCGCAAAATGGGATGCGGGTCACAAAGGGGTCGAAGCCACAAATTTCGGTGTCTGGCAACTCGAATGGAAATGGCATCATCCTCTTCAAATGATGTTTTTGACTTTGACGGTGTAGATACCAAATTCAGTGTCTTATAACCCTCAGGACCCACAGATCCCATTCTGTAACTCCCAACCTCACATTACACTCCAACCTTACACATTTATTTATTAATTACTGCTCAGAATTGATAAATCTCCATGCACCTCACCGCCCACCTCATTTCGCTTTTCACCTCATCATGACTCCAGCCCTAATCCTAAACTAACCTAATTAAAACCCCAAAAACTTGGTCTACACCTACACCCATGACTAAGGACCCCTATCTCGCACCTAAAAACTCGACCTTCTAGTCACTGACCAAGCCCGCAACTAATCTCTCTGAGGAGAAAAGCATGTGGAAGGTGGGTGCTTTTACTAAAAATAGCCTACTTTTTCCTTAAGTACCGATGCCGCGTTTCTACCGATCGGCGCCGCCGGTGCTACGTAACCGCCATCGGTTCCCCGTAAATGGCCTCCCAAACCAAAAACAAAGGATCGGAATTTCATTTTTGAATCGTGAGAAAGGATTCTTTTCAATCAAGAAAAGAGCATCGCAGAGCGATCGAGAAAACCTCGATCTTTATCTCTGACTGAAAGGCAGACAGTTGAAGAGACAAGGAGAGTTAAGAAAGAAGGAGAAAGCAAGCCCAGATCGCAAACCTGATACTCTGCGAGCCTTCGTGATACTTCGACATGATTTGACTCTCGGCTGTGTGCTGTACCTATCCTACCTCGGGGCTTACGCCTTTCGTCATCGAGAGTTTCGGACTCAGATTCTCCGTGAATAATCAAGTAGTAGCCTACTCTTCGTGATGTACTCTTTAACAAGATTTCTTCGACTTTTGAATCATAAGTCCTCTACAAATCCATTCTTGATCCATTACCCAACAGTGTCACCGCTGATTCTAACCGGCCATTCATCTAGATCTCATTACCCTATTTCCTAATATTACCTATATAATAAATTTATAAATAACACAACTAACCAAATAACACCACCACCCCACAAAACAACTAACCTTCGAGATCTGGACCTACCGATCGGTCATCAAGAATCATCGTGGTTATCGCAGAACTGCCATCTATTATCGGGAACCGCCATCGGTTTAGTACTGACTATAACCAATAACCACTTTCCTACCCGGCCTAACAAAGCAATTTAATTGATATCTTATATTCTTTTTGTGTTAATTCATATTATTAAGTGGAACTCTGACCACCTTCGAAAGGAAGTTTTACATTTCCCCCGCCCAAGGCAATTTCTACATTTATGCCTAATTAAAATCTTGTGGTCTGTGTGTTCTTTAGCTGACTGTAGGTACTCGCTTCCAAGACAAAAATGAGTTCTTCGGCTGCGACACCTGAATCTTTGCTCTACGTGCACGACATTTATCATCTCGGGACATTCTACAGGTATTCCTCCTGGCTCTCAACTCCTTATCTGCTTTCTAAAAGGAACTAAAACATTTCGAGTGAAACAAGCGGAGAAGATGGTTCCTCAATGGAAAGAGGCTCATCCGAGAATGGTGATGGTGGCCTTTGAGAGGGGTTTAAATCCTAAACCAAATTTTTGATGTGGTTTAAGAGTTGGAATTGATGCAAGGTCATGCGCACCTGCCTTCATATTTCCCAAGCCAAAGCCCTTCCACACGCATCGATATAAATCGTTTTTGCAAACGTGGATTACTATAGACAATCAAATAATGTTGAATAAGGTTTGGTCTAGGGGAGAATTTGGGTGATAGTGATGTGTATCAAGACCATTAGTAAATGAAGTTAGTTATTGATTGGGTAGACCAATGGTGATGATGCAACCAAGACCGATTGATACTTAGGTTGTTTTTTTTGGTATACTATACATTACCAGCTTGAGATGGGCGTTAAAAGAAAGAAGAGGAAGTTCTTCTAGTGAGAAACACTTACAATGTCTCTTCCAGATTTTGAAAATTTGGTAATTTAGTTGCAGGTAAGGAAGAGGATGAAGTCTTGCCAAGAGAACAAGCATCCTTCTTTAGAGGGGCAGACCCTGTTGTCATGTCGCATTGTGCAGAAGGAAAAGGATCTCCTGGATGAGTATAGATTTTTCCCTCATACTGATATTTTAAGCATCGATGGAGGGTTGATGGGACACAATGCATTATATGAATCCAGGAGCGTCCTAGGATCATATCAGTAGTGGAATTTTCCTCAACAATGTAAAAGATCTCGTGAAGTAATTTTTTACCTACCCGAATGGGTAGGACCACAGTTCCTAAAGTAACCACCAACTGATCGTTAAATGATCAAAGGGTGAAAGGTGGTGGTGACACTACATTCTTAGGTAATTTAAGTTGTTTGAATGTGTGGAAAGAAATGACGTTGAGTGTAGCACCACTGTCGATCATAGTGCGTTTTAATGTAGTTTTGTTGATTTGAATCAGTGATAAAAAGAGGAGCCTCTAAATCCTCGGTAGAAAGGGGAGGTATTTTAGAATCCTCAAAAGAAATGGTGGTTGATGGTCTATTCAATCCAACAACCATCTCAAAAGGTTGGGGCTCATCTCGAATTCATAGTGATGTGATGCATATTACAATTAGATCTCGCGATGCTACATGAGAGAAGATTGAATGAGGTCAAAAGAGACATTTTGACCGAGCATGGGTGAGTTGTTTCATAACACTCTCCTCAACTGACACGGGAATTTGAGCCCGAGGTGAAGCATGAATAGAGACCCGAGGTCTTGAGGTTGATGAGGAAGGAAGAGTTCCTTCAGGGCTACAGAAATGACAACCCGTGGTCGAGATGTTGTAGATGATGATGGATTATCATACTGTGGGTTCTAGTGGTGATATGAATTGTGTCGATTTGAGAAGGTGGAAGATCATCCATAGTGGAATTAACAGAACTAGAGGTCTGAGTGGACTGTTGAGGCTCAGATGAAGTTGGGACAACATGAGAGATACTTGTTCCTCCTCCTCTTCCAAAAGAAGATCACTTTCTTCCAAGAGGTTGTTAACGATAGATTGAAGAGCTTTACATCCCTCGGTGTCATGACCTAGAGTGCGATGGTAAGCACAAATCAAATTAGAGTTGAACCAGGAAGGTTTTACTCCTTTAGGATTATAGGGTTTGATCGGGGGAAGGGATATGGATGAAGCTTGGATAAGTTGGTGAAGAATTTCAGTATAGAATCCGGTAGACAAAGATGAGGACAAGAGATGACGAAGGTGCCTCTTTTACCTCAACATATTGCCGAGGTAAAAGAACCTGCATGTCTAGTTTAATGTCTTTTTAGGGATCATCTTACCTTTTTGACATCGGGAGGAGCAGCCTTGGGCACTTGAGATGGAAGTGAGTGATACTGGATTGATTTTGGTGGTGGAGGAGCTCCTAAGATAGATTTGGAAGATGATGGAGATGTAACAAGTGTTGTGGTCTTCAGAAATAAAGAAGGCTGCTTGATCTCAAAATAGATGATGATTTAGATAATGCTGATTTAGATGAAGAGGAAGCTCCCAAAGTATGTCTGATCGGAGGAACAATAGGTGCCCTGTCTTTTGGGGATGAAGATGATGGTCCTGATAAGAGAGGTGATGCCTTTCTAGTAGGTAAGTCCACTTTACGAGGCATTGGTGAAGATGGTGTTGTAGAAGAAGATGATGGTTTTGATGGTGTTATAGAAGAAGATGCCTTCTCCAGCAGACAAATCCAATCTTTTATGAGGCGTAGAGAGAGATTTTTGAGGGAAAGCACCAAGAGTCTTGATGGTTCGAAATATGGGTTTTCCTTTTTCAGGGATGGTGACAACTTCAACCGCATAAGGTGACTGTAACCTTTTTGGGGGAAGAAAATGGGGAGATATGGATGATGTATCATTAGATCTTAGTTGTCTGGTTTAAGTTCAAGAACCGAGAGTGTAGGTGCCATTACTATTTCTTTAGATTTCCCTTTAATAGGCAAAATAGTATCAATGATGAAGAAGTGGATGATGAAGAAGCAGTTCCTTGTGAGGGAGATACTTCTGGTACAGTAATTATGGGTGTAACTACTGTGGGAAAGGAGATGGGAAGAGTTAAAATCAAAGACGCTTCCGTCGAAGTTGGTACAACTATAGGTATGTTTACCAATGGCATAGTTGCAGTGAAAATGGGAGAAACAGAAGTAGATGTAGATGTAGTGGAAACTCGAAGGGATGTAAATGTCTCGAGCATCGAAAGGATGTCGACGATGAGACAGATGAGGATGACACTGTCTCAGGCATAGATGGAAGATTAGATAAAGAGGTAGAGGGAAGTGAATCTGTCTCTAACAATGTGGGAATACTCAAAGATGGGCTGTCTGAAGATGGCGGAATCCCAATGATTAGCGGAGTGGCAGGAGGTCCTGATTCTATCGATGTGCTCGCAGATGGCTCAGTTTAGAAGAAGATTCTTAGTAGAAATGAAGCTGATAGTATGAGTGTTTGGTTTTTGAGACCCTGAAGCATCATGGTTCAGGGAATGATTGGGAAAAGGTTGTTTAAACATGTCAAGTGCCTGATTTGGGGGAGCATTTGGGTTATCCAAAATGAGCTCACCTTTATCAATGAATTTCTGGACAAGATTCTTGAAGGTCTGACATCGTTCAATGTCATGACCTTTGGTTCTATGATAATGACAGAAGTCATTTTCCCTATACCAGAATGGACGTTCTTGGCTTTCATCAAAATTTCTAATAGGGGGAAGTTCGATCATGTGAACTTCCAACATTTTTTCCAAGATAGAGGCATATGATTCCCCCAACAAAGTAAAAGATCGAGATGATGAGGGTCCTTTTCGAGAAGATGAAGAGTCTTTTCGTGGTGTTTGATTAGAAATGTTATCGGCTCGTGGTGTTTTTAATATGATAGCATTGGTGGATCCCTGATTCTTGTCTTTAGAAGTGGAAGGGTTTGATTTTGTAAACCGAGAAAAATATGGTTTAGATTTAGAATGAAGTTTTAACTTCCCTTGTTCAATGGCGCGAGATTCAAGTTTGCGTGTGCCATCGTAAAGGCTTCTTCAAATGTGTGAAAGGTCTGGATCCTTAAGGTGGAAGAAATATGATTAGCACAGGATCGAGTAAACAACTCGATCTGTTGAGATTGAGGAAGGGAGAAAGACAATTGGTTTATTATCCCTCTCCAACGAGTGACAAAGTCTGTAATAGACTCATCATCAAATTGATGAATGTTATAAAGATCTGTAATCGAGATCTTATGTGTGATATTTATCGAAAAGTTTTCAACAAACATCTGGGCCAATTGAGAGAAAGAAAACAAGGAATGTTGGGGAATGTTATTATACCAGTCTAAAGCAGGTCCTGCGAGAGACATAGGGAAAGTACGGAGCATAAGCTCCTGATCCTGGACTATAAGGTAGAAAGCATGTTTGAATGCTCGCAGATGCTGTTGAGGGTCCTCCCGACTATGAAATTTTGAAAATTTAGGAAGTTCCCATTGGGGAGGATAAGGCTTAAAAGCCACTGATGGATGAATCGGTTCATTGCATACTTCTTCAAAAGAGTATGAGGGATGAGCCCCTTTGGTGGATGCCTCCAGGTCTGATTTTCTTGAAAATAATTTGGACCACATCAGATTGAGGAGGAGGTATGCTGGTATGCCCTACATAAGAAGTGAATGGTGGATTTTGTTGAGGTGTTAATGGGGGATTCATCTGTTGATTAACAGGATGGTAAGAGGAATAACTGGTGTTCTAGGTGACGCCTGATGAGGTATTTTCTATGAAGGAGCCTGTGTATAGACAGGCTGTGAGATGATAGGTGGTTGAGAAAAGGTGGTTGAATGAAAGATGGAGCCTGTGATTGATGGGCTCCTACACTTGTTGATTGAATCGGAATGGATTGAGGAACATGGGTGTTGACTTGATTGGACATGGTGGGGAACAAAGTCTAAATGAGGATTTTGATTTCCGGATTGGTTATTAAGGGTGCCGATGCTAGAGGATGGGTAAAGGTCACTGTATGCCTGGAGCATTGGAAGAAAGATGAGGTGGAGGATGAGAAGAAGGAACCAACTGACTCACGAAAGGGGGTTGATTCACCAAGAGATACTGACCCTGAGACACAATAGATGGCATAGAAGAATTAACAACAATCTATGAGTGTGTAGATGTGCCCATTATAGCTAAGGTAAGACTTCTCAGAAGTAGGCTGTGGGATAGCTGAGGTAACTGCGGCTAGGAATAGGCAAGACTATTTGAGAACTAGTCGTCATGGTTGGTGGAAGAGAAAAAGGAGGTACAGGTGCACCACCCTCTTCCGTGGTTCGAGGTGAGAAAAAGGAGGCCAACTGTTCTACAAAATCCTGGGATGGTTCATGAGGATAATCGTAAATTTGTTGGATTGGTGGTCCCTGATCAGATATTTGAATGGACTTATGTACTAGATAGTCCATAAGGGCTACTGGATTGCGATCAAGGAGTGCCTAAAATTTAGGGTCCCCACGAGGAACATACTCTATGTCAGAAGTAGATGATATTTCTGAAGGACTGGGGGAAGCTGGACGTGAAGGGATTGCTTTAGGCTGATAGAAAGGATTATATGACCAAGATGGGGAACCAACTAACAGTGGTCCCGAGGAAGATCTGGGGGGTGCCGAAACATCCACAGTAGTGGTGATCTCAGAGGAAGAAGGGGCCATTTGAGCCATTCTTCTAGATTGTAATCGAGTGATGACCATCATAAACAAGTAGAAATATAGCGAAAAAAGAAGATTGACCTAACTAATGCACAGACAAATCAAGCAGCGTAGGTGATTATCTCTTTTAAATTTTTATGCTTTTAAGAAAGAAAATGTTAGGGAAGGCTTTTTAGAACAGGAACTACTCAGATAGCCAAACTAAGGATGGTTTGGGGAATGTTTGGTGAGGAGTCCGAAGGCACTTCAGTAAAAGACCAGTACGTGGCTTGATATAGGGGCCTACCCCGCACTCACACACACCATTGCGATAAGGGAGTCGGGTGCTTTGCCAATATATACCAGAACTTCCGTGAATTTATATGGCCCGAGTACCACGTAGGCTCTTCCTCTTGGATGTCACTTCCAAGTAGGTGAGGCCAGGGGAGGAATTCTTGTTTAAATGCTTTATACCTAGTGATTTTGGCTTTGTGTGCAAGGGTGAAAAATAAAAATCAAATAGTGTCACTACCGATTTTGATAAATTTTCCAACCTAATTAAAACTAGATGAAAAACACACAACAGAAATGATGAAGAAAGAGTTCCTTTTAAGCACTTAAAAGTGAAGTGTTTGTTTTCGATGAGGACAAGTCAAACAAATTCTTTCCCAAATGCGATTAAATTCTTTTTAAGCACCAAAATCGAAATGTTTGAATGTGACAGAAAACAAACAAACAAAGTCTTTTTTTTTTTCTTTTTTTTAGTTCCTAAAAAGGAGAAAACACCGTAAAAGAGAAATACCTATAGATTTAGCTCTCCAAGGTGTGTGGACTTCAAAAAGTGCGTTGTTGAGCTCTTCCCCTCGAACAATCCCACATGAACAAGCAAAGTGCTCTGCAAGAAAAGGTTAAGCAAACACACAAACCAATCTAGAAAGATATATCCAGATAATAGCAAAATGAAAATTTCTATTTAGGGAAAGAAATTTTAAGGAAAAACAATTTTCATAAAGAGATGGATAACAAATCTTGAAATCAAATGAAATATTTACTAATTTTAGAAATAAAAGAATGAGATTAAAAAAAAAGAAAATTTAATGCAATTTTGAAATCAAACGATGGAAAAATTTAAGAACAACGATCTTAGTGAAAAGAAAAAGCTCAAAACTGGAAAAGAAATGAACTTACCAATAAGGGACTTTGGTTCGGTCCCACCGGGCGTGCCAGAATGTAGATCAAGAATTTCACGCTTGTTACCTATCCAAGTTAATGTACCAAACTAAACACAAAAACCCTGAAAAACTCAAATGAAATCGATACCTGATTGATACGACAAGATCCGAAGATGTAGATGGAAAAGAAAACCGATGTAGACAAGACGGGCGCACACGAGTGATCCTGCAAAGTAGATCCAGGAAAACTGCGAGACATAGATGCTTGACAGAAAAAGACAACGTTAAAAGATATTTGGGTGGACTTCCCTGAAAAGGGTCCGAGAAGTGATAAGCTCCCTCGGTGGATGTCAGTCCACATTTTTAATTAAGGAAAGAAGCATACATGATAAAAGATGTACGTAAATGACTAGATTTTCTGATCAAAAATAACGAACTGAATCTAAACAGTGGATAGAAAGCAGCAGGAAACAGGAAATTCTAAAAATAATGCTGGATTAATGTTACCTGAGTCCTTTTACCTATCTACAGGCTGATCGGCATTGGTTAGGAAAATCGGTGTCGAAATTCAAATCAAGGTCGATCGATGTAGTCGGCGTCGACGATATAAATCGAGCGTCGACTTGGGAAAATTTGTAGGAAGATTGAGAAACAGACAGTGGAGGCTAGATCATCGATCTCCGCTAGATCTGCAAGTGTCGTAGGGATACTGACAAGGCTCCACCTATGCTGGATGTAGGAATAGAGTCACCAAGAGATCGATGAAGACTCACGATGTCGATGTGGCAGGAGCAAAGTAATGGTACTCCTCTCAGGGATTGGTTTGGATAGGATTCACTCTCACTTGATAGATAATGCTCAGACTTGATGCTCAAAACTCTCTCTGTTCTCTTTGTCTAACTCACTGTCTATCTCGCCATCTAACTGTCTAACCAGAACTGAGTTCTGGGCCTCTATTTGTAATCGGCACCGACCGAGATGAAATCGGTGCCATTAAAAAATCGGTGTCGACCGAGTACCGGTCGGCGCCGATCAGGGAACAGACTCCCGAAATGGCCAAAAGGAGTGATTTCTGGAAAGATGAGAGTGATCCTTTCACCTCAAATATGGGAAATATCCCGCTGCTTCGGTTTGGGAGGAGGAGAAATAGGGGGGATATATGGATAGAATAGATATGGGGTAGATAAGTGGTTAGGATATATGTAAAAAGGTGTAATTGAATAGTTAATATTTAATTACTCATGGGTAAAACATAATGGGGTGAATTAAACCTAGGATAGGTGTTTAAATCACAAATTGAATAATACCCCAAGGGGGCAATGGTGATATGAACATGCCCGAGAAGGTAAATGTTACCCGAGAAGGTAAATGAATGTGAGGGACACTAAATTGGGTAACCAATGTAGAGATGTGTGCAATGAAGCATATCAATAGATTATGAAATCATTTTTAAAATGGGGCACACCAATGTAGGAGATTTTACAATAGAAACCTTGATTTTTCAAATGCTTCTCAACTTCCTTCAACCATTTGAAGGATTCTTTACCTTTCAACATGTCAGGTAATTTATTTGGTTAGCTTGATAAAATCTAGCATGAACCTTCTCAAAAATTTCACCTTCCCAAAGAATGAGTGGACTCAGTGCTTACATGTAGGAAAGGAAAGATTCTTTATAGCTTGAACATGCTCAAGATCAATCTTATTTCCTTCTTTAGAAAATATATTACTTAGGAGTTTCCCTTCCATAACTTGTAACACAAAAATTCTATGGATTCAACAAGATATTATGAAGTCTTCACCTTTATAATATTTTCTCCAAATCTCTTAGGTGATCTCTCTCTTCTTTGAGAAAATTTTCAAGTCATCTAGGTATATAATGATGATCTTGTCTTTATAATATGTGATTACCATTTCCACATCCCTTTGAAAATTTTTACGGCATTGATCAAACCAAAACACATTCTTCTATATGAAAACATACCCCAAGGGGTAGTGAACATTTTTTTATATTGGTCTTCTAGCCACTTCAATCTAATTATATCCAGAAGAACTAGTCTAGCATGGATAGCATTTTTGATCTAGTTACTACATCCAGAATATGGTCTATGTTGTGGTGGATAGTTATCCTTCAAGGAGGATTGATTAAGATTGTGGAAATCCATGCAACTCCTAATTTCTCTATTTTTCTTGTGAATAGGTATAATATTAGCTATCCAAGTTGAATATTAAATAGGGAAAATTATGTGCGTCTAAGATTTTTTCAACCTCATAGAATATCATTTTTGTAATCTTGGGATTATACTATCTTTACTTCTTCTTGAATAGAAATGCACTATATTTCAAAGGTATGGTATGCTCCATTTCCCTAGGTTGGAAAGATTTTAATTATTCATATGAGTAAGCCAAGATGTCATAATATTTGGTAAGGAGGCTTATGAATTTCTTGCACTCCTCAAGTGAGCAACACTTACCAATGTTGATCGAGTGAGGTTTGTTTTTAGTAAAAATGTTAACTTGATCATAGTAAATATAATTTGAAGGTCCTTCCTTCTCTTTCTCTTTAATAAACCTATCATGCTTATCAAAAATTTCTTCAAGTAAAACCAATCCTTTTGGAATTTTATTTCCTTTGAGTTGAATGATGCCATCACCAGGATCCTTGTTCTCAACTCTTTCTTGAAAGGAAAGGTCATCGATGCGTGAAAAGTGAAATTACTTCCTTCAAAGTACAATTTGTCAAAATTATCTCTCTTTTCCAAGAAGGAAATACTTTTTGATCATCATTGAATACTTGCCAATTTTCTACATTGTCGAACAATTGGTGTAAAAACCATTTTAATGGTGTATCTATCTCGATTAAAATTTGAATGAGGGATCATTAATGAAGATGAGACTACAAGAGAATCAAATTTTTCATTATTTTCATGAGGTACAAATTTTATGTAAAAAGCATCAAATAATTCTATCGTGTCCCACACTTTATTTATGTAGTGTCTCAAATGATCATGTTTTACTTAAAACTGATTTTTAACTTGTTTCACGATCAACTCCACATCTCCAAAAAAATTCAAATTTTTTTATCCCTTTCTCTTTATCAACTTGGAGGCCAAGGGTTAATGCTTTGAGGATTCTATAGTGTTGTTAGTATTTGAAAATTGGAGTTTGTAAGAAAAAGGAAATATTTTACAATTTGGAGATATAAGCACGAATCCTACGCTGAAACATGTTGAGCAACAACTTCCATTGAACTCAAGAGTCCATGTCTCATTAGAATCTTAGTGAGTGACCTCAGGTGCATGAACCTCTATATTCATCATATAATTACCCATACTTGTGTTTTGAAACAAGACTTGTGCACGGGGATCATCGAGTTTTTTTTCACGGTGAACATTTCTAGAGTTTTTGCATTAGCTTCTTAATTTCTCCACTAATAGGTATCTTAGCATGAGACTAGTCCATTTGAATCTCACCACCCATATCTTTGCAAAATTTCCTGCTCAATAACATATCATATGAATCAAGAATGTGAGCAACTAAAATAGTTACCTTAACTCACTTTTGAGGAAATTGGACTAAAACCATTTGAGCATATTTAATCTGCCCATCTAGAGGAAGTTGTCTTGTCTCCATGGAGTAACAAGATCCAAATGTTCTTGTACAAGTAACTCCCCAAGAGCATGTGATACTTTTACATGTATCACATTCTCCGAGGCTCTAGAATATATAATGCAATTACTTAATTTGAATTTTTTGAGTAGAAAGGACACACGTAAAGGTTCAATCTTTTCATTTGAAGGTGTGGTGGCCACCACAATATTTGTAGTCTTCCCATATTTATGAATTTTTGAATTTCTTTAGAGGAATGAATAGTAGAGTCACCTTGAAAAATTGGACCAATTTCTGAAGTTAATCCTTATTGAGCCCGTGTAAGTACTCCGGTTGTGACATTGGAATATTTTTTTATTGATATGATCAATAATATAAAATTTGGGAAAAATGACCATACTTGATGTCTCATATACTATTTATTTTGAACTTTATGATGGCACACTTTTGACCTTCTCTTCGGACTTGGTTAATACCGATGTGGAAGAAGAAAATTTTTTCATAGCTGATTTATCAACTGATTGACTTGACAAAGGCCCTCCTTTCTTTAAGATAGTTTTTACCTTGGAAACCTCGTTCACCTTAGACTCTTTAGGAGTCTCATTTGTCTTGGATTATTTGGAAGCTTCTTTAGTTTTATATTCTTTAGGAACCTCCTTGGAGCTCTTTTTATATTGCACCTTAGTGGTACTCTGATCCTTTTTTTGAGAGCATGTGAAGACAATGAAGGATTGACTATTTATATATTCTATAATTTCTTTGTATTCATATTCTTATTCTCGAAAGGTACTCAAAGAAATAATTATTAATTTCTCCTTCATGATCTTCAACTTTGGGTTTAGATGTTCTAAATTCTCGCTCTTTTTGTCAACCTCGACAACCTCAACTTAATTATCATTTTTTTAATGACATCACACTTTGAGTTAGTCAGTGGGAGCCACTTCAATAGAAAGCCTCTTTGGAGTGCCTACAATTCTAGATTTGTTGGGAACGTATCCTTTCCTTGGGATGTATTTGTAAGGAGTAGGTTTCCTAATTTTAGTAACTTTCTTTCTCAAAGCTAGAACATCATTAACCAACTTAGTGAGTACGGTCTACGAATCATTAGGTTCTTGACTCTTTCCTCTTGAGAGAAGTTTTCTTGAATTTTCCCCGCCACGATTAATTCATCCTCAATTTCTATGGCCAAGGATTGAGCAATTTGTAAAGTAGCCACTTTATCCCTTCTTAGCCGATATCACACTTTTGGTTTTTGTTCATTAATAAAGAAACATTTTTGTCCATCGTGGTTTGGGAGAATCCTAATGCAGAACTTTGTTCACCATTTTGTTGAATTTAGCCATGAAATTCATCGTGGGTTTTGTTGACTCTTTCTTCACTCGAGATAGTTGGGCACGAAGAGCATGTTCATCTTCTACCATTTTGATTTGATCTTAAAACATAGTTTTCATATCATTCTAGTTTTTAATGCATCCATTTTGCACATGATGAAACCAATCTATGGCAATGTCATGTAATGTTTCAATGAAGAGGTGAATAGAAACATCTTCGTATTCAACTAACAAAACTACACATGTAACAAAGAAGGAAGAAATGTGGTCATCTGGTGATGTCTTCCCATCTCCATCAAACTTGGGAAGAATCTTCCTTGATTCTCATGTGAGGTCATGTCAAGATGGTAAGGCCAATGGGCCTATGGAATTTCCCCATGGTACGTTAACTATTATCTTGGGAAAGGTGCTATGTGAAGGTGAAAAAACATGAGTAAGAACAAGTTCTTGAATTGTAGTGATTCCTTCCTTGTTTGCTCTTTCATGACTTGATCCAAGGCTTACATATCTACGGGAATGTTCCACCCTCGAGGAGATAACTTGAAACCAAACTTTCCTTACAAGTAAAAAATGAGATCTGATTGACCTTTAGCTTTTATGCTTGTGTAAACCTCTTTCTCGCTATTTTAAAATCGCTACCATGAAAGGATCATTGGAATGTTTTGATCATCTCTTTCCTTTTCTCTTTGCTCTCTTTCTTGATCTCTTTGCACCTGAATGAATATGGAAAATCTCATAGCTTGATCTTCTTTTTTATCTAGTAATGATATGGCAAGATAAAAATGATAGATTCTCATGCACTTTTCCCAAATAGCTTGCCTAAAATATGATGATATGTCTTCTTGAGTATCTTTAAAAACAAGATTTAGTTACAAGATAGGTTGGTTAACTCTAATAGTAATAAAAATTATTTCCATGGTAGAATAGGGCCACGTCAGTGAAGAACGATCAACACATGTTCGTGGAGGTCTTGGGTGCTCTTTTTCCGAGGTCTTCAATGTATATTTATCGATTAATGGTTCTATCAACAGCCACAAATTTCTGAAATCTTTCAGCGCTTCCCCAAGCTATTGTTCAAGGTTGGAGAAGCTATTTCTCCTTGAAAATATTTGTCAAGCACAAGGTTTTCTCAAGAACTGGAGCTTGTTCGAGGGGATAGTCATAAATATTGAACCGAGCATTGGTTAAGGATTCATGAATCCCTAGTAGAGTCACCAAAAATCTGTTAGCATGTGGATTTTCATGCATGAAAATACATGCAATAGTGTGGGAACAAATTCCCTCCTCAATGAAGGTGATGCTTCCTTTATTGACAGCCAAAACTATAGTTACATTTGTACATTCAAAATTGTATTTGGGGGTGTTTTAGAGCATCAATGGAAAGAAACGTGAATGAGGGAGATGGAATGGAATGGAGGAAAGGAATGAATGGAAATAACATGCAAGAGTAAGGTAAAATCAGAGCCTAATATTGCATGGAGAAGAACAATAAATAACTAACACAAATAAAATAGAGTTTGCATCAAACGATAATGAGTAAAAGATAACACATGTGAGCAAGTAGATAATTAGAGCTGTTCATTGTGAACTATAATAACATATTAGTAGTGTTGACAATAAGATCCAAGACAATATTTTCATGCAAGATTCAAACACTAACATATAATGAAAATGAGAACATCAAATGCTATAAGAGACAATGAATGAGACACAAAGTTCATATTTCTTCAACTCGAATGTCTTCTCAAAAGAAAATAGTTTATTTTATTGAAGTAAAGCTTGTATATAAAAATATTTTCTTCTCCTCTCTCAAATTCACCCATTATAAATGAGCCCCGATTTCCTTTTATAACCCAAAAGTTCATTACAAAGTAGTTAGGGTTTACATGCACATTACATAGGGCACTTAAATTACTTTAAATTTTTTTAACTAAATTTATTAAAAGTAACTAAAAATAGAAATCTCTTAAGTTTTCACAAAAGTGAATTCAACAAAAATCATTTAAAATGCCACTTTCAAAACATTCCACAAAATCTAGAGCCTTATCCATTGGAGTTGCATCTGCCCATCCCCATCATATGAGAAATGGACTCTCCCACCCATGAGAAAATATAGGAAATCACCCCGCCATGTTGCTAGAAAAACAAGGATCCCGATTCTTTTACAATTCAAAATCTTTGAGCTTTTACAATGTCTAGTGCATCTCCTCTTCTTCCAAAAACAAACTCGGGAGAATACTAGCCTCGTAGAAAGTACCTACATTTCAAGAATCATACCTGTTATAGTATCCAAATCTACAACTTTAGATTGGATCCCTGTTATCCAAAAATGTGCCCTCGCTCATTTTTGTGGCTAACTCCTTGTGTTCCTACCTCTCTTGTGCCTTAGTCTTCATTTTTTGATTTTCAGTGCACTCAAATCTTTCTGGAGATGGCACCATCAGATAGAGCTCTCTCTCGTATTTCTAGAAAGGTAAATTTTTCCTTCTAACTCCTTGTATTTTTCAAGTTATGGCTCGGGGCGGAGTTTTTGTGGGAAATTTTCCCATTGGAGGCCCGCACCTAACAGGAAGCCGCACGTGGCAAGAAAGTTTGGAGGTCGGAGGTGAACTTGGAAAATTTTCAAAGTTTGGGTCAAGGTTCAAATGGAAAATTTTTCCCGTGGGGCCCGTGGACTAATCACAAGTGTGACACATGTCACAAGGGGAGGCATAGTGAAAAATTTGGCTAAGTGTTTGAAAGCAGAAAAATTTTGAATTTTGGCCTCGCACTAATAGGAACTCGCCATGTGGCCAAGGAGGGTCGTGGGCGTGCTGGGGTTAAAATTGAAATTTTTGCTAAGTTTTGGTAAAATTTTCAAATGCAACATTTGTCCTAAGCTATGAGCCCGCGCCCAATGAAAATGGGCCATGTGTCCAATGGAGCCCGAATCGGTGGAGGAGAAATGAAAATGCTAAGGGTTTTACCGAGTTTCAAAGGCAAATTTTGGAAGGATTTTCTGGAGATAGCTAATAGGGGCATGACAAATTGTGGCACAAGTGGTGGGGATCTCACGGCACAGGGGAGAAAGGAAAAAATTTGCTAAGTGGTCGGTAAAAGTTTCAAAGGGGAAAATGGAACAGACGGCCCGAGCCAATAGACACAGGACACGTGTCCTAAGGGGAAGGGGAGTTCTGAGCTCGGGGGAGGACTTTGGGAAATTTGGAAAAAGTTTGGTCAAAATTCAAAGGTAAAGGACGAGCCCGCACTCACTCCAACTGAACCAAATCATGCCACATGTCCACAAGTGGCGGGGCATGTGGGAAAATTAGGAAATTTTCCCAAAGTATAAACAGTAAAATTTTTAAAGGAAAACCCACTGAGGAAGAAGGAGAGATAATTCCAATGGCGAATCGAAGCCGACACATGGCATCGTATTCAATGGAGCACAGGATTTATTTGAAATTTTTCCAAAGACAAAAAAAGGTAAAATTCAAATTTGTTCCCGCCAATCCGCTTTTGGCCCGCTTTTTGCCCTAAATCTTCAAACGAGCATAACTTTCGATCCAGAGCTCAAATTTGCACGTTTCTTTATATCAACGAAAGATTATGAAATTATCTACATGATTTCATGGTCAATTTTGAATTTTGATTCATTTTGGAGAGAGAAAATTCAAAATGCTTCGTACGTGTCCATGGCCGTAAATGACATTGCAACAACCAAATTTAATACAAAATGGGTCGCATTCTTCTCCAAAGATGGTCAAAAATGTCGAGCATGGGTTTTTAAGGACATCCATGCTGTTTTAATGTAGTTTCATTCAATAAGGGATGGTTCCTATGTTTTTTTCACGTTTTCTCTCTCCTAGGCTTGACCCATGTACATCGTAAAGCCGATTTGGCTCATTTCTTCATGGTTGAACACTTTTGGCATAGAAAACTTCTTCTTTCACCTCCAAAGAAGTGATTTTTGCAAGAATCGACCTTTTTCAAGTATTATAGCAGGTTTATACCTCTTTTCGAGGGGTGGAATGCAAGAGATTTTACATGGAAATGATAGTGCAAACTCTATGAATGCTTTCAGGTCCTCTTTGTATTGTTTTATTTCATTTTAAGACCCCTAATTGCATCTATCATCTTGTGTATGTTTTCCTGTTGCATTTCATGAATTTGTGTCTATTTACATGGCAAAAATGTTTCACCACTCCTTTGGTGCATCACCATCATTAGTTAGTTTCAATTTTTGCATTTCTATCCTCGTCCCTTGCAATTTAGAGTAGGATTAGGATTCAACTCGTGTAGTTATGTAAAATATAGATCTAAATCGAGGATTTTGAGGAAGCAAGCCTCTAATCTGGAGATTCTCTCTCATTTTCAAAATTCCCACACTTGAGAGAGGTTTCCATGTTGTGCAATCACACCTTTGGATGCCTAAAACATCAATCTCGTAACCTTGATTTGCATCTAGGGGTGCCGGTGATTTGCACAACAGCTTTGGCATGCTAAAGTGGGACCTTAGAGGTCTCATTTTTATTGTAGAAAGTTGATGTGCATCTCGCTACAATTTTCTTTCTTGAAAAGAGCTATAATTTGCATATCCGCGACTCCAAGGGGAAGAATCAACTGGTTTTAGCAAAGGCGGGCCCGAAACTCATGAGAAGAATCACCACAAGGTCAAGAGTTGGAGAAGAAGAAGTGATGTTTGAATACCCGCAGCTTATCTCTAAGAAGAAGGCAAAGAGGAAGAAGGATTCAAAGGTCTCCATCTCCATCAAATGTAACTCTCTCAACTCCTCCACCTGGTAGGCCTTTCATTCACCAACAAGGGTTTTAAGACCAATTAGAATGGCACACAAAATGACCCCTATGTCAACTTCACAGTAAAGAGCCCACTTGCCCTCAATGCACAACATCTAATTCCAACCGCAGCCTTGAAGAATATTCCCTACTTCACCGAGAAAATTATACTACTCTGTGTGATCATGTTAAAGACATTACCAATCTTTGTGCAATTCATGAAATCAATGAGATGCAAGTGGCTATCAAATTCTCGCATCTTCATTTAAGGGGAAAGCATTGCAATGGTTTAGAATCCTCGAGCTGGTTCTATCACAAATTGGAATTAGCTATGTATAGCACTTCATGAGCAATTTGGAGAGAAGGGAGACAACTTGTCTCTTTTGGAGCAGTCGACAACCATCAAGAGAGCTCCCAATGAGCGGTGACTCGATTTCAACTTCAGATTTCAAAAGACTTGGGAGAGAATTCTAGTGGCTATAGACACCAAATTCGTGTCTTACGACACCTGTGACCCGCATCCCATTTCGCAACCTAACCTCATTACCTAAACCTTACACAATTATTTATTAATTACCTTGTAATTGATAAATCCCCATCACCTCACCCGCCACCTCATTTTGCCACCTCATCATGACCTAGCCCTAATCCCAAACTAACCTAATTAAAACCTAAAACTTGGTCTACACCTACACCCATGATGAAGGACCCTTTCTCGCACCTAAAACCGACATTCTAGTCACTTGACCAAGCCCGCAACTAATCTCTCAAGAGAAAAGTTAGGAAGGTGGGCTATTTTACTAAAAATAGCCTACTTTTTCCTTACCGATGCCGGTTCCTACTCAACCATCGTCGGTTACGTAACCATCATCGGCCTCTCAGAATGGGCTCCCAAACCAAAAACAAAGGACCGGAATTTCATTTTTGGGATCGAGGAAAGGATTCTTTGAATAAAAAAAAAGAGCATCGGGAGCGATCAAGAGAACCCGTGATCTTTACTTGACCGAGCAGAGACAAGTGAAGAGACAGGGAGAGTAAGCCAAGGACTCGCAACTAGATACCGAGCCCCGCGATACTGGGCCTGATTTGATGCCTGTCAGGTGCCTGCACTCATCCTACCTCGGCCCGCTTTGCCATCGAGCTCTTGACCTCGCATCTCCGTGAATAATCAAGCAGAAGTTACATCTTCGCATGTCCTCTTTAATAACATTTCTTCGACTTTTTTGAATCATAAGTCCCCACAAATCCATTCTTGGATCCACTACCCAACGTGTCATCAGATCTAACTATCATTCATCTACCTCTCATCACCCTATTTCCTAATATCACCTATATACAGCCTCTACAAATAACACAACTACCAAATAACGCCACCACCCCACAAAAACTAACCTTCAGATCCTAGACTCTACCGATATCGGTCATCAAGAATCGCCATCAAGGTTATCAAGAATCGCAGCATCGGTTATACTGACTATAACCAATAACCACCTTTCCCTACCTACTCAACAAATCAATTTAATTGATATCTTATAGTATTTTGTGTTAATTCATATTAGCAAGGGAACCGACCACCTTCAAAGGAAGTTTTATATTTCCCTGGCCCAAGGCGCTTCTCATTTATTGTCTAATTAAAATTTTGTGGTCTTGTGTTCTTATTTGCAGTAGTCCTTCCAAGACAAAAAGGAGTTCTTCGCAGTTAGCCCGATCTTTCTCTACGGTACGCACACACCATCTCGAAATTCTACAGTGTATTCCTCCTAGCCCCAACCCTTATCTGCTTCTAAAAGGAACGAAACATTCGAGTGAAACATTTTGGCACGCACGTGGGACCCATTTTGGGTTTCGTATTTCTTGCTTGCTTCATATAGGGAGCATACTTGCTTTTTTCTTTCCTAAAGATATTCACAAGGTATTTTATTATTTTGTAAAAGAACTTGCTTTGTTTTTTGCATCTTGCATTAGTGAAAGTCATCTCTTTTGCTTCATCGAATATCATTTTCAATTTGGGTTTAAAACACACATTGCATCGCATCCCGTTTGCATTGTTTTCAATTCTAGTAAACATAGATTAAGTAATAGGTCGTACACGTGGGGGTGATATCCATGGTATTGACAAGAAATTAATCTTACATTCACTGCACAACACATACCGAATCACTTCACAATTAACACAACAGCTCAAACATCCCCCTTTTTCCGCGGTATTCCTCCACCCGATTGAGGTAACCTTATAAGCCAAAACAAACTTGACATTTCCCTTAAGTCTTTTGTTTAGGATTCTGACATCATTCTATGTCTAAAGGCATAAGCCCACAATAATTAAAATTAACCCTAGGGTTAATCTCTGGATTTGCATGTACATCTTGCTTGTTTTTAGTTCTATTTTCTTTCTCATACTCGCCTTTTCGTGATCAATAATTCGACAAGTATACTAAACGTTGTTAAAAATCAAATTAGCAGCCTTTTTATATCTTGTTATCCTGCACTTCTTACACCGAGATCAGTTACTCGACCGACGCCGGTTATAGTATAACCGACATCGGCATTAGACCGATATCGTTATCGCTTTTCCCATTTCGACAAACCAAAGAACCTACCAATTTCACTAGTCTCGAAGTTTGTTTCGCTCGACTGATTGAAACCCTATTGTGAACACTGTCCATGGTTGTTATCACTGAAAGCAAGCGCCGCTATGGTTTCACATGCTTGCTGTTTCGCTTTACTTGAATCACCCCCTTCACATTCTGTGGGGAATCCTACGGATACCAGCGAGGTTCCTAAAATTCCTGTGGGAGATAAGGACTTTGCCAAGTTTCTAGATGCTAATCCTAGTGCTGTACAATACTATTTGTCTCATGCCCCTGACCATACGCCTGATGGTCAGCTCCTTGTTGGCATGCCTATTAGTATAGCTGCTCATTTAGCACCCACTCCGCCTGATAACACCGCCTTGCTTCCTGCACCTTTAGCCCCATCTCCCAATCCGACAGCTTCAGAGATTCATACGACTCGATTGGCTTTCCTTTCGCTAATCTTGGACCCACATATCATTACCACCGATCGCCCTACCTCATCTCTTGCAGACCACTCCATTCATGACTTGCTCTTCGCCACCTATCCACACGAGCTTTCCTTCTCAAGCTCCGCCTACCTTTTCATTCCCATACACGTATCCAAAGAACCTCAACATCTTATATGGGACATCCCTATTCGGTCACCTCAACATATTCATCCTCCATACCTTATCAACACTTAACCCCACCATTGTCCAAAGTGCTGGAGGCCCTTGACCCAATTTGCCTCCGTTTACCACAACCGCACCATCATCTCATCCAACCACATATTTCATCAAACAAATGATGGACAAAATGCAAAATCTAGAGGCTTTGTTTCGGGAAGTCGTAGTTTCGACATACGAGCAAGTTTGTCGGGAGCCTATTTACCCTTTCGTCTCCCCTTCACTCATATCCTCCTCAATGGGAATTGCCAAATTTACTCATTTTAATAGTAAAGAGGACTCCTCAACAACACTTGCGATCATTTAGACATGCTTGTTATTTGATTGCTCATGATGATGCCTCATGTTACTCGCACCTTTCCCATGTCCTTATCAGACCTACCTTGAGTGGTATGTTGCTTTAACCCAAAGACTCAATCTTCTCTTTTAACCAACTAGCCCAATCTTTCTTGGATCATTTCTCCATTAACATTGCCAAGAAAGTATCTATCACCGAACTCTATGCCATCCGACAATTTGAAGACGAATCTATCGCAGATTTCGTTGGACGATGGCGGGCCTTATCAACCAACTTACGTATGCCTTGCCTCAAACCGAACTTATCAAATCTTTTACGCGGCCTCGTGCATAAGCACATCTCCCTACCCTCCAAATTCAAACTTTCCGTACATTCGATGAAGCCTTTACTATGGCTCAAAACTAGAGATTCGAGCCTTAGAGGAAGAGAAATTGCAGTTGCAGAATAAAAACTCCACTTTCTCGAACCCAAGATTCCACCAACAAACCTAACACCACTAATCCTCACCCATCGACCGCTTCGAAATCAAAAGGGGCTGTGCACGCGGTGATGGTCAAATCCCAACCACCGCCTAATACCCCGCCAAAAACCACCTATAAGTATAAAGCAGTAGTCCATCAATTACACTCCTTGGGAGAAACCTATGGTGTCATCTTGGAAAATTGCTCAAGGCCGAGCTATCACCTTGCCCCCTCGTTAAACCTCACTCCGGTTTGACTCCACTCGCGCTATACCTTCCTAGTACAAAGAAAATGACTTCAGTAATCTTTCACGTGTAAAAGGACATAGTCATGAAAATCGCAAGATGTTGAAAAACATAGCAGGCAGAAATGGTCGACGCAGGGATATAACCTCGATAATCCTAATGCCCTCGCTAACCAAAATTTGAAAATCTTCAACAAACCATTCCCGAATCACTCTCCCAACAAGAATAAAACTAGGATATCTTAGCCGAGGAGAGTGTTCATGAGATCCATGCAGTCTTTGATACCCAGCCAAAAGCCTCTATCGAGAAAATTTTGAATCAAGCCTCTTCACTAACACAGGAGCCCGAACCTCCTTTACCACCATCAAGCCAAAGCGAAATCATTCCTTTCCCCATAAAGGAGTTAACTGCCCAGACTTCTCTTCCCATCGATGAGTCTTTTTACACCACATCCCTACAAGAATGTGAACGGATGTTATCTAATCTATCTATTTCCTGCATTTCCTTCTACCGCTCTTGTTGCACAAGAGAGGAAGGTACGCCACTCTTTTGACATCCTTAGATGAGAAATCTCGCACCGACATCACCAAATTCTTTAACCATGACAGACCCTCTCAAACATGCCCTCCTGCCTATTAGTCCTTCATCGCCTAAATCTTTTCAACAACCGGTCGACCTCTTAATATCTATTGATACGCACTTCATCTACCCCTCGTATCACACCCATAAGTGGACTAGAATCACAACCCACCTTTCTTTCGTACCAAATTTACAATTCAAACCTGAAGACTGTCATTCTCCAGAAGATAGACGAATCCTATGGGAACGTTTGAGTACCCCTTATTCTACTCAAATGCAGATGACCGATCCCGACACCTCTACCATATATCCTAAGTGTTTACAGAAACTCAAAATGCCTATGTCCTCATTCTCACCCCCATATCTATATCAAGTATCCCATCCACCTCTATTAACCTAACCAAACCTTCTCCTACACTTGGGACCTCACCCATACCTGGGCCTAACACACCCGCCTAAGCGACTAGATTTATCCAAGAATAAAGCCGCCCGCCACCTAGAAGACAAGCTCAATCCATGCCTCTATCACAATCAAAACCATCATCGTCACACCTACCTTCCATATTGGGACCTCATCCTTCCACCTCGCATCAATATATCATACCTCCCGCGTTTTCTTCAAAACGACCTACGCCTTCGCGCGCTTATATAGAGATCTAAGGGTATATCAACATTATCACCCCACGATCCTATCCACCCATCAACCCTAAACAAACTCCATCATCAAAGGATTTATTATTTGTCACTCCCTTTCTCCGTGGTTGTTTCCCGCTACCACGTCATCTCGTAGCCTCATCATCTAACCAAACCAACATAGCTCCTCGTGCCAAAGAAACCACATTTGGTGAAAACCACGTGTCAACACCCTCGCTAAACCACCACCCGTACGAACCAACCATGCCCAAACATTACCGAAACCCGCACAACCAATGCCCTCATCCTCCTCCGATTTTGACCCACTCAAAGGATATTACGCCAAAATCCTTGCTA
This sequence comes from Taxus wallichiana var. yunnanensis, assembly GCA_018340775.1. Lineage (NCBI taxonomy): Eukaryota > Viridiplantae > Streptophyta > Pinopsida > Cupressales > Taxaceae > Taxus > Taxus wallichiana. The sequence continues at coordinate 1,052,243,341 of CM031239.1, forward strand.
TATATTGGTGGAGAATGCGACCATTTCTCTACCCCCACTTAGACCTTATGACCCTTCTAAACCTCGCCCTATAGGTTACGATGAGTCTAAAATCTGCGCTTATCACTGCACACCAGGACATGATGTGGAGGGATGCAAAGCTTTAAAAACCATCCTCCGTCACCACCTATCCCAAATAGAAAGGTTAAGAAAGACAACTTACGAAGGGAGAGACCTTTAGCTTCCATTCTCTCTCCTCTACCATTTGTCCCCACCCCACCAAGATCTATCATTATTACAACCCCACCTCTTGAAAACCATGATTTATCCCAACCATCTTCCTCATCTCAGGTTTACGAGATTAATATGATTAGTGTTGCTACTCGAGCGCAGAAAAACAATGAGAAAGCGAAAGAAAGCACACTTACGTCCTCTCCTTCTCCATCCAGCATCCCGATTACACCACCACCCAAAGTGGTTATTCGTGGACCCACTTACCCCGTCTCTAATGGAGCTGCCCATCGAGCCATGATCAAACAGCTTCACCAATCACCCGTAAAAATGACACTATATGATCTCATTCAGACTTCTGAATCTCATCGACAAGCTCTCGTTGAAATTCTTCAGGTGATCGAGGTTTTACCTAATGAAACCCTACCGTTGCCTCCATTCTGACACCCAATCATGTTGCCTCTCTCACCAAACAACCCACCGCCCCAACCACTTGCCTCTATACCACAAGCTCGCATGGCCAATTTTCTCAAGATGAAATTGTTGACTTTGGCATGTAAGACCCCGACTCGCCTCTTTTCATCTCCGCTATGTCCGGGACATTCGGCACGCCGTGTTATGATTGACGGGGTGTTAGCCTAAACATCATCTCTTCAAAAGCCTTCCAACAAATGAATATCCCTTCTAGCTACATGTGTGCCAACCCCATCATGTCATGGTCATTTAATGACGCTATTACCTCTACCTTAGGCACCGTGATCCTCAACATTCGGGTAGACCACGTACTTTACCCAAACTCTTCTATGTCCTTCGAGGGAGAGTTCCAATATAATATATTACGGGTCGCCCTGATCCGGCCATGGGATGCATTCCTCAACATTACATAGATGCATAAAATTTGAGTACGAGGGGAAATCCTACACCATAAAAGCCGAACCCCCTTTAAAACCTCGCAATATGTTATACCGCCCAAACGATGTGCTTGTACCAATCAAGACACCCGCTCACTCAACCCAACCATCTTCTTCAATCGTGCCTCAAACATCCACCTCAACCACACCTATGCCTTCAATCGATGAAACCACCGCCGCAAAACCCACTTCCCTTCCCGCAGCTAACATCCCAATCAAGGACCCTTAGTAGATGTTTTTCAACACCTTACTACCGGGGAGTATCACCTATATAACGTTAGTTCTTTCCATACTCTACAGAGTACGGACAGCTTACATGCACATCCCACCTACGACCATCACGTGGGGAGGTAATCTCTACTGCACCACCCTATCACGCACCAACCTAATGTATGGGGGTGTTCGACACATCCTCCATTACCCCTCGAACCTCCTCCTTGTGTGGTTCCCTTCCAATCTGATTTTCAATACTTGACAAATCATCATTTCACCCTCACCTTCTTGACTCGCCATTGTGCTTGGAAAGGCTTTGGTTTTGGTCTTTACGAACAAGGCCGACATACACTCATTCCCGTGACTACCCGCAAACACAATGATCGCAGCAGTGGTCTCGGTTTTCCCAAACACCTACACAGAGAAACCTCATGTCAACCGTATTCGGAAGAAGACGACATCACCCCTACCACATCACCCCTACCAAACCATCATCACCCACTTTGCCATCATCACCCACGTAATCTCTAGACCTCGAATCTATCCCTCCTAACTTTTTTTTTTTTTTTTTCATAAATGCTATCTTCATAGGTCCTCTCACTTATCAACGTGATAATGAGGACCCATCTTCTCTTCCCTTCGTATCCGTGACATGATCGAAGAGGATTCACCTTTGATTAATGTTGTTGAGTGCCAGGATGACGACTCCATCCTCACTTACCTTGGGGCGGATGACTCCTATCTTCATCGTGCCTTACCATCTCAAACTCAAACCATGTCAATGAATTGACTATAGAAATCAACATCCACACAGAGGAGGATCCTCACATTGTGAAGATCAGACAATCCCTTAACACATCGAACAAGCCGCCTTTACTACCTTTTCTCGTACTCGCAACCAAGCTTTCGCTTGGTCCTACGTGGACATGCCATAATTGATCCTACCATTGCCATCCATAACATCACTCTAAACCCCGATTCCAAACCGGTCAAACAAAATCGAGAAAATGCATCCACGCATTGCCCTCTTGGTCAAAGAAGAGCTTCAACGACTTCTTTTTGTTTCCTTCATCTTGCCTATTGACTATCCTCAATGGATTTCTATCATCGCACTCGCCACTAAAGCGATGGGGCGACTTTGATATGCACGGATTTCCGAGACCTTAACCTCGCTTGCCCCAAGGATGACTTCCTCCCAAGTATTGATCAACTTGTTGATCTCACTGCGGGTCATGAAATGCTTTCTCTCATGGATGGCTTTTCAGATAAAACCAAATTTTGGTCGCTCGCCGATCAACACAAAACCGCCTTCATAACTCCTGGGGAACCTTCGTTATCGTGTCATGCCGTTTGGCCTTAAGAATGCTTGGTGCTACCTATCGCCTGGCTATGACTTAGATTTTTCATGACATTATGCACACTATCCTTGAGGATTATGTCGATGATCTTTGGGCAAATCTAAACATCGCAGTTGAACATCTCGATGTTTTAACCATTATTTTCGGGAACAATTCACCAATTTTAATTTCCCCGACGAACTCATCGCCACTCTTTCACTGGGAAGAGTCGTATCAAATGACCCTCTTCTTCGATGGATCTAAATGCCAGCATGGCGAAGGAGCCGGCGTTGTTCTCATCCTCTCGACGCTGAACCTATGCCTCTTTCATTCCATCTTGATTTCCCCTGCACTAATAATACATGGAATACGAGGCCCTTGTTTTGGGTCTTTAAGTTGCGATACACTTAGGTATCAAATCTATCAATATTTTTGGCGACTCTCAATTGGTAGTCAATCAAGTTATGGGCATCGCCAATGTAAAAATGAGGAACTTCAAAAGTACAAACACTACGTGACTCACTTCTAGCCTTATTTACTCACTATTCTATCCAAACCATTCCCGCTCCACTAACAAATTTCATGGATACTATGGCTTGCTTAGCCTCGCAAATTCCAGCTTCATCAATTGAATCAATTATTCGTCGTGGTCCAACAACTTTTGCCCCATCCTACTCAACCCCGGTAGTTTGTATGATAAATACCGTGTCTACTAATTCGCAGATACCCGGTACCACCAATTTCATGACTATCTTACAATCTCTATTCTCCCACTCGACGTTACTAGTAACAGCAAACGTGCTTTTCTTAAAAGTGTTTCACGTTATGTTGTCATGGGGGACTCCTCTATAAACGTGGCTTTGATGGTATCCTCCTTCATTGCCGCCTAACCGGCGCGGAGGTCACCTATACCATCCAACAAGTCCATGATGGGATTTGTGGTGGACATTTTAGTGGCCTCGCTGTGGCTAAACGAATCCTTCGCCTAGGTTATTATTGGCCTACTCTCAATAATGATCTGCATTTAATATGTTAAGCGTTGTGTTATGTGTCAACAACATGCTAACCTTCAACATACTCCTAGCCATCCGCCAAAGTCGCACGAGATCTTTGGCCTTTCTCACAATGGGGTTTAGACCTTATTGGTGAGATTCACCCGCCCTCTTCACAACGCCACCGATGGATAATCACAAACACCGAATATTACACAAAATGGGTGGAGGCAATTCCACTCATTTTGATCAAAAAGGAAAAATTGTTAATTCATTAACCATCACATTATCTGTCGTTTTGGTATTCCTCATCGCCTAATAACAGATAATGGTAAATCTTTTAAAAACAAGTTGTTACAAGACCTTTGTGACAACTTTGGTATCAAACTTAGTTTCTCATCGCCTTACTATCTGCAGGCCAATGGTCAGGCTGAATCTTCTAATAAAACCCTAACCAAAATCCTCATGAAAGTTGTCAATGAATCCGGAAGAAATTGGCACGATCACATTCCCTTTGCCCTTTGGGCTTATCGTACTAGCATTCGTACTCTCCACTAATGCCACACCTTTTCTTTGGTATATGGTACCGAGGTTGTCCTACCTCTGAAGTACAAATACCCTCCTTAGAATATCTCTTCAGGATATTCTCACCAACGATGATTTCCACCAAGAGCGGTTAGCCCAATTGGAGCTTCTTGACGAGCGTCGTCTTACAGCTCTCGATCACCTTCAAATCTATCAAAAACGCATCAAGCGTGCTTATGATAAGCGACTTCATGAGCGTACCTTTAAGGTTGGTGATCTTGTCCTCAAAGAGAATCAACATGTAACCAAACTAGAAAAGAGCAAACGTGGAAAATTTTCTCCCAACCGATTGGGCCTTATATAATCACTCACATTTATGGATCGTGCACTTATCGTTTAGCTTCACTTAATGGTAAACCTGAGCCTGAGCCCCTTAATGCCTTGCATCTTCGACCATTCTACTGTTGAATTTAGTGTTATATCACTTCTTATCTACCTACTGCTCGTCCCTTGAGCTCATTTACCGCTACATACATTTTGTTTCCTACATCTCCAAATAAAATCAAGCTCACTTCTCACCTCCCCTCAAACGATGCCTTCCCCTTTTTAGTCTAGTCCATGACTTCAAAGTATTAAAATACCACCTTCTTATGGGATTTTCTTGAGTCAAACTTCCTACCAAACTAGATGCTTCACGCCAAAAGAACATCTAGCTATCTAAATTATATATAGACTGTTCCCTCGAAGGACAAATTTATATGCCAAATTATTGCTGCTTATTCTATATAGATCGCCCCCGAAGGACAGCTATGCACTAAAATCATATCTCGCTACTATAAATAGATCGCTCCTCGAAGGATAGCTATACACAATCAACCTTTATCGAAGCTTCTTGCATTGATCACTTTGCGAAGACCTCAAGAATAGTACAATCAATATCCTTGTAGACTTCCCGCATCGATCGGCCTATATTCACCAAATAAAAGCCTCATTTAAAAGAAATTTTTGGGTCATGGACTTTTCTATTTAGGGTAGGTTCTCTTTCGCCGAACACTCACTTTGTAACAAGTTCTCTCTGTACTCAGCTATATCATCCACCTCACCTCACCATTTGTTTCAACTCAAGGGACGTAACGTACACCCGATATATTGTGATCATACAACTCTTTTCACCTATTAACTTCTCATCTATGCACGGTACCTAGGGCTTCAAGCTCGCTCTACGTTGTGTGGTTTGTTTAGCTCTTTTCACCTATGGAGCACTCTTTCCGCTTTTCCTCGCATCTAGGATTGTGTGTTGATCTTAATCGTGACATGGTTCCCTTCTACTGGGTAGGCTAACTTTCGCTTCCCTTATACCTTTTACAACATCACCAATTCATTACCGACACCAACAACCTTACCTTACCAATATTAATATCAATATTCTTACCAACCAACCAATTGCCTAAACCGTACCAAATTGCCTGAATTCGCCTCTCCCTGATCCTAAGGGAGAACTACATCGGTCTGAGGCCCTTCCTTGCTTTGTGCAATGGGCTATGTAGGCAGCACTTAGGAGACATGGGGTCTCCCAAGGTTAGCTCGACCATCCCCTACCATAACCTATCATGTGTGGTAAATATAAATATTTTTGTGTATTTCTATTTCATCACATTCCTCTTTATCCTTTTTTCAAAACACCGAAAATCAAAACACAAACATTCTTATTATTATCGTAACTCAAATCAACATACATATTCAGTTTTATTTAGATGTTAAACAAATACATCTTCTCTATCATCGACACGCAGGTCGACATCTTTATTTTTATACCTCTATAACATTTACTTAAACCCTCACGATTCATCCCGACCCAGGTGATGATCGTGATCGTCGACGCCTTTCGCCAGGCCTCTCTGTCCTCAAGGGTACCACGGCTATTGGTACCGCCCACTGATCTGCCAATCTCTCCTGTAACATATGAATATGCCCTCTCGCATGGAGGAATCCAGCCTCTAGTCTCTCCGCCCGTGACTCCGCAACCGCTAACAATCCTCTTGCCTCATTCACCTGCATTTGGAGCTGCTGAACTAAACTCTACAAACGATCTCTCTCCGCTATAATCACAGCTATGTCAGGGAGATCACGTACACCTCGCAGCTCTGCTACCCACCATAACCTATAGGCCTCTGTCGTTCCTGCATCCATTACACTGCGATCGGCTGCTATCTCCTCTGGCCCTTCTGGAGGTGTTGGCCGGGGAGGTGAGAATGCTGCCTCGGCGTCGATCCTCATATATGGTCTATAAGCCTGCGGTATGTCTTGCACCAATCCCAATTGTCACCGCACGCGATCTAGAGGAATCCTCTCATACTCACCTGGCCTGTGCCCTGCGATCCACCTCAATCGCTCTACACCCCTCAACTCCTCAGCTATATTCTCTGTTACCATATAGTTCCCGTAAGGCCGCCAACAGATATCAGCAATCGTCACCCTCTCCCATACCTGCCTATAATACTCAATGTCACCCGTCACGGCCTGAGATCTTGCCTCTTGTTCTGTCTGGACCCATCGTCTGAATCCCAACCTCTGTACTCCGGTTTCTCCTGACTGGATGGATCGGCCTACTGGTCGCAAACAAACAATGTGCTCATAGGCCCAACAAAGGTAATACGTATGAACAATCCAAAGTTGTCGCCCTATGATTTCACCTACAAGCCCATAAACCCCTGTATAACTCTGCCAAATATGTAGGTGCCCATGTAAAAGTCACGTTCCTTTCTATCATCTCCCAGATAACACACATCAATGCCTTTGGAAATCTTCCCCCTTCTACCCTCGGTAATGCATAATACCCTACCGCTATCATTAATATTACTGCTAACCTTGTCTCCTCAGGATGTGCTGCATACATTATCCCATACGTAAATGATAAACCTCGCTGTGTCAAATCTCGTGCGTATGGACCAAATACTGCTGTTATCACTCCCCGCGCCGCGCTAGGTAATGCCTGATATACTGGTTCTCCTGTAATAGGGAGTCTCAAAATACGGAACACATCTTCCAATGTTACTGTCATCTCCCCTGTTGGCAGATAGAAGGTATTTGTCTCAGGATTCCATCTCTCAATCAACGCCTGTAACATAGCATGGTTACGTGTGATTCGTGAATAATAGCGGATTCCACTTAACCCCAAACGATTTATCAATGTCCATTCAGCTGGCGTTACATCCGCTCGGATTCGTGACAACAGCGCTGGTACACTATCATTCATCCTCAACCCTGCCTCTGCCTGCATACATCCAAATAACAAACAACCATTCAATTCCTCAAATCCCCGGGTTTTTTCTCAAATTCTAGAAATTCCTACAGCAACCGGTATCATTACATAACTAACTAAGTGCGGTTGAGTAACCGATACCGGTTATCCCTAACCGATATCGGTCACTGTTACTTTCATACACCTTGCCTAAACAACCACCTACGACAATAAATTGCTCGTTTATTCCTCTCTGTATACACAGACATACCCGAAACCCTTGATTACCTACCACGTAACACTCACCTCATTTATAACCCTTGTTATCATCTTTTCTTTCTCATATCTACCCACATACTCTCCCCATCTTATTCACAAAACATGCGTAAATCAAATCACAACCAAAACGTTTACCTCGGGAGTCAGAAGCACTGAGGTGGCCCTTGTCTTCCCTCTCGTCCTCGCCACTCGGATGCTTCTCCTCATTCCGCCATGATCACCACCCTTTTCAAATTCACCTTTCGCTTCCGAATCTCGTAACACATTCACTTTCCCCTGTCTCTTTTCTCCTTATCACTCAAATTTCTCATGCAATTACTGTCTCACTGCCAAAAGCATCGCGTTCGCGTATTTAACTTCTTGCATGGCTCTCAAAATTAGAACTTAAGTTGCCACCCTAGCTTTTTTATTTTTAGAAAAGCTCATACCTAAATAACCGGTATCGGTTATGTAACCGATATCGGTCTACTAACTACCGCCGTCGGTTATCTAACCGATATCGGTTATACACCTGCCTTTTTGAAACATGGTTCTTTTCTTCGTTTTTTACCTAATTTTTGTCGCGCCCGCCTCTTTTCCTGCATCTCATCACCATTATCCATATTTGTCCATCCACCACACATATCATTACAATTTCATTAACATCATCTATTTTACAAAAACAAACAAGTCATCAACTAAGGATACCAAAACAAAACAAAAAACTATCTATCTATACATCATTTGGATCCAACTCATCAGATACATATATAACAATGTCCCAAAACCAGCACCAAAACATGCAACATTTCATCATATAACACATCATCCATATATCAACATGTCAATTAAACTCATCATACATTCTATATCATAAACCATCGACAAAATACTTAAAAACATTTTGAACACAACATGTGGATCAAAACATCATCTCTATATATATATACAAGTTTCAAATATACAATGTGCCCTGCATCGGGGCCTCTGTGATCTCATCATCCAACAAAGCCGGCACGTAGGCCGCAATAAAGGTCAATAACCTCGACTCGGCTCGCAGGCCGGTCCCTCATATCAAAAATATACTCGGCTCGCAGGCCGGTATCAACTATACAACCCGTACTCGGCTCGCAGGCCGGTATACAAAAAAATGAATGAATCAATGAATAATATGTAGGCACGCAGGCCTCTATCAACACAACCGGTTCGCAGACCGGTGCCCATGTCTATATACAAAAACAATGCAGGGATCCCTCAGCTCTCCCCACCGCCCTCGGCACCTCTCCCTGCTGGTCCCTGTGGCACCTCTCGCCTCCTGCATGTAACGGACATGCCGGCTGTGGCTGCACCTCCCTGCGATCTCTGACTATGGGAGGTCTCTGCTCTATAAGCTGCATATGGCTGATAATCAGCTCCGGTACCATCAAGAACATCTTGATAGTACCGGGCCTCCTCTCACCTCCATATATTTGTCCGTGCCACCGTAGGTCTTGCCGGGCTGGTCCCCGGACTCCTACTACCAGTGCCCCCTGTGCCTGTGATGGTGCCGTTGGTGGTGCTTGTGGCCGTGGTGGTATCTGTGGATGTACCATCGCTGGTGCCGGTACTGTACATACGTGCTGGGGCTATGGCTGTACTCGCCGCTGCGGTGGTGGTACTCGTGTCATTACTGCAAGCCTCGGGGCTAGCTGCCTCGTAAAACACCTATTCGTACTGCGTGTTTGGGCCGTGGCCGCGCGCGGTGGTGGTGGTGCTCGTGCTCGTGCTCGTGCTCGTGCAGCAGACCAACCGCCCTCGTAATAGCTGCACCTAGCCCCGGAGCTGATCTCACTGCTATCACTGCAGCCAAGTCTGGCTGCATGCGAGGCAAATCTTATCCTAGCTACTCTCGACAGCCCACCAAACCATGAATGCCCCCGTACACCCAAAGATCATCTACACCATCATCTTACGGCCTCTCAAGTAGCCCAATCTCTGGATCCACGGGGCCGTGGTGCGGTGCAAGTGGGGCCTCTACATCATCCCTCCCGCATCGAGGGAAGGGAGGTGGCTCGCCTTTGTCGTAGCCCCATCTCGCCTCGCTGCACTCTCTCTAGGGGTATCCTCTCGTACTCTCCCGGCCTCCGTCCTACTATCGAAGGTGTACTGGATCCGGCCAGAATCGTAAGCGGGCTCCTCTGCGCAAGCAGTGATGACCTCTCGTAAGGTCTCCATACAATGTCTACTGCTGTCAAAGTCCTCTAACAAATGTCTATAATACGCCACATCCCGACCTGCAAGAACTGCTCGTGGCTGGCCCACGACCCCCAACCATCTCTGAAAGCCATATCTGTATATGACCTGTGGCCCTGGCTGCTGGGGTAACCCTACTGGCCTGATGCATATGATGTGCTCATATGCCCAACAGTGAAGTAAAAAGGTAGAGCAAATCCCAAATCGCCTCATCCGGCGATAGCCCCATAGCTCCCTGTATAACTGCACCAGGTATACTGGTGCCCAAGCGTAACAGGTGTGCTCCTCCACCATCTCAAGCAGCACCCCCATCAATGCCCGTGGAAAGCGCCCTCCCTCTGAGTCCGGGAGGGCGAAGCAGGTGATCCCGATCATCATCAGCACGGCTAGCCGTGTCTCATGTCGGTGCGCACGGTACATGTCACCATACCCGATACTCGCGCTGTGATAGGTAAGTAAGCGCGGCTGCATCTCCAAAACTCGTAGGATGCTGTCCGCCCATCGCCATCTCCGAATCTACTCGAACACGCTCTCCGTCATCGGTAGTCGAAGGATGCGATACACATCCTCCAATGTGATAGTCATCTCCCCAGTCGGGAGATGGAACACATTGGTCGCGGATCCCATCTCTCGATGAGGGCAACCATCGCCGTGATCTCTATCATTTGCTCATCGCTGGACTCCACCGAGTCCCACCTCGCGCATGATAGCCCAGTGTGCCGCGGATACGTGTGGCCGCATCCGCACCAACAGCGGGGGCATCCTATCCCGCATCGTCAACTGCTGACGTGCCTGCAAAACCAACCCACAACCTTAGACCAACTCTTTATCACATCATCTACTTTACCCTCTATACCCCTTTTTATCCCCCCGACCACACCCCGACTCTCTAACCCCCCCTCTAGTCACCTACCTTTTCCACTATCTCCCTCCCATACCCAACCCCAAACCCATACCAACCCAACCCCAAACCCATACAACCCACCTCCAAACCCATACCAACCCAACCCAAACCCAAACCCACACAAACCCCCAATAAACCCACACAAGCCAAAACAAACAAACAAAACAAACCAAAACAAAACAACACAAACACTACGGACCGGTACCGGTCCCAAACAACCGACCACGGCCCTCTTCCCACCGACGCCGGTCAACTACCGACCGACGCCGGTCAACCACACAGAACCCAGCCCCTAAAATTTTGTGACCGATGCCGGTCGCTTAGTGACCGACATCGGTCACTGTCATTTCCCGCAGCCAAACCTCACGCGGCCCCCACCTACATTTTTTCTTTTTTTTACCTACATACCCACCCAAACACCCTACAAATCTACCCACCTAGCCGCCTTAGCTTATTTTACCTATCTACCCTCTCCCTTTTTCAAATCATTTCCATTTTCTCATTATTTCCTAAAAAATGTACATTCCTACCCAAACCCCAAATCTAGCTTAATACCATTCAAATGCACAAATTAAAGAGTTTCGAACCTACCCGTACGACGACACGTCGTCGTGGTGGGATGGGTGGTGGTGGTCCAGCTGGTCCAGCCCCTCCTGCTCCTCCTGCCTGTGCCATGGGTCAAACTTGGCTTTGCTGGGTCCTCTACCAATCAAATGTTGCCTGCTACTCACTCAGGCCCACCAATCAACTCACTTCTCCACTCAACTAGTGCCACCTCAGCCAACAAATGCACCACTATCCAAAATCCACCTCAGACAACTTAATTGGTTTCCAAATTGCAAAAGTGACAATGACCGGCCGTATTTTTGTTTTTATAGGTTTTTACCATTGAACCGACATCGGTCAGATCGTGCCCTAAGGAACCGGCATCGGTTACATAACCGGTACCGGTCATCACTAACCGATATCGGTTTTGTCTTTATTCACCCAACTTTCTGCCCCTATTTACTAATCGCCCTTTCTCCCAACATCGCCTATATCCACCTTTGCTGAACACCATTTGTTCATCTATCCGGCCCGACCCAAGGCCTCAACCAACTAATCCGGCCCGACCCAAGGCCGCCACCTTACCATCCGGCCCGACCCAAGGCCTCAACCTACCTATCCGGCCCGACCCAAGGCCGCAACCTTACCCATCCGGCCCGACCCAAGGCCTCAACCTACCCATTTGGCCCGACCCAAGGCCTCAACCTACCTATTTGGCCCGACCCAAGGCCTCGCTCTACCCATTTGGCCCGACCCAAGGCCTCAACCTACCCATTTGGCCCGACCCAAGGCCTCGCTCTACCCATTTGGCCCGACCCAAGGCCTCAACCTACCCATTTGGCCCGACCCAAGGCCTCACCCTAACCATCCGGCCCGACCCAAGGCCGTAACCCAACAACTTGGCCCGACCCACGGCCGTATCACTTCAATACCATACCCACAATCAACGTTTTATTTTATCCATCCATCATGTACCTTTTGTTCAATCGAGCTCACCTGTTCGTGTTTTAGCATGATTAGGGTCCTTGACTTGATCTGTCGACCAACTTTGCCTAGACCTAGACTGAGACGTTTATCTCAACCAAACCAACCATTTGGTACTTCGAACATGCCTAAACGCTCTGCACCTCACCGTTATATACCCTGGAGCTACTTCCTATGCCTTGGATACCAGGATTATATCACCCTTGTTTGGATAAACTATCGACCTTTGCCTATACATTGCTGGTTTGCTAGTCAAATCATGTACCCTAGTCGTACTATTACATTTCAACATGCGTCTGCTTCCTTGGACCTACCCCACCACCTTACCATCCTCTCTACAACATTTACCCTTTATCAACCCTATCCCTGATTTCCCGTTCGCTCAATCTGTGCTAGATTTGAGGGGGATTACCTATATCCTTAACAGGAGAAACCACTTCATATTATTGTCCGCGCAGCTTTACAACACAAGCTACACGACAATAAGGGGCTAATGTAGACACCAAATTTGTGTCTTACGACCCCTTGTGACCCACATCCCATTTCGCAACCTAACCTCATTACCTAAACCTTACACAATTATTTATTAATTACCTTGTAATTGATAAATCCCCATCACCTCACCTGCCACCTCATTTTGCCACCTCATCATGACCTAGCCCTAATCCTAAACTAACCTAATTAAAACCTAAAACTTGGTCTACACCTACACCCATGATGAAGGACCCCTTTCTCGCACCTAAAACCGACATTCTAGTCACTTGACCAAGCCCGCAACTAATCTCTCGGGAGAAAAGCAGGGAAGGTGGGCTATTTTACTAAAAATAGCCTACTTTTTCCTTACCGATGCCGGTTCCTACTCGACCGCCGTCGGTTACGTAACCGTCATCGGTTCCCTGTAAATGGGCTCCCCAAACCAAAAACAAAGGACCGGAATTTCATTTTTGGATCAGAGGAAAGGATTCTTTGAATCAAAAAAAAAAGAGCATCAGGAGCGATCAAGAGAACCCGGATCTTTACTTGACTGAGCAGAGACAAGTGAAGAGACAAGGAGAGTAAGCCAAGGACTGCAACTGGATACCAGAGCCCTGTGATACTCAGCTGATTTGATCTGCTGTGTGCCAGACCATCCTACCTCAGGTCTGCCTTTGCCATCAGAGCTCTTGGACCTGCATCTCCGTGAATAATCAGTAAGTTACATCTTGCATGTCCTCTTTAATAACATTTCTTCGACTTTTTGAATCATAAGTCCCCACAAATCCATTCTTGGATCCACTACCCAACGTGTCATTGCATCTAACTGTCATTCATCTACCTCTCATCACCCTATTTCCTAATATCACCTATATACAGCCCTACAAATAACACAACTACCAAATAACGCCACCACCCCACAAAACAACTAACCTTCAGATCCTAGACTCTACCGATATCGGTCATCAGTAACCGCCATCGGTTATCAGTAACCGGCATCGGTTATACTGACTATAACCAATAACCAACCTTTCCCCTACCCATTTCAACAAAGCAATTTAATTGATATCTTATAGTCTTTTGTGTTAATTCATATTATTAGGGAACCGACCACCTTCGAAAGGAAGTTTTATATTTCCTGGGCCCATGGCGCTTCTCATTTATTGTCTAATTAAAATCTTGTTGTCTTGTGTTCTTATTTTCAGTAGTCCTTCCAAGACAAAAAGGAGTTCTTCCCGGTCGCCCCGATCTTTCTACTGTACGCACACACCATCTCGACATTCTACAGGTATTCCTCCTAGCTCCAACCCTTATCTATTTCTAAAAGGAACGAAACATTCCGAGTGAAACAAAGTGGCGGACCAACAAAGCAGAAGGTTCTTTTCTCTACTATCTCAAAGCTCTAAATTCTGATATTTCTATGTTAATTCAGTCCATGGGAGGCATAACTATCCCTATGGCTTATAGCATTGCCATTAGGGCTGAAAATTGTTTGATCCAAGCTGGCAAACTAGCCCCTAGACCTCCCATGCCATTGTTTCCAAGTTTAGAGAGTCCAAACACCAATCAAGCACCTAATTTGGCTCCTTCTCCCACTCCTAGAAATCAGAGTTCAAATGAAGCTTCTACTTCATCTCCAAGTGCCCCAAATGAGCTTCAAGAAGTCATGAAGCAATTGCAAAACCTAGGCAATGAGCTAGTCACTCTCAAGAGGTAGCAAGCCCAAGGTTTTAGACCTTCTTACCAGCCCCAAGCTCAGCCCAACAAGCAGCCATACCAACCACAAAGACCTCCTAATCCAGCTGCAAATATAAATCAAACAAGGCCTCCTGCCAATAGACCATTTCAGCCCTATAATCTAAATGCCATATCTGCCTCTAAGGCATTAGTGCCAACACAAAACAACATTGCTCACGACTATGATTGGTGCTTTCCATGCAATAAACCTCATAACCAATCCATGTGCTTCAATGGTGATTTGAATCAATCATTAATGGTGACAACTACTGGCATGGAGGGTGAGGGCTGTCAAGGAAACATTCCAATAGCAATCAACTCCAAATGACACCACGTTGGTAAATTGGCAAGCAGAGGATTTTTGTGGCATGAATCAAATGGTCTCTCAAGGTGTGGCAGCCAACACAAGGTCAAAAAGAAGGAATTTGGGTGAAGAACAGCCATTAGCTCCAACTAATCTCCAACCCTCTATGGCTCCACAAATGGTTGGCAAACAAAATCTAGTTGTAAATGCACAAGGACAGCCAAGAACAGCTCCTAGGCCAACTCAAATACCAGTTGTTGCTGCCCACGTGTAAGGAGTGAATGTGTAAACAAAGGGACAGAAAAGAGATCCTTCATCACCATTCAGTATCATTAATCAGATGAAGAAGACAAATGTTAATATATCAATGTGGGAATCCCTATCTATCGCAGGCCAAAGAGATTTTCTACAAGCTTCCATGAAGGACTGGCCAACTTCGAATCAGCAAGTTCAGATGTAAGACAAAGTGCTTACAAATGCTACCCAGCCTGAGGGGAATTATGGAGGACAACAAGGTAAAATGTTGAAGCCCTCTCCCTTCTATGTTTCATTAATCATTGGAAATCAGCTAGTGCACAATTGCATGATAGACTTTGGGGAAAGTAGCTCAGTGATGCCTAAACAAATAGCTGATCAGCTAGGGATCCAGTATGAAACAATATCCAAAGGGGTAGTGTAGCTAGATGGGACAGTAGTAGCAATAGTTGGAGTGATTAAAAACTTGAGTCTTACCTTGCATGCATGTCCAAATGTTGTTTTTTTACAAGATGTATCAGGCCATAGACCTTCCACCACTCTTTTCCCTTTGCTTGTCAATGGACTTCACAGCCAAGATTAGAGGATATTTGTCTATTTATTGGTCACACATGTTATTCGTAACAAGGTATGGAACCATAGCTACGGTCAAAGTGTCGAACCTATTGCAAACTTCCACATTGAGCCTTACACTCCAAGTCAAATTAATGCCAATTGCTCAAAGATTTGATCAAGAAGATCACCCAAGCAATGATGAAGCCGACACCAAGTTTGGGAGCATCCTGGATCTAACTCTTAATGAATGGGCAAAAAAAGTACATGCTTTTGATCCTTATCAAAAAGTAGAAGAATCTCGAGCTAGGGTCTATTGTATACATGAAGAAAATCAGCCTATTCCTAGCATCATCAAGCCAAACAACAAGGATGACAATGAGGTATGGCAGCTGTTTTTTGATGGATCAAGGAGTAGACAAGGTGCAGGAGGTGGAGCTATGCTTGTTTCACCTCAAGGATTAAATTACTATTCAGCTTTTATATTTCATTTTGCATGCTCCAATAACACTGCTGAATATGAAGCCTTGGTGCAAGGGATGCATTGGGCAATCAAGAAGAAAATAAAGAACTTGCAAGTCTTTGGTGATAGTGAATTGATTGTAAATCAAGTCAAGGGATAGCATGCTACCAAGAATGATCTACTCAAGTGCTACAAGAATAGGGTATGGGACCTCATGGAAGATTTTGAGGGTTTTGGCATCAAATCCATTCCTAGGAAAGAGAATCAAGTTACTGATAGGCTTGCAGCAATAGGGGTAGCCTTTGACATTGTGGAAAGCATTCAAAAAGACAAGGTACAACTAAACATCCACGTGATTGTGAGGCCTTCAGTGCCGGATAACAATGTCAGTTGGCAAGTATTTGAGAATGACCAGCAAATCATCCATTTATTGCAAGAAGAAGCTGAGTTCTCAGCTAAGAATCAAGAAAAACTGGAACAGCAGTATGGTGACCAAGTGTTACACTAAGAACTAACAAGCTACCCAAGGGACTTATCAATTTTGAGTCTATTTTTAATCCCAATGATCAGTTTAGGAAAGAGAAATCAAACATTCAAAGTCAAGAGAGAAGATTCAGTATCCATCTTGGTGGAAGAGAACAAACCATTGCAAATTGGAAAGATGACAACTGAACAAGAAAGGTATGAGTTCATACAGCTGTGTCAAGAGTTCCCTGATGTGTTTTCTTGGAGCTATGAAGACTTGAAAGGTTTTAATCCCAACTTAGCTCAAAGCATACCATTGAATTGGATCCAAATACTAAGCCTGTCAAGTAGAAACAAAGACTAGTCAATCCACATATGGAGCCTCTCATGAGGAAAGAATTACACAAGGTGATTGAGTAAAGGATCATATTCCCAATCAAGCATTCTAGTTGGGTTGCCAACCCGGTTCCGATTAGAAAGAAGAGTGGAGAGATCAGATTGTGTGTTGACTTCAGAGACTTGAATAGAGCATCTCTCAAGGACCATTACCCACTCCCTTCCATGGAGAAAATATTACAAGTTGTGGCTAGCTCCGAGAGGTTTTCACTACTTGATGGCTACTCAGGCTATAATTAGATTATGGTGAAGGAAGAAGACCAGTTCAAGACAGCCTTCACAACCAAATGGGGAACTTATGCATACAGAAAATGTGATTTGGGCTGTCCAATGCTTTGGTGCTACTTTCCAAAGAGCAATGGACATGGTGTTCAAAGGTTTGATTAACAACGTGGTGCTGATTTACCTTGATGATATCACTATTTTTTCCAAGAATGCAGCAGACCACCTCTCTCATTTGAGACAAGTCTTCATGAGGTGCAGGAGATTTGGAGTGTCTTTGAATCCTAAGAAGTGTATCTTTCTTGCACATGAAGGAAAGCTCCTTGGCCATATTGTCTCCAAAGAAGGATTAGCAATTGATCCAGAGAGGGTTGAAGCCATAAGAGCACTACCATTGCCAAGCCATAAGAAGGCCCTTCAGAGTTTCTTGGGGAGAATAAACTTTTTCCGGATGTTTGTCCCAGCATTTTACTGACCCTTGTCAAGCCCATCACCAAAATGTTAAAGAAGAGCATGGCTTTCAAGTGGACAATGTAAGGCAAGGAGAGTTTTAAAGCAATCAAAGAAGCTATCTCTCAAGCACCAACTCTCATCAACCCAAATTTCTCCAAGGATTTCATTCTCTATGCATTTGGAGGTCATGATACTATTTCTACCATTTTGGTACAATGAGAACAAGGACAACGATGAGCAGCCAATTGCTTTCTTGACTAGAGCCTAGATGACTATGAGGTGAGGTATTCTTTTATTGAGAAGCATGTGCTGGCAGTAATCAGAAGCTTGAAGAAATTCAAGCATTTAGTCTCAAACAACAAGGTCCAATTGCTGGTCTCACATGCTGGGGTTAAGGACTTCCTCCTCAACAAAGATTTGAATGAGAAAAGGACAAAGTTGGATCACCCGTGTCATGGAGTATGACATTGAGATCAAAATCACCAAGCTGGTAAAAGGAAAAGGATTGTGTGAGTAGCTGGTTTTGGGGAAGCAAAAGAAGCATGCAATGAAGGAGAGGCTGTTTTGATAGTTTAAGACAGCCATGAGCCATATGGCACTCAAGAAGAAAAAATGCTGCCCCCACTCCTTGCTGGACCAAAGGTATAATGCACTTCCTAAACACGAGCCTATGCCCTCCGAAGATGAACAAGACCCAAAGAATACACTTTAGATTACAGCTATCCCATATGCCATTGTTGATGGAGTTTTGTTCAAGAAATATGTGAATGGAGTCCTTTGAGATGCATTAGCACAAATCAGATTCATAGGGTGTTGGAAGAGTTCCATGGTGGATCAGCTTGTGGTCATTTTGCACCGAGAGTGATAGCTCTAAAAATCATGAAGGCTGGTTATTATTGGCCTAAAATTTTTAGTGATTGTTATGCATGGATCAAGAGGTGTAAGAATTGTGCATTCTTTACAGAAAGAGAGACTTGCTGCCCTTCCATTGCATCCAATCTCGGCTTGACCAGCCATTCATGCAATGGGGTTTGGACTTCATTGGAGTCATTAATCCCAATTCAAGTCAAGGGCACAAATATATTTTGACATCCACCGACTACTTCACCAAGTGGACTAAAGCAAAGAGCACTCAAAGAAGCAAAAAGAGTCCAACATCTTAGACTTTTATGAGGGGATAGCAACAGATTTGGTATACTGCTACAATAATCTCGATAATGCATTGGCATTCTTTAGATCCAAGGTGAGTGAGTGGGCTGTCAAGAACGCAGGATATACCTAAGCACTTCATCAAACTATTACCCTCAAGGTAATGGCAGGTGCGAGTCTACAAACAAGAACTTGTTGAGGATCATTAGGAGGACTCTTGATGAGAATCAAAGGTCTTGGCATACCAAACTGAAATCAGCCTTATGCGCTGATAGGATAACTCCCAAGAGATCCACATGTAACTCTCCATTCAAGCTTGTTTATGAAAGAGAGGTAATCTTGCCCATGTCACTTGAGTTGCCAACATTGGAACTCATGAAGCAGTTAGAGTTGCTAGAGTTTGGGCCCATGGAAGTGAGATATGCAGAGTTGATGGAGCTACAAGAGATTAGAAATGAGGCATCCCAAGTAATGGAGAAGAATCAAGCTTTGATCAAGAAGACCTTTGATAGGAAGGCCAAGGATAAATCTTTTCAAGTTGGAGATCTAGTGTTGAAATGGGATGTGGATAGAGAAAAACCAGGAAGGCATTCAAAATTTGATGCCATTTGGAGTGGCCCATACATGGTCACGAAGTGCAAGAACAACAATGCTTTCCAATTGGCCTCATTGGATGGTGAAGAATTGTAGATTCCAGTCAATGGAATCTATCTCAAGCATTGCTTCTAGAGGGAAATTCTCCACCTTGTAAATATTAGATTAGATTTTCATTCCTCCAAGTGCTTTGCACATTGTTTTGTTGTAGGTTAGTTTTGTTTCCCCTAAGTGCTTCGGAATAGCTTGCTGTCCATGGAGATGTTTTGTAGTCCTTACTTCCATCAGGTGATATTCCATCTTCCTCCTTGAAACATTCTAAGTCAGGTTGGGGTTCCAAATAGAAAATTTGATGACTCCATGCCCAATGGACTGCTTCAGGCAACTGGTACTTTCATCTAGCAGGTAGATGACCCTCCGTGTCACCAAAATTGCTATTCAAAATGTGCCTCGCTCATTTTTGTGGCTAACTCCTTGTGTTCCTACCTCTCTTGTGCCTCCGTATTCATTTTTTTATTTTCAAGCACTCAAATCTTTCTAGAGATGGTACCATCAGATAGAGCTCACTCTCGGCTTTCCGTAAAGGTAAAGTTGATCAAGAATTGTGCTTGTTACTCCGTCCAAGTTAATGCACCAAACTAAACACAAAAACCCTGAAAAACCTCAATGAAATAGATACCTGATGAAGATGTAGACGGATGAGGAAGTCGATGTAGATAAGACGGGCGCACACGAGCAATTCGCACAATAGATCCGAGTAACCTGCAAAACACCGGTGCTTGACAGAAAAAGATGGCGTTAGAAGATATATGGGTGGACGCCCGAGAAGGGTCCGAGAAGCGATAAGCTTCTCGCGGATGTCACCACGTTTTCAATAAAGAAAAGCAAAGATACATGATAAAAGATGTAAATAAAGACTAGATTCTCTCGATGCAGTAATAAAATGTAACTCAACAAAGCAGATGTGAAGTACGTAAAACAAGGAACCGAGAAATAATGCTAGATTTGTGTTACTCGTGACCTTTTACCCGTCTCGCAGGAAATCGGCGCGATCGTGGTAGAATCGGGCGGCGATCGATTTGATCGGGCGCGATCGGGACCGATCGGCGGCGCGATCGGGACCGATCGACGCCGATCGATAAGATCGCTGTCAATCAAGGCAGATCGACCAATCGTGGATCGTATGGCGAGATTCGGGATCTAAGGTGAATGTAGTCTGTAGGATGTGCCGAAGATGGAGAGACGCTGGAACAGAGTCACCAGATGATAGATAATGGTGTATGGTGTTGATATGATACGGGCAGAGTAACGGTGCTCCTCTCAGGGATTGATTAGGACAGGATCTGCCCTAACTGAGACAATTGATGCTAAGAAGATCTCTTCTCACTCTCTCTGTTCGTGCGTAAGTGCTTCCTTTCACTCGTTCGTCTCTTTTTCGGTCTCTTCGCTCTTTTCGGTCCCTAGAACTGAGTTCTGGGCTTGCTTTTATAATCGGCGCCGCTCCTAGAAAATCGGCGCCGACCATATGGGTCGGCGCCGATCGCGGAAAAGACTCCCGAGGTGCCTTAATTGATTGATTCGAGAAAGAAAAGGCTTATCCGACTACGGGAAAATATCCCGCTTAGGGAAGATTAAGAATAGATGTGGTACATGGGTAAAATAAATTTGGGGTAGATAAGTGATTAAGATGCATGGGAAGAAGCGTAATTAAATATTTAATTATTTAATTACCCATGGGCAAGATATGATGAAATGAATTAAATTTAGAGATAGGTGATTAAATCACAGATTGGATAATATCCCAAGGGGATAACAGACGCAAACGTGCCCCCAGTTACCTAAGCACGAATGGGTAAGAGGGACACTAAATTGAGTAACCAATTTTAGGTGTCTACATTTTGCCCCTTTTTGTCAAGTAACTTGCGATAAGCAAGGTTATGAGACAAAACAAAGGGATGGAAGAAGGGAAGAATTGTGGTGATGTGATCCCCTCAAACTAGGGATGGGATGGATGATAAAACAGATGATCCCGAGTTTGAAAGAAGTAGATGAAAATGCAGATGCCCCACTGGATAGCCGGAGTAGAGCTGATCATCGAGGACGCATTAAAAATAAACAAAAGGGCAAAGAACCTAAGGAACTCACATTGGTAGGGAAAACTAGCCGGCCTCCTCATGAGACGACGTTAGTGCCTGCTGCACTCCGCGAGTGTAAGGAGAATCGCAAAATAGTCAAGATCGAAAGAGAGACACATTGGTAGGGACAACTAGACGGTCTATGAATCAGACGACGTTAGTGCCTGCTGCACCCGCTTAACTCTAAGCCGAGAGAAAAGCGAGTGCTCCACGCAAAGGGAACAAACTCGAAATAGACAATGACATCTAAAAGATGTGCCAAAAGACAAGATTTAGCACACAACAATGATCAGATAGATGAGAAAGCCAAGTATCAACACTATGGCAAACAGACAAGAAAATCGGCGGCGACCAAACGAATCGCGATTTACTACAAAAAGCGCGCGACCAAAAAATCGGCGCCGATTAATCCAGACGCATATAAATATGCGAACGGAAAACGTGAACGATTAATTTTCAACGTGACGATTGATTCCGAGAGAGATAGATTTGAACGCAATGGAAGCCTCTGGGAGCGGATGTAAGCGCAGAGGACACGCACTGCAAGTGACCATTCTCGAACCCTTCGTTTTATTATTATTTTTTTTTTTTTTTTTTTTTTTTGTTTGATTTTTATTTCGATGGATATGAGGCCGTGGTCCGGTTCACGCTCTGCCAGAAGTCGGCGCCGATTGGTATAATCGGCGCCGATCGAAGTTGGATCGGCGCGATTGGTAATAATCGGCGCCGACTAAAATGAACGACGCCGATTTTATCAAATCGACGCCGACTGATGGAAGTTCATTGATTTGTATGATTTGGGAAGATGTGATTTATGAAAATAAGAGACTAATTATGCTTTTGATGTCGTGGATGCAGGCACGAGAGACCCTTCACATGAGGGATGCCATCCCGGAGCTATTAGAGACGATCCTGCCTGATGTGACAGATGCAGACTGGCAGCATTTAGAGCTGGCTGGGCTCGGGGGCTTTAGATATTATAGACGAGTGCCACGGGATGTGGAGCTTATGCGAGCATTGGTGCGACGGTGGGACAGCCACACGTGCACATTTTGGTTTAGGACGGGTGAGATGACTATCACCCATGAGGATGTATACAGGATCCTCCGATTACCGATTACGGGGGACCCGATTGAGATCACACCCCGAGAGCAGCAGCAGAGGGCCCTGGTGCGGTTGTACAGAGACAGAGCAGATGATGCGGAGATAGTATCTGGGGCAGTGAGGATATCCTCACAAGATGACATGTGATAGCCCTGAGCAAAGCGGATAGCCCCGATTCGATGGCCATATCTTATTTTGCTCGCTGCACTGTGGAGGTGGGAGATTCCCATCTGCTATCGCTAGAGGCGTGTTCATGCGACATCTCGCAGATAGATAGACAGATTTTTGCTTTCGCTGATGCCCTGATAGCTCATATTTATTATGAGCTATGGATGTACACCACTGGTCGGAGGACAGGGATCGATGTCGCCTTTGTCCATGCTGGGCATACGAGCATATAGTTGATCGTGCCATCCGGCTTCCCGTGGATGCCAGCAGTGGGGGTGTGGATTATGGATTTCGAGATGGCGGGCCGACATGGCCGCAGGAGATACAGCATCAGCCGAGTGGTACTCCGAGCTTGCCAGACGCTTACACCGCATCAAAGATCTGGAGGCCATATCGGGCATTTCCGATATGGGTTGGTCAGATGCCCACTGGTAAAGCATTGAGACGGAGTCGGGTGGTCGAGGTCGCAGACTCGGATATGTGGGAGCGAGTCCCATTCATGCGGATATCGAGGCGCTTTGGTCTAGCATGACAAGACGCCACATACACACCATATAAAGTGGATGGCAGAGAGACAGATCTCCGCCGATTTTGATCCCCCGCACCCACCGAGAGAGGCTCCACCCTCCATGATAGTGATGATGACGCTGGGGTGGATGAGGGCTACGCAAAGATGGTACGACACAGAGCTTCCACGACATCTCCCGCCCGATAGATGCCGGGAGGAGGACATAGCTGCTATATCGGGATGATTAGAGGGAGAGCATGCCACACCGATACGCACACACATCGTGTAGCTCTAGAGGAGATTAGTGGCCTGACAGAGGAGAGGGATTCCCGATCATGAGAGAGACACCGCCTACAGAGCGAGATACAAGTTGATCCAAAGAAATGGGACCGCTATTTTCGGCATAGGAGGCCCTCAGGGCCAAGTATGGGGAGACAGGTGCCACATCAGAGTCTGGCACACAGGGCACGACCCTAGGAGGGGCGCCACCAAAAGCGCCAAGAAGACAAAGCAGCCTCGTTACGAGCACCGGCACCGTGAGCCCAAGACGCACTCGCCCTCCTGCCGAGGTGAGATATTATGAGGATGCCCTAGCGCAAGATGCCCCGTGATGTGCCTCTGTGATGGGGCGAGGAGGAGAGCAGGACGGCTACACGAGCGGAGCCTCAAAGCGGAGGGAGCACTGGGAGAGATCGAGGTGGGCCGAGACCTCCAGCAGCAGGTGCATCGAGCTCGATCGGTGGCGGGCGGAGAGAGACAAACAGTGTGGAGAGGAGGGTGGAGGAGATAGTGTCCTCCATGCTTCGGATTTTACTATATAGAGTTTTGATAGACTTTTGCATTTGTATAGTGATGTAGCCTCGATTGAAGGCATCAGATAGATGGCTTGATGGAAAGCCACCCATTTTTGTATAAACACACATGTATATATATAGATTCATCATATGATTTGGCATACAATTGTACTTATACTTTTGGTTTTGATATACATGGATAGATGGATATAGATAGATGTGATTGGATAGATATAGACCGATAGATGATAGAAATAGATGTGATTAGATAGATAGATGAAATGATGGATAGAATAGATGATGATAGATGGATAGATATAGATGATAGATGATAGATGGATGATAGATGATGAGATAGATTGAAATGTGGATAGAATAGATGTGATGGATAGATATAGATAGATGATAGATGATGATAGATGAGATGGATGTGATTAGATGGATGATAGATAGATGAAATGTGGATAGAATAGATGTGATTGGATAGATATAGATGGATAAATGATAGATGGATGTGGTTAGATAGATTGATTTAATTTTGATAGATGATGGGAAGTATCTGGATGGACATAGCTTTTAAATATTTTGATGGATAGATAGATAGATGCGTTTGATGTATAGATGGATGTAATTTTAATGAGAAATGAATAAAGATAGATGTTTTGATAGATAAGAGGAATGTTGATAGAAGATAGATTTTGATTGAATTAACATGTGAAATGTCAATTCAACAGATGCAAGACAAAGAAATGGAGAATGCTTATTGTAAGAGCAAAAGATGAAAGGTAAATAACCGTGACTTAGAAGAGAAGACACTGAAAAGAAGGGAAATGATAAGTCTGACTTCCAACCGACCATAGAGAAGATCCGATAAGAAACCGAAAGACCAAGCATACAAGGCCCTATATAAGATTAAAATAAACCCGACACTAACTAGTCGCAAAACCATCTAGGATAGAAATGGAAAGAAAAGAAAGTAAGTATCTTGTCGGAACCTACAAGGGATGTAATACATGTCCATGATAGGAAAATAGGATTCTCCATATGATCGACAAAAGGTCTAAAATCTCACTTCATGATTTGGGATAGTAAAAGCAAACCGATCAATGTGGGAAGTTTGCTTGATATGGAAAGACCGATCGATGGGAAGTCTTTCGTTGATGCTAACAAGTGTATAAACCGATCGAAGGCTGATTGATTACAAGAAGCCTTGAATATTTTTTTTTGAGAAACAAAGCCGCCCTTCAAGGGAGCGGTCGTATTTTGAAATTTGTATGATAGCCATCCTTCGAGGGTATGGTCTATTTGCTTTTGATTCACTTGACAATGTATGGATAGCTGTCCTTCGAGGGACTCACCATCATCTTTTCGATAGCATCTTTTTTTTTTTTTTTTTTTTTGAAACTCTTTGGAAGAAGCTGAGTTTAGACCTAGATAGATCAGATGAAGGGGAGGAGAACATGGAAGAACATGTACTCATGCCCCGAGCAGATCCGATTAAGATAAGTACTTGGGACAGATGAAGTGGTGATTAAGGTATTCCTACCATGAGGAGGAACATATCCAAAAGAAACGCAATGAGTAGAGCCGCGATACTCATATTTAAGGTAAACGAGGCAATAAGGAGAACCACACAATTTCAAATCACCACGAAAGTAGATGATCAAGTTATTAGGACAGATGGAAGATCCGAGTCATGCGACTAGATTTGTGTAAGAGAGATTTTAACAATAGAAGGGCCGTAAATGCAAGGCATTAAGAGGTTCTCGCTTGTGGATACCATCCATGGAAGACAAACGATAAGCCCTGCACTCCATATTTATGAGTGATAATGTAGGGACCCATCCAGCTTGGGAGCAAACTTACCACGTTGACTCCTTTCGAGTGTAGTAGTGACATTTTGATTTTCCTTAAGAACAAGGTCACCAATTTTGAAGTCACGGTGTTGCACATGCTTGTTGAAGCACGCTGACACGCCGAGATAGACTTGATGATGCTCAAGAGCGCTGAGACGCCGCTCATCTAATAATTCAAGTTGAGCTAGACGATTTTGACGATAATCCTCATCGAGACAAATTCTCCGAGAGAAACACTGAGAGATGGGATTTGGACCTCCAAAGGAAGGACGGCCTGCACTCCATAGACGAGAGAGAAGGGAGTAGCACCAAGAGGAGTACGAATGCTAGTCCGATAAGCCCAGAGAGCGAAAGGGATATGTAGATGCCAATCCCTACCACTGACTAGTTACCTCATGAGGATATTACGCAAAGTTTTATGGAAGCTTCGCCCACCATTAGCTTGAGGATAGTATGGAGAAGAAAACCGAGCTTGATTTTGAAAGCGCGCAGAGATTTTGCAAATCGACGTTCTTGAAGGATTTACCATTATCTGTGATGAGCTTGTGTGGAACGCCAAAGCGACAAATGATGTGTTGATAGACAAAATCAACTATGGGTTTAGCCTTTGTTGAAGAAAGAGGGATAGCTTCTACCCACTTAGTAAAGTACTCAGTGGCAGTAATGATAGAATGATGACGCTGTGAAGAACGGGGATTGATGAGACCAATAAGATCAAGGCCCCATTGTGAAAAAGGCCACAAATCCGCCGCAGTCAGTGCAAAGCCCGACTAGGACGTGCGTGAGATTGGAATGTTGCCGACACTTGACGCATTTCTTAGTGTATTCACAACAATCTTGATTAAGAGAAGGCCAATAATATCCCAAACGTAAGATGCGCTTAGCCACCTAAACCACTAAAATGTCCACCACAGATACCGCCATGGACCTCCCGAATAGCTTTAGATGATTCATGGGTTTTGAGGCATCGAAGCAAAATACCATCAAAGCCGCGCTTGTAAAGAATCCCGCCAGATAGAAATAGCGATTAGCTGCTGGACAAAAGACCTTCTACCATTGGAAGTCGATCTGGAGGAAGCACCGAATGAGATAGATAATCAACTATCTCTGCTGATACCACTCATCCCGAGTATGGGTCAGGACAAAGATTGATCGGTTAGTCGTTGAAGATAAGATGGTTGATCTAATCGCCGACAAACCCACATAAAGACGCGAGTCTTCGCAGAAAAGGCTGGATAAGGGATGCTAATGAGGCCATGGTATCCGCGAATCGATTGGCAAAGACGAGGAATGGATCGATGGTGAACTTATCGAAAGATCGAGTGGGCAAGAACAATGTCGCGATATTTTGAAGGATATCATTCTTGCATTGATAGACACCCGTGACTCGATTAACGATGAGTTCGTAATCACCAAAGATGTCAATATGACGAGCGCCGAGATTAATGGCATTTTGAAGTCCTAAGACAAGAGCTCAGACTCAGCCATATTATTGGTGCACTCAAAGTTCAATTTGTGTGCGACTCGGGATAGGCGTATTCCCAAGGAGGAATCATCACGAAACCCGCACCTCCCCTTGCCGGCATTTCGATCCATCAAAGAAGAGCTTTACTTTAAATGGAGATAGACCAAAATCGATTTGTTGGATAAATTCATCTGGGAATGAGCAAGGGGGTCTTGAGTGTCCTAAGAGGAGCACTAGCTAGTTGATCCGCAATAACCCGACCCTGATAGCCTTTTTATGGATAAACTCGAGGTCAAATTTCCGTCATGAGCATAAGCCAACGAGTGATGCGATCATGTGATAAGGCTTTGCATGAATTGTCTTGAGGGGATTGACATTTGTGACGATGTAAGTTTTGTGATTAAGAAGATAATGACGAAGCTTAGAAGTTGCAAAGAAGAGAGCGCAACATAGTTTTTCAGCCCCTGAGTAACGTGTCTCATACTCATGGAGGGTGCGATCGATGTAATAGATAGCCTTGTTCTTTACCACAAGTGTCCCGATGCGAAATCATGGCTCCCGAGCATGGTCACCACAGAGATATAAAGATAGAAAGGCTCCTCGCGTGGAGGTGTAAGCACGGGCAAGGAGAAAGAAGATAAGCTTTGAGATCATCAAAGGCCTTTTGGCAATGCTCATCCCATTTGAAATGAACATTCTTACGAGAAGATGGTGAAAAGGTTGACAACGGTCCGACAATTGGGAGATAAAACGACGCGACCGATCAAGACGCCCTCGAGATCATGGAGTTGCTTTTAAGTTGGGACGGGGAGGCATCTCAAGGATGGCTTTTATTTTTATGGGTCCACTTCAATACCCCCGATGGAAATGATAAACCCTAAAAGTTTACAAAGCTGAGGACGCCAAACACGCATTTAGATGGATTTAGACGAAGACAAAGCGGATAAGCCTCTCAAAGAGAGGTGCAAGGATGAAAAGATGCTCCCGACGACGTTTGATTTGCCGAGGAGATCGCCAACGTAATCCTCTACAGCTTTGTGTAAAAGATCATGAAGATGTAGGTCATTGCTCGCTGATAAGTGCTCCGCTGCTCTTAAGACCGAAGGGCATGACACGATAAAGAAAAGGTCCCCAAGGAGTTATGAAGGAAGTCTTATGCTGGTCTTCTGGTGCGATGAGGATTTGATTATATCCAGAGAAACCATCCATAAGAGAAAGCATTTCATGACCCGCAGTTAAATCTACGAGTTGGTCGATATTAGGAAGAGGAAAATCATCCTTCGACAAAGCGATTAAGATCCCTAAGTCGGTACAAATTCGAATCTTCCAAAGAGCCTTAGTTAATCGGTATTACATCGACACCCATCATGGATAATCGATGGGTCGATGAAGTTAGCCGAGAGCAAGCGCTGTAATTCTTCTTTAACAAGAAGGGCTACTCTAGGTGCATTTTACGTAATTTTTGCTTCGATCGGTTTGATGTTGGGAAGGGTAACGATATTGTGGACTACAATATCGGGATCGAGTCCCGCATATCCTCGTATGACCAAGCAAAGGCTTGACGATGTTTGGAAAGAAAAGTAGTAAAGTCCCCTAATTCTTGTGGATCAAGGGATGGCCGACCTTAATGATGCGAGGGTCTTCGTGAGTCCTTATATTAAGGTCGATAGTGGCCTCGCTGAGAAGGGCAGACGTGTCGAAGGAATGGTTTTGGGAAGATATGAATCCTCCGCCCCTAGATAGGTGAGGACAGAGTCGTCATCCGCACAAAGGATAGTGTTGATAGTAGGAGAGTCGTCTCCAACTATCTCGTGGAAGATTAATGGTATAGAAGTATGCACCGATTGTTAGTCTCATAGACTAAAGGTCCCAAGGAAATGGTATTGATCAAAAAAAAAAAAAAAAAAAAGTTAGGTGGGATGGAAATGTCATCGTCCACATCAAGTGATGCTTTGATTTGGTGGGGAAGATGGTTCTTCAAGAGGAAGAGGCTCATCAAGAATAGTGACAAAGTGGCTTTTGAAATGGGTTTAAATCCCAAACCAAACTTTTGGTGTGGCATGAGAGTAGGAATGGATTTGAGGTCATGTATACCTTGTTCATATTTTCCAAGGCCAAAACCTTTCCACGCGCATCGATATAGATAAGTTTTTGCAAACGTGGATTCTCAGAGATAATCAAACCCCAAGTTAGGTAAGGTTTGGCTCTAGGAGGAGAATCCGGACAATAATGAGGTGTATCAAGACCACCGTAGATGAAATTGGTCTGTTGATTGGGCAAACCAATGGTAACGATGCGACCGAGACCTGATTGATATTCAGGTTGCTTGTCGGGTCTACCATACTCATTAGGTTTGAGATGGGCATCGAAAGAAAAGAGAGGAAGCTCTCCTAGTGAGAAACGCTGCAATGTCTCTTCCAGATTTCGCAACTGTAGTTTGGTCAGCAGTGTATGGAAGAAGATGAAGCCCCATCCGAGAAGATGCATTTTCTTTTAAAGGGGCACACCTTGTGGTCATGTCGCATTGCGCAGAAGGAAAAGGATCTCCTGGATGGGTGTAGATTTTGCCCTCATATTGATATTTTAGGCATCGATGGAGGGTGGATGGGACACAATGCATCATGCGAACCTGTGGAGCGTCCAAGGATCATGTTATAGTGGAATTTTCCTTCGACAATATAGAAGAGTTCATGGAGCAGCTTTTTACCTACTCGGATGGGTAAGACCACAGTTCCTAGAGTGACTGCTAGCTGATCGTTAAATGATCGAAGGGCGAAAGGCGGAGGTGACACCACATTCTTAGGTAACTTAAGTTGTTCGAATGTGTGGGAAGAGATGACGTTGAGAGCAGCTCCACTATCGATCATAACACGTTTTAAGGCAGTGTTATTGACTTGGACTGTGATGAAGAGAGGAGCCTCCAAATCCTCTGAAGAAAGATGAGGAATTTCTGAATCCTCAAAAGAAATGGCGGTCGATGGACCATTCAATCCAACAACCCACTCGAAGGGCTGGGGCTCATCGGAATTTACTGCGATGCGACGCAGACATCGATTAGAGCCCTCGCGATGTTGTGGAGAGGATTGGATGAGGTCAAAAAGAGACATTTTGACCGGAGCTTGGGTGAGTTGCTTCATGACACTCTCCTCAACGGATACGGAACTTGAGTCCGAGGTGCAAAGACGAATGGAGACCTTGGGTCGTGGGTCGATGAGGAAGGAGACACGCCTTCGGGGGCTGCGCAAATGACAACCCGTGGTCTAGATGTTGGAGATGAAGATGGGTTATGATAATGTTGGGTTCTAGTGGCGATATGGATTGTGTCAATTTGGGAAGGAGGGAGATCAAGTGGAGTGGAACCACTAGAGGTCCGAATGGATGGTTGAGGTTCTGATGAGGCTAGGGTAACAGGAGGTACTTGTTCCTCCTCCAACAAGAGGTCACTTTCTTCCGTAAGGTTCTTGACAACGGCTTGAAGAGCTTTACATCCTTCGTTGTCATGACTCGGAGTACGGTGGTAAGCACAAATCGATCGAGTTAAACCAGTAGGTTTCACTCCTTTGGGGTTATAAGGCTTAATCGAGGAAGGGTTATGGCTGAAGATTGGATAAGTTGATGAAGGATTTCGTGTAGAATCCGTAGACGAAGATGAGGATAGAGATATGGAGATGGTTCTTTTACCTTAACCGATCACGGGTAAAAGAACTTGCATGTTAGGTTTAACAGCTTTATTAGGGATCCTCTTATTTGTTTGGACATTCGGAGGAGCAGTTTTGGGTGCTTGGGATGGGAGTAAATGAGACATGATTGTCTTTGGTGGAGGAGGAGTCCCTAAGATAGATTTTGAGGAGGATGGAGATGCGATAAATTTTTTGCGGTTTTTGGAGACAAAGGGGGTTGCTTAGTCGGATTTACGGATGATTTAGATAATGTCGGTTTGAAGAGGAAGAAGCTCCCAAAATAGGTGAATTTGGAGGAAGATAGGGTGTCTTGATTTTTGTAACAAAGATGAGGATTTTGATAGAAGAAGTGGCATCTTTTTGGTAGGTAAGTCTACTTTTAGGGATGTTGATGAAGAAGAAGATGATGACTTTGATAGGTGTGTAGAAGAAGATGCCTTCTCAAATGGGCAAATCTAATCGCTTATGAGGCGTGAGAGAGATTTTTGTGGAAGAACACCGAGAGTTTTGATGGTCCGAAATATGGGCTTCCCTTTTCGTGGATGGTGACAACTTCAACGTCATAAGGTGATTGAACCTTTTTGGAGGAAGCAAATGGGGAGATATTGATGGTATAATGTTAGATTTTGGTTGTCGCGGTTTAGGTTGAGGAATCGAGTGTGCAGTGTTGGTGTTACTTCTTTTGATTTTTCCCGAATAGGTGAAGTAGTATTAGTGATGGAAGAAGTAAGTGATGAAGAAGTTCTCGCGAAGGGACCACTTTTGGTGTAGTGATCATGGGTGGAACTACTATAGGAAAAGAGATAGGAAGAGTCAAAGTTGAGGACACTTCACAAGTCAGCACGATTATAGGGATGTTTATCAAGGGCATAGTCAGAGCCGGAATGGGAGCAAATGTAAGTAGATGTGTCTCAAGTGGAAACTCAAGGGATGTAATTGCCTCGAGCATCAAAGGATGTCCGATGATGAGACAGATGAGGAAGACACTGCCTCGGTATGGATGGGAGATCGGACAAAGGAGCGGAGAGAGATGACTCCGTGTTTAGCAATGTAGGAATATCCAAAGATGGGTTATCCGAGGATGGAGGAATTCCAAATGATTGGTGAAGTGGAAGAGGGTTCGATTCGATTGTTGCGCTTGTAGATGATGTGGTTTCGTAATGGATTCTTCAAGAGAAATGAAGTTGATAGTGTGGGTGTTTGGTTTTGAGATTCTGAAGAATTATGATTTGGGGCATGATTGGGGAAGGGTTGTTTGAAAACGTCCAGCGCTTGATTTGGGGGAGCATTTGGGTTATCCAGAATAAGCTCGCCTTTATCAATGAATTTTTGGACAAGATTTTTGAAAGTCTGGCATCGCTCGATGTCATGACCTTGGTTCTATGATAGTGGCAAAAATCGCTTTCTCTGTACTCACAAAGGACGTTTCGACTTTCATCAATATCTCTAATGGGTGGAAGTTCGATCATGCGAACTTCCAACATTTTTCCTAAGATGGAGGCATATGATTCCCCCAATGGAGCGAAGGATCGAGATGATGAAGCCCCTTTTCGAGCAGATGAAGGGTCTCTTCGTGGTGGTTGATTAGGAGTACTATCGGTTCTCGATGTTTTTAATACGATAGCATTGGTGGACCCTTGATTCTTATCTTTAGGAGGAAAAGAATTTGGTTTGGTGAACCGAGAGAAATCGGGTTTAGATTTGGAGCGAAGTTTTAGTTTTCCTTGTTCAATGGCACGAGATTCGAGCTCATGCGCTATCATTGTGAAGGCTTCTTCAAGGTGTGGAAAGTTTGGATTCTTAACGTGGAAGAAATGTGACTAGCGCAAGATCGGGTGAACAGCTCGATCTGTTGTGATTGAGGAAGAGAGAAGGACAATTGGTTGATTATCCCTCTCCAACGAGCGACAAAGTCTCGCAATAGACTCATCACAAATCAATGAATGTCAGAAAGATCGTGATTGAGATCTTATGGGCAATATTTATTGAGAAGTTCTCAACAAACATTTGGGCCAATTGAGAGAAAGAAAATAATGAATGTTGAGGAATATTATGACAGTACCCAAAGCGGGACCCGCTAGAGACATAGGAAAGGTACGGAGCATGAGCTCCTGATCTTGGACAATGAGGTAGCAAGCATGTTTGAATGCTCGCAGATGTTGTTGGGGGTCTTCCCGACTATGAAATTTTGAGAATTTGGGAAGTTCCCATTGGGGAGGATAAGGCTTAAAAGCCACCGAAGGATGAATGGGTTCATTGCATACTTCTTCAAAGGAGTATGAAGGGCGGGCTCCTTTTGTGGAGGCTTCCAAGTCTGCAATTTTCTTGAAGAGAAATTGAACCACATCCGATTGGGGAGGAGGTACATTGGTTTGTCCTACATGAGAAGCAAGTAGTGGGTGTGGTTGAGGTGTCAATGGGGGATTCATCTGTTGTTGGATAGGATTATAAGAGGAATAACCAGGTGTTCTGGGTGACACCGGGTGGGGTATTTGTTGTGCACTCATAGATAGCAGCCGCGAGATAATAAGTGGTCGAGCAAATAAAGGTGGGTGACGGATGGAGCCCGTGATGGTGGACTCCTATGTTGGTTGATCGATCGGATAGATCGAGGAATATGAGTGTTGGTTGGATTGGTCATGTGGGGAACAAGACCAAAGGGGCCTTCTATTGCTGAATTAGGTATCAAGGGTGCCGATACTAGAGGATGGGCGAATGTCACAGAAGCTGGAATATTGGAAGAAAGACCCCCTAGAGGACGAGAAGTAGGAGCCAACTGCCTATTCGGAGGGGGTTGGCTCATGAAGAGGTATTGACCTTGAGAAACGATAGAGGCATAGACGATCGATTGACGGCAATGTGCGGATGTGCGATTTAATTTACTATAAAGAAGGGCGTAAGACCTCTTAAATGGGTGTGGAATAGTCGAGGTAGCTGCAGTGTTAGGGATAGGTAAGACTAATTGAGAATTAGTCGACATGGTAGGTGGAAGAGAAAAGGGAGGCATAGGGGCCTCACCCTTCTCCGTGGCTCGAGGCAAGAGAGATGGTGCAAACTGCTCTAAAGAGGCCTGGGATGATCCGCGAGGATAATTGTACACTTGTCGGATTGGTGGGTCTTGGTCAGATATTTGGATCGACTTGTGTACTAGATAGTCCATGAGGGCTACCGGATTGCGATCAAGGAGAGCTCTGAAATTCGTGGATCCCCGCGAGGAATAGACTCGAGTCAAGATATTTCGATGGACTAGGAGAAGCTGACGTGATGGGATTGTTTTGGCTTGATGGAAAGGATTATACGACTATGAGGGGGAACCCACTAACAAAGTGGTCCCGAGGAAGATTGAGGGGTGCCAAACATCCACGCCGGTGGTGATTTTGAGGAAGAAGGAACCGTTGGGCCATTTTCCTAGATTGTGAACGGGTGATAGCCCATAAACAAGCAAGAAAGAAGATTGTCTTAACTAATGCACAAATAGTTCAAGCAAAAGCAAGTGATTATCTCCTTTAAATTTTGATGCTTTTAAGAAATGAAAATGTTAGGGAAGGCTTTTTAGAACAGGAACTACTCAGATAGCCAAACTAGGGATGGTTTGGGTAATGTTTGGTGAGGAGTCCCGAAGGCACTTCAGTAAAAGACCGGTACGTGGCTTGATATAGGGGCCTACCCCCGCACTTCACACACCGCTGCGATAAGGGAGTCGGGTGCTTTGCCAATATATACCAAAATCTTTCGTGAATTTATAGCGCGGCCCGAGTACCGCGTAGGCTCTTCCTCTGGATATCACTTCCAAGTAGGCGAGGCCAGGGAAGGAGTTTTGTTTAGATGCTTTATACCTAGTGATTTTGGCTTTGTGTGCAAGGGTGAAAAATAAAAATCAAATAGTGTCACTACCGATTTTGATCAATTTTCCAACCTAATTAACACTAGATGACAAAGCATGCAAAGAATGAAAAAGAAAGGGTTCTTTTAAGCACTTAAAACGAAATGTTTGATTTCGATGAAGACAATTCAAACAAGTTCTTTCCCAAATGCGATTAGGTTCTTTTTAAGCACCAAAATCTGAAGTGTTTGGATGTGATAAACAACCAACAAAGAAAACCTAAAAAGGAGAAAACACCGAAAAGAGGAATACCCGTAGTTTTAGCTCTCCAAGGTGTGTGGACTTCAAAAAGCGCGTTGTTGAGCTCTTCCCCGAACAATCCCACGAACAAGCTGTGTGTGCTCCGCAAGAAAGGATCAAGCAAACAACAAACAAGATCCGGAAAGATACATCCAGATAATGGCGAAACGAAAAATTTCTATTTTAAGAAAATAGAAAAATTTCAAGATAATGACTTTACTAAGCAAGATTGAAATGATGAATGTAAATGTTCAAATAGGACTGATAGAAAATCAAGAAGAAAAGGAACAAAGTTCAAAACTAGAAAAGAGATGAACTTACCAATAAGGGACTTTGGTTCATGTCCCACCGGCGTGCTGTAATGTAGATCAAGAATTTCGTGCTTGTTACTCCGTCCAAGTTAATGCACCAAACTAAACACAAAACCCCGAAAACCTCAATGAAATAGATACTGATGAAGATGTAGACGGATGAGGAAGTCGATGTAGATAAGACGGCGCACACGAGCAATTCGCACAATAGATCCGAGTAACCCGCAAAACACCGGTGCTTGATGTAAAAGATGGCGTTAGAAGATATATGGGTGGATCGCCCGAGAAGGGTCCGAGAAGCGATAAGCTTCTCGGGCATGGATGTCACCACGTTTTCAATAAAGAAAAGCAAAGCATACATGATAAAAGATGTAAATAAAGACTAGATTCTCGATTGCAGTAATAAAACAGTAACCCGAACAAAGCAGACAGAAGTACGTAAAACAAGGAACCGAGAAATAATGCTAAATTTGTGTTACCTCGTGACTTTTACCCGCTCGCAGGGAAATCGGCGCGATCCGTAGAATCGGCGCGCGATCGATTTGATCGGGCGGCGATCGACCGATCGGGCGGCGATCGGGACCGATCGACGCCGATCGATAAGACTGTCAATCAAGGCGATCACCAATCGTGGATCAAAGGATGAGATTCGGGATCGAAGGTGAATGTAGTCTCGTAGGATGTGCCAAGATGGAGAGACGCTGAACAGAGTCACCAGATGATAGATAATGGTGTATGGTGTTGATATGATACGGCAGAGTAACGGTGCTCCTCTCGGGATTGATTAGGACAGATCTGCCCTAACCGAGACAATTGATGCTAAGAAGATCTCTTTCTCACTCTCTGCTCGGCGTAAGTGCTTCCTTTCACTCGCTCGTCTTTTTCGGCCTCTTCGCTCTTTTTTCCGTCCCTAGAACCGAAGTTCGGGCTTGCTTTTATAATCGGCGCGCTCCTAGAAAATCGGCGCCGACCATATGGGTCGGCGCCGATCGCGGAAAAGACTCCCGAGGTGCCTTAATTGATTGATTCGAGAAAGAAAAGGCTTATCCGACTACGGGAAAATATCCCGCTTAGGGAAGATTAAGAATAGATGTGGTACATGGGTAAAATAAATTTGGGGTAGATAAGTGATTAAGATGCATGGGAAGAAGCGTAATTAAATTTTTAATTATTTAATTACCCATGGGCAAGATATGATGAAATGAATTAAATTTAGAGATAGGTGATTAAATCACAGATTGGATAATATCCCAAGGGGATAACAGACGCAAACGTGCCCCAAAGTTACCTAAGCACGTAAATGGGTAAGAGGGACCATGCCCAATAGGGGCATGACAAGTGGCACAAGTGGCGGGGAACTCATGCATGGGGGAGAAAGGAAAAAAGTTTCTAAGTGGTCGGTAAAAGTTTCAAGGGGAAAATGGAACAGAGGGCCCAAGCCAATAGACAGGACATGTGTCCTAAGGGGAAGGGGGTTTGGAGCTTGGGGAGGACTTAGGGAAATTTGGAAAAAGTTTCGGTCAAAAATTCAAAGGCAAAGGATGAGCCTGCGCCCCTGTCGACCAACCAAATCATGCCATGTGTCCACAAGTGGCGGGGCGCGGGGGAAAATTAGGAAATTTTCCCAAAGTATAAAAAGGTAAAATTTTCAAAGGAAAACCCCTGAGGAAGAAGGAGAGAGAATTCCAGTGGTGAATTAGAAGCTAACACATGGCATCTGACCAACGGAGCGTGGGATTTTTTTGAAATTTATTCCAAAGACAAAAAAAAAGGTAAAATTTGAATTTTTTTCCAACCGATCCATTTTTGTCCTGTTTTTGCCTTAAATCTTCAAACGAGCATAACTTTCGATCCGAGCTCAGATTTGCACGTTATTTATATCAACGGAAATCTTATGAAATTATCTACATGACTCCATGGTCAATTTTGAATTTTGGTTTAGTTTTGAGAGAGAAAATTCAAAAACACTTCGATGTACGTGTCCATGGCGTAAATGACATTTCAACAACCAAATTTAATACAAAATGGGTCGATTCTTCTCCAAAGATGGTCAAAAATGTCATAGCATGGGTTTGTAAGGACCTCCATGCTATTTTAATGTAGTTTCATTCAATGAGGGATGGCTCCCATGTGTTTTTCACATTTTCTCTCTCCTGGGCTTGACCCATGTACTGTAAAAGCCAGATTTGGCTCATTTCTTCATGGTTGAACACTTTTTGGCATAGAAAACTTCTTCTTTCACCTCCAGCAAGTGATTGTTGCAAGAATCAGACCTTTTTCAAGTATTGTAGCAGGTTTATACCTCTTTGAGGTGGAATGCAAGAGATTTTACATGGAAATGACAAAGGCAAACTCGTGAATGCTTTCGAGTCCTCTGTTTGTATTGTTTTACTTCATTTTAAGACCCCTAATTGCATCTATCATCTTGTGTATGTTTTCCCTTATTGCATTTCATGAATTTGTGTCTATTTACATGGAAAAAAATGTTTCACCACTCCTTTGATGCATCACCATCATTAGTTAGTTTCAATTTTTGCATTTCTATCCCCGTCCCTCGCAATTTAGAGTAGGATTAGGATCTCGAACTCTGTGTAGTTATGCAAAATATAGATCTAAATTAGAGGATTTTGAGGAAGCAGCCTCTAATCTGGAGATTCCTCTCTCATTTTCAAAAGTCCCACACTTGGAGAGAGGTTTCCATGTTGTGCAATCACACTTGGATGTCTAAAACATCAATTCAAAACCTTGATTTACATCCAGGGTGTTGCTGATTTGCAACAACAATCCCTTCACAAAGGTGTTTGATTTTGAAACATTTATCTATAGAAGAAGTGGAGAAAAATCAACACGAGTATACATTTCATGTATAAATTTTATAAACCGCTCCACCGATGTTGTAGTGAATTCCTTTGGTGATTTTTTTACCAAGGTACAAGGAATATCTTTGATGAATACTTGAATAGAAGTGAGTGTCGTATAAGATTCATTGCAAAAATTGCCAACTAAATTATTAAGTATTCTAGAATCATTTTCCTAGACTTATCATTATTTAACCATAGAATTTGTGTCATGCAATGATAAAAATCAAGTATTCCCTTTGAGGCTAAGAATTTAGATTCCATGCGAGCAAGCTCTTGAAGACTTGGAAAATTTGATCCAAAGTGTTATTAATTCTATAATGAGGCATTCCTTGAATGAAAACACTGAATCAAGGTAAGCATAAATATTCTAAGATATTTTTATCACCTTAGCAATTGTTCTCAACCCACCACTTTGTATCTTAGAAACCCATGACCTTAGAGTGTTCGCTAGAGTGATCACATCAACAATTGTTTGAGAATTTATTGATCCGG
Organism: Taxus wallichiana var. yunnanensis; assembly: GCA_018340775.1. Classification (NCBI taxonomy): domain Eukaryota; kingdom Viridiplantae; phylum Streptophyta; class Pinopsida; order Cupressales; family Taxaceae; genus Taxus; species Taxus wallichiana. Next base: position 1,052,282,255 of record CM031239.1, read on the forward strand.
GATAGCCACCATCTTTAGAATAGGAAAAGAAGATGTAATTGGGTTTATCAAATGCTGAACATATGAAATCAACTGATTGCTTTATTCCCTAAGTTGGGAAATTTGATATTTTGTATCTCTCCAACCTTTTAAGCACACTATTCATCGAATCCCTTGGCATAAAGAACATCATTTTCAAAAATTATCTTTCCAAGGGCTATCTTGGATACTTTATTATCAATGGATGTCATGTTCCCATGATATTTTTCAGTAGTAAGAACTACAATTTATGCAAAATTATCTCCGCTATCATCAATCACTACTCTTGAGAAGACCTTAGGCATTTTGGGCACAACTTTATTAGAAATGGCAGAAAGAGATTCCAAATCAATGTTGGACACTTTGAACCAATCTATTTCTCTTTTTTATTTTAGATTCAACCTAGGTTGTTGTTTCATTCATTAATTCGACACAAAAAAGTCGAGAACTAGAAGAAAAATCCTCTTTTCCTTCCTCATGACTAAAACAAGTAGGTAGTTTTTATGTGGCCTCAATCCTTGTTGAAGTAGCATCTGGAACACATTCTTGATTATCCTCATGTTCTTGTGAAATATCCTTATCACCTTTATACTCAGAAGAATTGGATATTTGTACCACTAGGATTTGTTTGGACTCTAGTGTCTGACATTGATGACTTGGATCTTTAGTGGGCCTATTGGAACTCTCAGTGATGTGAACAGATGATTTTGGGGTAGAAATACCCGAAACATGTTCTTTTCCATCTTGAAGATGCATACTTTTTACTAATCCTTGAGACATTACTTCTTTGTTAGAGATAGGTCCTGGGGTAACCACTAAATTTTCCTCCGAAATGCATGTGATGATGTCGGCGAAGGCTAGTGTGAAGAAGTTTACACCACCTTTTTCTATGTAAGTCCTCCTCTCGTTGGCAGCTTCTCTATCTCAAACATATGTTCCTGAAATGGAAGAAGATTGGCTATTTGATTCTCATACCACATTATGGTCCTTTTCAATATAGGTTGATTTATGACATCTAGATAAGTTTCATCTCCTTTACTCCAATCAATACCAAGGAGTGGAGAGAAAATTAGCTGATCATAGGTAAGATCCATAAGATTAATTCAATTATCAACAAGGGTCAAAGGAGGATCCCTCAATCCATAATTTTCTATCCGAGCCAAAGTGTTAGACGAGAAAATTATCATCATCTTACCTCCCTATCATCTACACATTTTGCCTAATATTCTACAATGTTTTCCTTGTGCCTATATCTTTCCCCTAGATATTTTTCCATGAACCCTTTAATATCAAATTGAGCCCTACTTGTGAAAGAATGTATAGTCATGAGGGAAAATTATTTTTCCATAAGTTCTATACTATGGGAATTTGATCATTTTTATTCCCTAATCAATCAGAAACGAATACCTCCTTTTCGTTTTTGCACTAGAGGCAATGGATTTTGAAAAGCTGACGTGAAAATTCCATCAATTCCATGTTTTCACTTAAATATTTAGGAAGTTTATAAGGGATCCTACAAATGCATCAACTTGTATATAGGATTAATAGGGAAATTGGATAAACCAAGTTCCCAAGTGATTTATCACCACCTTAGAATCTTCTAAAAATCTTTCCTCTAGGTTTCTCCTTTGTGAGTAGATTTTTAGAATAGGAAAACATTGTTTACCATCTAGAAATGGTGAGAACCATTCTTGAACTCCAAATTTGGGTAAAAGTGAAAAACATTATTCTTGTTAGGACCCATTGTACCCCTAATTGTTAGCCATGAAAATATCCTTCTTCTTATAGCATAAATAAAATATGAGGTCATGTAAAAATGACATGTCATCCTTACCTCAATCAATTTCTTGTGGAGAGTATTTCTAACAATACTTGCCAAATTAATGAACATCTTTGCATCAAAAATGATATAAATGAACTTGTACATCAAAGGATGAAAATTTCTAGCAGAAGGAAGACCAAAAACCCTACTTAGGAGAGTAATCATATATCCTATTTCTTCATGAAACTCTACCCAAAAAAACTCTTTGGGAATTCTTGAAGTGTGAATTTTTGGGTTAACTAACCAATTTTTACTAACCATCTTTGACCATCTCAAAGGATTTTCATCCCAATTTTTTTTTACTGATTCTAACGTGATGTCAATATTTTCTTCATGAAGTGACACTCTTAACAAATCTTCCATATGATCTAGAGAATTAAGTAGGAAAGGTTCATATCTGTCATTAAAAATTCCTTGATGCTGAGGATCATAATGTTTAACACAAGCTAGATGAATTTAGGGCATTGTATGGCAAACAGAAATGTTGTTTCTTGAGGTAAGCCACAATGATAAATAATTTTCAAAAAAATAGTCCTTCATTCCCATCTTACCTTGTCCTTAATGAACCATATCCATGTGACCCATGTCGGTATCTAAAATAGTATCATATGTTGAATTTAAGGACGACTGGAATTAATCCTTAATATGTGTATTTTAGCACGATTTATTAGAGCATTCACCCATTATGATTTTTTTTTAAATGGGAAGTGAAAATAAAGCATACATTAGAAAGGTGTCAAGTATGAGTCTCTCGGACCACCATTGCTGCAAGAATAATACAAATCTTTTATTATTATTATTATTATTATTTTAAATAAAAAGAAATTATTGGTTCCAAATTAAAAATGATAATAAAAATAAAATATTGAGACTAATCTCAAGTCGCCATCTGATTTAAAAATACTACAATTTTAGACCATTTTTATACTTTCGGCAACACATTTTAGACCATTATTCCTAGGTAACGTGGATCTCTAAAAATTCTTATTATTTTTATATTATTCACTCTGTTTGTGGGTATCTCCATCCACTCTTAGCATGAGAAAGTTGTCTTCTTAACATTCTGACATCATGAACATTCTATTTTAATTTTTTTTTAAAAAAAATCATGAGTATGACCTGCATTGAACTTCACCTCCTTGTCCATGCATGGGCATCTCAAAATGGCTTGTGATCCTTTTATTTCATCAACTGTATGTTGATTTTCTCCCTTGGGAAGTGTATTATTCTTCTTGGAATGGATTTTGAACCTTCAAATAGATGTTGTGTGTAAACTTATTTTTTTCCTTTTTGTAGGCATGCATATTTACTTGGGATGCATTTTGATCTTATTCCTCCTATCCAAGAATGCATGTATATTTACCAAAGTGAATGTGTAAACTACTAGTTATGCATGCATGGAAAATTCCTCCTCCTTCCTTGAAAAATAGCATGGGATTCTTGTTGCTACATGCATGTATATTTTTTCTTTAACCCGCATAGGAAGTGCATGCTTGGATTCCTTCTTTTGGATTTTCTTCCGATTAACATGGATAATTTTCCTAACCTGCGTGGAAACTATTGGTGTGGATTTTCCTGACAGGCTACATGGAAATTGAGAGAAAATAAAATGTGTGAGCTTTGTTATTGGTATTTGTCTCTTCCTAGTGTGTGGGCTTCTATTTTGGCTTCTAGATGTCTTATGCACAAAACAAAAAAATAAAGCAAAAATAGACTATCAGCTACGTGTAATTTCACCTTTTATTCTTTGTTGCATATGTGAGTATTCCATTCTATGGTTGTGTGGATCACAAATAGATTTTACTCTTGGTGTTAGCTCTTAGAGAAATGCGTGGTGTGAAGAATTCAGAAATGTGTGGTGCCTTTTCCTTTGTTCGATTCCTTGACTTCATAAAAATAGCCAAAGAACTTCATATATCTTCGCATTTGATTGTCAAGATCCTTTTTGGCGGGGTATGAGTATTTTTGTGTAACACGCTGAACTATTGTTACTTCCTCTTGAGCATTCAAGTGTTGATATATGATTTCTTCTGTAAAAGGATGTGTTCCTTTGATTGTGAAGTCATGCTTGATATGGATTGTATCTTCTTTGCTCTTGAAGATCTTTGACTGAGTCAGGATATGCTTGGACTCTTTTATTTCTTTCATTTTTAGCACCTAAGTTTAATCTGATTTTGGGATGAATTGTGGATTTACCCATCTTTATGACTCAGCCTTGGATCAGTGGCATTGATCCAAGAGATGTTTTAAGTTTATTTTGGATGAACAAAAATTATAGACCTTACGAAGGTTGTAAGGTCTGAATGTGTTGAATGAGCAATTCGTGAAGTTAACTCAAAGTTGCCGACGTGTTAAATGAATTGGTTCCCGATATCATAATATCAGGAAGGTCTAGACCTTGAGCCAGGTAATAAATTCTGGTATATACTGCTAGCTTATTATCAATGCTGGATAGAATCCATTTCGGGAATATTATACTCTGTTGGTTCTTATACTGAACGATTCTATTTGTTAGACCTAGAATGGATTCGTTAAGGTTAATAACCTTAACCTAAACTATAACCTATGGGTTGAATTAGTGCTAATCTAACCTAGCCCTAAACTATAGGTTTAATGCTCCTAAGGTTAGTGACCTAGCACTATGGAAGTAAGACTAAAGTATCACCTTAAGATCGAACCTATGTTTCTAACCTAACTAATGATAGTGGATGAAGGGGGACCTATGAAGGGGTGCGAGCCATGGGTGGGGGTTTCCATGGCATTAAATGAGAAGGATAAGCATGAAGGACAAGGGATATGGTGGAGATTTCAAATGGCTATCGAGACCGACGTGGCAGAGTCACCAAATCTAGAAATGGTCTTTGGTTTGCATTTGTCCATCGCCAACTATGGCGGTCGGTGGCAATGGAGATTGGGTGGGAATCTTGGAGTTAATGTCATTGATGAACTCGGTTCCCAAGCACGGATTGCTCGGGAAGGCATGCAAAATGGAAAACTAGTTGGTTGTTTGGTTTTCCATACGCTCCGGTTTTCTCTCTGTTTGATCACTGGTTCTTGAACCCAGTCTACTTGGTGTTGCATGGCAACTATGAGAATAACTAGCTCTTTTCTCTGTCGAGGAAAGTTTATAAGGCATGAGGGTAACAAATTATTGTTGCTAAATCTAACGTGGAAGAAGAGGAGAAGGCTCGAGTTCATTCAGAGGTCTTCTTCGGATTTTTAAAGTGACATTACCAGGCATGACAGCCCTCGACTTTTAAAAATATTGCTTTACTCCAAATGTTTTCTTTAAAACAACTCATTGTGTGATTTCAGTTCAGTTGGTTTGAAGCAATGTTTTGGTTCTTCTTTTCCTGTGGAATTATGAATCTCAGGTTTTTCAAAGACCTTGATGGAATGGTTACTGTATTTATTCTTCCTTTTGGATTCATTTGGATTAAAGACCGGTTGTGCTCTTATTGTTGATTGAACCCTGTTTATTCTTGTTGTGAATACTTGAAGTTCTTCTGTTGGGAATGCTTGTTGTGATTATTCTACTTGATTGTGACTATTGTAGAAGTCCTCACTGTGTTTGCAATTTTTGGGATAAAATCCGTCGAAAGTTTGCAAGGAATATCTGTGAAAATGACTCAGTGAGAGTCCTTTTAATGTTTCATATGTTTTCGTCTTCTGCTTAAGCTTAGTTTTGAATGTTGTTGTTTTGTTGTGAATACTGTTGATATTGACTCAGTTGGAGTCCTTGGAATGTAACTAGTGTTTCGACTTCTGTAGAAGGAATACTTATTGATATTGATTCTGTTGGAATCCTTAATATGTATCTTGTAATCGACTTCTGTAGAAGGAATACTTATTGATATTGATTCTGTTGGAATCCTTAATATGTATCTTGTATTCCAACTTCTGTCTAAGCTTAGTTGAATGTGGTTGTTTAGTTGAGAATACCGATGGTATCGACTCAGTGAGAGTCCTTGAAATGTATCTTGTATTTCAACTTCTGTCTAAGCTTAGTTTTGAATACAGTTGCTTAGTTGTGAATACTGATGGTATTGACTCCGTTGGAGTCCTTGAAACGTATATTATGTTTTTAACTTCTGTAGAAGTTTTGCTGTGAGTACTATTGGGATTCTTGAATTGTTTTCGTATGAATTCAACTTCAATCGAAACCTTGGTTATGAGTACTAGTTGGAATTGACACTGTTGGAGTCCTTGATATGTTGCGAGTTGGCTCGATTCTCGAATTAATGCCTCGTTGTGCATGCATATCGTACAGACTCTTTCTTACATTGTTGTGTTATATTCAGTTTTCCTGTGGAATTAAAGGATGGGTTTTCTTTACAAACATGACTCTGTTTGAGACCCTGTTGTATTTCGTAGTAGCTCGACTTCGGATGAAACTTTGAGGAAATTATTGTTATGAAATTCGGCTTCTGTGAAGACCTTGTTGTGATTATTTTTCTTGAAATCGACTTCTAATACAGGTCCTTGCTGTATAATTGTAGGGATTGTTTCAGTTGAATGAAGCTGTGCATGTTTGTGTTTCGACTCAGTGTGAATGTCACTTTATTTGCATATGGAAACGTTATTTGTTTTTAATGATATCTTGTCTCGTGTTTGACTGAAACAAAGAGCTCTTAGTTGTACCATGTCAGGCGATGGCGTTGGGTATTTTTCATGTTGATGAATGATATGGAAAAGGTTGTTGAGTCTTTCATGGTCAGATTATTTACTGTTGCTTGTCACGAGAGCTCTTGTATTGCTTAATAGCTACAGGTGATTTTATCAATGAATTTAGATGAAACTGTAGTTTCTTCTTGTGGTCTCGACTATTTAAATTACATGCGTAAAAGTAATTGTGTTATTTTAGAGGAGTCGGTACAGTCCTGAACATGATTGAAATGGGAATCTGATTTACTCTGTTTCCTTCTCCTGAGCTGTAAATTATATGTTGATGTGTAATAAGAGGAATAAGAAAATACTCTCTCTCTCCTAGTCTGGAAACTTTATGTGCTTTCTTCTTGTATCCTTATGTGATCTCTACGGTAAGGGCATAACAAGAATAGACTGTGGTGTTGTATGGAGAGACTGGTATAAAATGTGTGTTGCTGTATAAGTAGGTATACTCGTCAATACCATTAAAATAATGTATGATTGAAAGGAAGTTACGACAGTTGAGCTTGTTGAATGTTATAAACTACCTTTGAGTAATTGTTAGAAACATTCTTATAGGAGTTTTGTTGTCTTTAGAATGGTTGTATTCTTTTGTTCTTAGTCTCTAACATATGAGATGAATAGCCTGATTTATGTTTGGAATTTGAAGAAATGATTTCATTTAAACAGGTTGTTTAATGAGAACAATTGGTGGATTGCAATTGTTTTAAGAATTAGTGCTTATCATGCTCAGTTCATCAAACTGACCCGTGTTGACAATTTTTGCAGATGGTTGCCATAAGTGGTAAAGACACACAGATCTAATATGATGTTCAGATTGTTTAATTTGGTTTTATGATGAATTCTAATTTGATTCTCTAAATGTACTACTTGAAGAAGGATGTTCTTTTTCTGTTGAGTATTGTATCAAATATCTTTGAATGCATAAAATGTATTTGATTAGCTTAGAAATCAATGAAATGAGGTATTTGTTACTTATGTGTTTGCATTCGTATCTTGATGGATTGAACTTCTTCGGTTCCAATGATTTTAAGAGCATTGTTATTATTGTATATCTTGGAGACATTTGTGATTCTCTAAGTAAGCTTTGCAAAGATTATGTGACTGAATACTTGTGAATTTTTAGTAGTTCTGTTATGTTCTATCTAAAGCTAAATTGGAATTTAGATCACTGTCTTTCGAGAAGCTAAGGTTAAGATAAACCTCAACAGGAAGCTAAACGGGTTGAATAAATTATTACTTCCTAGTCTTGATCTAAGTCAAGACAACGTTTAATTGGATTTTTAATCACTATATCTTAATACTAATAAGTAAGATATATTTTAGTTATGAGAACTGATATAAACCTAAAAGGGTATGGTTAGCAACCTTATGAGAAGATTTAGGGCTATTGCCCAATTTCATTGATTTAGATTACTGTTTATCAATGAACTCCTTGATGAAACCCCAAATCTTATTAACTTCTCTTTGTGAAATGGGTTTTATTAAGAAAGGTAATTCTAAGGTGAGGAACCCAGGGGTTGGGAAAAGACTACCCTAAAAGGAGCATCTTAAAGTATAACTTTAACTCAACGTATGTAACACCTTAAAAATAAGTAGATATTTTTGAGGTGGATTTGAAGGTTGATGGCACAAGTCAACTGCAGGGTTGTACCTTCGAGAAGATTAGGATCTTCTCGAAGATACAACAATGCAAGTGACTTATGGCGACACCCTTTGCATTGATCGTTAAGATTTACACCTTAAACTCAAACAAGTTTTACTCTGGGACTGGTTAGGAATGTGGTCATGTTATAAGGCTGCCCCTGGAGACTCGGGGTATCTTGACACACTGGGTTAACTAGGGTTGACCCAGAATGTCAGCGTATCCCTAGTCCTCGTGAGCATCCTTATAACGTTGTCATATTATTAATCCATTCCTGAGTGAATAACTTGGGGCAGGAGAGACTGACAGAAGTCAGTATAAGACATTCTACATAACATAGGAATGGGGTGAAGGACGTATTCCAGATTGATGAGTATGCCGTCAAGGAATACGAGACATAAGCAGTATGTTTCAAATCTTTGTCCAAAGTATCGCAAGTCGCTGATTGATTGCATTGTCCTATGTCACCTAGTCTAAGGGACGAGATGCCGATGAATAATGGTAACAATTATTCGAGATAGGTTCCTTGGATAGAGAATTTTGAATCCCATTAGGGAAGAGAACCGCAAGAGTGATGTGTTAAAATAAAATGCCAACTCTTTGATACTCATGAATAGATCGGTAGATTAATGAGTCATGGAATGAATAGATCGGAGGTACTCGAGTCATTACAAACTACATATGGTTATCTGTTATAAGAATGGTTGTTTTGATTTGTGAGTTCTAAATTATGTATTTAGAACTAGGAAGCATTTATCAAAAAAAAAAATTTCTTGTTCTATTGTACTAAAATGGAGATGTTACATCTTGGTATCAGAGCTGAAGGTTGCAGCTCTTGGACCTATTGTGTCCATAATCTGATAAAAACCTGAATTTTCTTGTAACATAAAATGGTTAGAATAAGGGGGAACGTTGTGAATAATGCTCCACCGAAGGAGGGGTGGCAAAATCCAAAAGCTTGATGAGATCCTTGCTGCCCTATTGGACATAAGAGATCATTTGGTTGTACTTGAACAACAAGTAATGGGAAATGAGGAGGATGATGAAGCTGGTAATAACAATCAGCACCTCTCGAGGACAACCCCGATATGGGTGTTGATAATAATGCTGAAAATGCACTGTCCAACCAAAAACAAAAAGGCCGGGTTGGCAAAAGAACTCACTAATGATATAAAAGGATAAGCCCACCTAAAGGAGATGGAGCCGAGAACTAGCTCAATGAAATGGAGAAGTACTTTGCAATAAGAAACTTCTGAGGAAACCAAAGCTATTTGGGAGCCTATCAGCTTTCTCACGAAGTATCTTCGTGGTGGGATAGCTGTAAAGCTAAGCTAAATATTGATGAGACCAATATTACTTGGGATCAATTTAAGGGCTATTTTAGGCAATGTTGGCTGCCACAACTTTTCTATGATGAGAAAATGACAGAATTCCAGAACTTAGCTCAAGGGAAGCTAACGCAGAATCGAGTATTGGGAGCAATTTACTAAACTCCTCAAGTATGTACCGCAGTATCAAACTAACGAGAAGTTCAGAATATGAAAATTTATCATGGGACTGAATCCTGTGATAGGGGAAGAGGTCGATGTTCACAGTCTAACCTCTATTGAAGGAGTTGTTGAAAAGGCCATAAGACAAGAACAGAAATTAAAGGCTATTTCTGCTCATAAAGAGGAAGTGTGGAAGAAGATTGCAAACCCTTCTTCAAATTCACTTGCACCCAAAAAGGGACCATGGAAAAAGTTTGGAAATAGAAGTAAGTTTCCAGGGGATAATAGTAAGAAAGCTTGATGAGCGAATAAGCTTCTTTAGAAATGTAAGGGATAATTTTGCCAAAAATTATAACAATGGGTAGAAGCCCTATGGAGGACAACGTGATAATTACAAGGTTGGAGGTAATTTTGTGCCGAGAAAAAAGGGACCCGTAGGAGGTCACATACAATTGTGGCAAAGACCACTACGCAAATCAAAGTGCCCTTTGAAGAAGGATGATCGTAATCAGCGACATAAGATACATGCTTGCAAAGAGCGAGATAAGCAAGCTAAAAAGTAGGTGACACCTATAGAAGTTCTAGGTAAGTTATTTGGCATACCTGTCACTATTATTTTTGATACAGGAGCTACTGAATGTTTTATTTCTAGTAAAATTGCTTCTAAACTTAAAAAAAAAAGATGAAAAATGGATGAATCTTGGATGCATAAAGATGGAAATAATTCTTTTCATACATTGAGTATGGGTCTTTTTGGGGCAGTCCTTGACTTACCTAACTTTTCCATTGAAGTTGACCTCTATGTTACACCTTTGGGATCATATGACATTGTCATCACCGGTGTCAATTGGTTAGCTGACCATAAAGCAAAAGTAGATTGCTATGAAAAGAATATAAAATGTTTAGATGATTGGTGAAAGCAAAGCAGAGATTCAAGTGTGAAATGGGAAATTTCAGTTAGAAAACCTGTCAGCTATGCAGCTTAAAAAGGCTAAAAACAAAGGATGTACCCTTTATGTAGTAAAGATATCTAAATTTTTTTGAAGATGGTGATTCCATGAAATGATTTCCACTATTACAAAGTTTCAAAGACGTTTTTCCGGAGGAATTACTAGGTTTACCACCCAAGAGGGAATTTGACTTCACCATCGAAATGAAACCAGAACAGAACCTATTTCCAAAGCACTTTATCGGATGACTCTATGAGAGTTAGTTGAGCTTAAGGCTCAATTGCAAGAAATTTTGTCTAAAGGTTTGATTAGACCAAGTGTTTCACCTTGGGAGCACCGGTAATATTTGTGAAAAAGAAGGATGGAACACTTAGGTTGTGTATTGATTATCGGATGTTGAACAAAGCAACAATCAAGAATAGATACCCAATTCCAAGGATCGGCGATCTATTTGATCAGATGTGTGGGGCAGCAGTTTATTCTAAGATAGATCTTCGATTTGGTTATCATCAGTTAAGGATTAGAGAAGAAGATATTCATAAAACAACTTTCCGAACAAGGTACGGACATTATGAATTCATGGTTCTACCCTTTGGATTAACTAATGCACCCGTAACTTTTATGAACTTAATGAATAATATCTTTCAAGAATATTTGGACAAGTTTGTACTTGTATTCTTGGATGATATTCTCATTTATTCCAAAAGTGTTGAGGAGCACAATGAGCATTTGAAGATAGTTTTGGGAATTTTGAGAAAAAGAAAGTTGTATGGTAAGTTATCCAAATGTTATTTCTTTGATACTGAAGTTCACTATTTGGGTCATGTCATTAGTAAAGAAGGAATTTCTATAGATCCTTCAAAAATAGTGGTAATAATCGAGTGGCTCGCACTAAAGAATGTACGCAGTAAGAAGCTTCATGGGTCTTGCTGGTTATTATAGAAAATTTGTTAAGGATTTTTCTAAAGTGGGACCTTGATAACTTCATTGCGAGAAGAATGATAAGAAATTTATTTGGAATGATAAGTGCGAAACTGATTTCAAAATTCTAAAAAGTCAATTGACTTCGCACCTATTTTAGCTGTACTAGACCCTAATGGGAGCTTTCTTGTTGTAACGGATGCTTTCCCGGGAAGGCCTTGGAGGTGTTTTGTTACAAAATGATCAATTCATAGCATATGAAAGTCAAAAACTTAAGTTACATGAGCTGAATTATGCTCCTCATGATTTGGAGCTTCTTTGCCATTATTCATGCACTTCAAGTCCGGAGACACTATTTACTTGGGAAACCTTTTGAGTTGCCGATCACTTAGGACTGAAATATATTTTCACTCAGCCTAATCTAAATGCCAGACAGAGAAGGTGGTTAGAATTTTTATCTCAATATGATTTTGATATTAGCTACATCAAAGGGAAAGAGAATAGGGTAGCAGATGCTCTAAGTCATAGGAAGCACATTTCTGCTCTTATAACATTAAGAACTCAGTTTAAGGATGAGGTAAAAAGTGCCTCAGAATCTGATATATACTTTCAGCAAGTAAAAGCAGCGCTTGCTGCAGAACCTAATGATGAAAGGTATAAGGGTTTTCATTTTGATAATGAAGGAATCTTATGTTATGAAAATAGGGTATACATACCTATGCTGAATGATTTGAGAAAGAAGTTGTTGGTTGAATTTCATAATTCTCCCTTCTCTGGACACCCGAGTATCACAAAAATGCTTGTTGATCTAAAACAACAATACTTTTGGAAAGGTATGAAAAAGGATGTTATTAATTTTGTGACTCATTGTCTGGAATGTCAACGGGTTAAGGCAGAACACATGCACCTGGTTTGACTATTATATCCCCATAGCATACCACAAGACAAATGGTAAGTAATAAGCATGGACTTTGTACAAGGGTTATCTATGTCCGAGGAATAAACATGATGTTATACTTGGTAGTTGTTGATAAAATAACTAAGGTAGCTCATTTCCTCGCTGGAAATCTAAAGGATGATTCACCAAAGTGTTGGCCAAAAGATTTGTGCACAAAATTTTCAGGTTACATGGTGTACCAGAATTGATTATATCAGATAGGGATCCTATAATGACGTCAAGATTTTGGCAAATGCTTAATACAACTCTTGGAATGAAACTAAACTTCAGTTCTGCATATCATCTAGAAACGGATGGAAAAACAGAGAGAGTAAATCAAGTGTTGGAAGATATGTTGCAAATTTATTGCATGGATCAATAGTATAAATGGGAAGAGTATCTTCCACTAGTTGAATTCGCATACAACAACACTTATCACTCATCTCTTAAAATGGCACCTTTTGAAGCACTTTATGGAAGGAAGTGCGTAACCCTGTTAGCTGGGATAGTATTGAGGATAGAGTGGTAATTGGACTAGAGATCCTCACTGAAATGGAACAGCAAGTTAAGTTGATTCGTGAATGATTAAAGGAAGCAAAGAGATAGGCAAAAGAGCTATGCTGACCTTAAGCGGGTTGATCTAAGGTTTGAGCTTGGTGAGAAGGTTTTCTTCGTGTTAAACCGTAAAGAGTTCTATAACTTTTGGCAAGGCTGCCAAGTTGTCACCTCGTTACGTGGGACCTTTCAAAATTGTCGAAATAATCAATCTGTAGTGTATCGATTAGCATTACCACCGCTTTGTCTCGCATGCATGATGTTTTCCATATTTATTTGCTTAAGAAATACATTTCAGATTTGTCACATTTCTTAAATTGGAATTCCTTGCAGGTCCAAGACCCGGGAATAATCATGGTTAAACCCACACGAGTGCTAGAAACTCACCAATGCATTTGAGAAATCATGAAATACAAGAATGTAAGGTCCAAAGTGGGACCAGTTTAACGAAGAAAGTGCAACTTGGAAAAATCTAGAAGAGATGAAAATTGGTTTTCCTTTTCTTTTTCAACAGAATGAAATCATTGACAAAACAATTTTTATGAACTTATCTTTTCATGTCAATATGAAAGCGATTGAGGCAAACATTATTCGGGCTAAATAGAATGTATCGTGACATTGATTTCGGAACTATTCAAGTTGGAAATAGTCACATTGTATTGTGAACTAATAAATTGGTTGACTCGAAGGTAAATCAAATATGTAATCATCGGGACGATGAATCTTTTTAGGAGGAAGCATGTAACACCCCGAACTATTGTTACTTCCTCCCGAGCATTCAAGTGTTGATATATGATTTCTTCGTAAAAGGATGTGTTCCTTTGATTGTTAAGTCATGCTTGATATGGATTGTATCTTCTTTGCTCTTGAAGATCTTTGAGTGAGTCAGGATATGCTTAGACTCTTTTATTTCTTTCATTTTTAGCACCTAAGTTTAATCTGATTTTGGGATGAATTGTGGATTTACCCATCTTTATGACTCATCCTTGGATCAGTGGCATTGATCCAAGAGATGTTTTAAGTTTATTCTGGATGAACAAAAATTATAGACCTTACAAAGGTTGCAAGGTTTGAATGTGTTGAATGAGCAATTGAGAAGTTAACTCAGTCGACTGTGTTAAATGAATTGGTTCCCGATATCGTAATATCGGGGAAGGTCTAGACCTTGAGCTGTAATAAATTCTTGTATATATACCGCTAGCTTATTATCAATCTTTGGATAGAATCCATTTTGGGAATATTATACTCTATTGGTTCTTATCTTGAATGATTCTATTTGTTAGACCTAGAATGGATTCGTTAGCGACCTAGCACTATGGAAGTAAGACTAAAGTATCAACTTAAGATCGAACCTATGTTTCTAACCTAACTAATGATAGTGGATGAAGGGGGACCTATGAAGGGGTGCAAGCAGTGGGTGGGGGTTTCCATGGCATTAAATGAGAAGGATAAGCATGAAGGACAAGGGATATGGTGGAGATTTCAAATGGCTATCAAGACCGACGTGGCAGAGTCGCCAAATCTGGAAATGGTCTTTGGTTTGCATTTTTCCATCACCAACTATGGCGGTCGGTGGCAATGGAGATTGGATGGGAATCTTGGAGATTAATGTCATTGATGAAATCAGTTCTCGAGCATGGATTGCTCAGGAAGGAATGCAAAATGGAAAACTAGTTGGTTGTTTGGTTTTCCATACACTCCGGTTTTCTCTCTGTTTGATCACTGGTTCTTCGAACCAGTCTACTTGGTGTTGCATGGCAACTATGAGAATAACTAGCTCTTTTCTCTATCGAGGAAAGTTTATAAGGCATGAGGGTAACAAATTATTGTTGCTGAATCTAACGTGGAAGAAGAGGAGAAGGCTCGAGTTCATTCAGAGGTCTTCTTTGGATTTTTAAAGTGACATTACCAGGCATGATAGGCCTTGACTTTTAAAAATCTTGCTTTACTTCAAATGCTTTCATTAAAACAACTCTGTTCAGGTGATTTTAGTTCAGTTGGTTTGAAGCAATGTTTTGGTTCTTCTTTTCCTGTGGAATTATGAATCTCGGGTTTTTCGAAGATCTTGATGGAATGGTTACTGTATTTATTCTTCCTTTTGGATTCATTTGGATTAAAGAGGCCATGCTCTTATTGTTGATTGAACCTTGTTTATTCTTGCTGTGAATACTTGAAGTTCTTTCATTTGGGAATGATTCTTTGTGATTATTCTACTTGATTGTGACTATTGTAGAAGTCCTCACTGTGTTTGTAATTTTTGGGATAAAATCCATCGAAAGTTTGCAAGGAATATCTGAAAATGACTCAGTGAGAGTCCTTTTAATGTTTCGTATGTTTTCATCTTCTGCTTAAGCTTAGTTTTGAATGTTGTTGTTTTGTTGCGAATACTGTCGATATTGACTCAGTTGGAGTCCTTGGAATGTAACTAGTGTTTCGACTTCTGTAGAAGGAATACTTATTGATATTGATTCTGTTGGAATCCTTAATATGTATCTTGTAATCGACTTCTGTAGAAGGAATACTTATTGATATTGATTCTGTGTATCTTGTATTCCAACTTCTTTCTAAGCTTAGTTGAATGCGGTTGTTAGTTGAGAATACCGATGGTATCGACTTAGTGAGAGTCCTTGAAATGTATCTTGTATTTCAACTTCTGTTTAAGCTTAGTTTTGAATATTGTTGCTTAGTTGTGAATACTGATGGTATTGACTCCGTTGGAGTCCTTGAAATGTATATTATGTTTTTAAATTCTGTAGAAGTTTTGTTGTGAGTACTATTAGGATTCTTGAATTGTTTTCGTATGAATTCAACTTCAATCAAAACCTTGGTTATGAGTACTAGTTGGAATTGACACTGTTGGAGTCCTTGATATGTTGCGAGTTGGCTCGATTCTCAAATTAATGCCTCGTTGTGCATGCATATCGTATAGACTCTTTCTTACATTGTTGTGTTATATTCAGTTCACTCCTGTGGAATTAAAGGATGGGTTTTCTTTACAAACATGACTCTGTTTGAGACCCTGTTGTATTTCGTAGTAGCTCGACTTCGGATGAAACTTTGAGGAAATTATTGTTATGAAATTCGGCTTCTGTGAAGACCTTGTTGTGATTATTTTTCTTGAAATAGACTTCTAATATAGGTCCTTTCTATATAATTGTAGGGATTGTTTTAGTTGAATGTAGCTGTGCATGTTTGTATTTTGACTTAGTGTGAATGTCACTTTATTTGCATATGGAAACGTTATTTTTTTAATGATATCTTGTCTCGTGTTTGACTGAAAAAAGAGCTCTTAGTTGTACCATGTCAGGCGATGGCGTTGGGTATTTTTCATGTTGATGAATGATATGGAAAAGGTTGTTGAGTCTTTCATGGTCAGATTATTTACTGTTGCTTGTCGCGAGAGCTCTTGTATTGCTTAATAGCTACAGGTGATTTTATCAATGAATTTAGATGAAACTGTAGTTTCTTCTTGTGGTCTCGACTGTTTAAATTGCATGCGTAAAAGTAATTGCATTATTTTAGAGGAGTCGGTACAGTCCTGAACATGATTGAAATGGGAATCTGATTTACTCTGTTTCCTTCTCCTGAGCTGTAAATTATATGTTGATGTGTAATAAGAGGAATAAGAAAATACTCTCTCTCTCTCTCCTAGTCTGGAAACTTTATGTGCTTTCTTCTTGTATCCTTATGCAATCTCTACGGTAAGGGCATAACAAGAATAGACTATGGAGTTGTATAGAAGACCGGTATAAAATGTGTATTCTTTGTATAAGTAGGTATACTCGTCAATACCATTAAAATAATTTATGATTGAAAGGAAGTTATGACAGTTGAGCTTGTTGAATGTTATAAATTTCCTTTAAGTAATTTTAGAAACATTCTTATAGGAGTTTTGCTATCTTTAGAATGGTTGTATTCTTTTGTTCTTAGTCTCTAACATATGAGATGAATAGCCTGATTTATGTTTGGAATTTGAAGAAATGATTTCATTTAAACAGGTTGTTTAATGAGAACAATTGGTGGATTGCAATTGTTTTAAGAATTAGTGCTTATCATGCTCATTTCATCAAACCTGACCCGTGTTGACAATTTTTACAGATGGTTGCCATAAGTGGTAAAGACACCGAGATCTGATATGATGTTGATTGTTTAATTTGGTTTTATGATGAATTCCAATTTGATTCTCTAAATGTACTACTTGGAGAAGGATGTTCTTTTGCTGTTGAGTATTGTATCAAATATGCTGAATGCATAAAATGTATTTGATTAGCTTAGAAATGAATGAAATGAGGTATTTGTTACTTATGTGTTTGCATTCATATCTTGATGGATTGAACTTCTTTGGTTCGAATGATTTTAAGAGCATTGTTATTATTGTATATCTTGGAGACATTTGTGATTCTCTAAGTAAGCTTTGTAAAGATTATGTGATTTGAATACTTGTGAATGTTTAGTAGTTCTCATATGTTCTATCTAAAGCTAAATTTTAATTTAGATCACTGCTTTTCAAGAAGCTAAGGTTAAGATAAACCTCAACAGAAGCTAAACGGGTTGAATAAATTATTACTTCCTAGTCTTGATCTATGTCAAGACAACATTTAATTGGATTTTTAATCACTATATCTCAATACTAATAAGTAATATATATTTTAGTTATGAGAACTGATATAAACCTAAAAGGGTATGGTTAGCAACCTTATGAGAAGATTTAGGGCTATTGCCCAATTTCGTTGATTTAGATTACTGTTTATCAATGAACTCCTTGATGAAACCCCAAATCTTATTAACTTCTCTTTGCAAAATGGCTTTTATTAAGAAAGGTAATTCTAAGGTGAGGAACCTGGGGTTGGGAAAAGAGTACCCTAAAAGGAGCATCTTAAAGTATAACTTTAAC